>CAUZLF010000462.1:47500-82500 GCA_963580285.1 Lucinisca nassula | reverse complement strand
CCTATATTCTGTATATCTTTCAGTTAATAAAATAGACATTAAGTCCTCAGTCTCTCCATCAATCTATCTATCTATCTATCTATCTATCTATCTATCTATCTATCTATCTATCTATCTATCTGTCTATCTATCTATCTACAAATCGATCGAGTTTTGTGTTGTCTATCAACAGATACTAAATTATTTCATCAAGAAAAATATACATTAAGTCGAAAATCAAGCCCGATCTATCTATCTATCTATCTATTTATCTATCTTTCTATCTATCTATCTATCTATCATCTATCTGTCTATCTATCTATCTATCTATCTATCTATCTATCTATCTATCTGAATATTTTCATACCTACCTACGTACCTACCCAAGAGCAGATCCTATATATCTTTCACCAGAAAAGAAGATAGACATTAAGTCGAAAATCAATCCTATATGCAAATCGATCGAGTTTTACAGATCCTATATATCTTTCAAGAAACACAAACATTAAATCGAAACTTAAACCTGATCTTCTATCTATCTATCTATCTATCTATCTATCTATCTATCTATCTATCTATCTATCTATCTATCTATCTATCTATCTGCATATCCATAGAGTTTTGTGTTGTCTATCAACAGATACTAAATTATTTCATCAAGAAAAAATATACATTAAGACATTAAGTCGAAAATCAAGCCCGATCTATCTAGATAGATAGATAGATAGATAGATGGAGAGACTGTCGACTTAATGTCTATTTTATTAACGGAAATATATACAGAATATAGGTAGATATACAGATATATAGATGAATAGATATATTCAATTTCACATACAGATATATAGATGATGTTTTGTCTCTGAAAAACACTAAATTTGCAGAGTATTTGGCATTCATCTATCCACATGAACTTGAAATAAAGTAAACAACGGAGACTGCAACCTCCTCCTCATACTTGGATTGTTATCTCTACATTGACAATGGGAAGCTTGCTACTAGGCTATATGACAAACGGGATGACTTCAATTTTCCCATTGTTAACTTCCCATTCTTGGACAGTAATATCCCTTCTGCACCACCATACGGAGTTTACGTTTCCCAGTTAATCCGTTATGCCAGAGCCTGTTCAAAATATCAGGACTTCATGGAGCGCGGGAAAATGCTCACTACTAGATTGTTGAGCCAGGGATATCTAAAAAACAAACTGGCATCAACACTTAAAAAGTTCTATGGGAGACACCATGACCTTGTCAATCCCTACAATGTGGCCGTTTCCAGAATTATTTCTGATGTTTTTGCCAATGTTAAGCCATAAGTAGACTTCCAAAATCCCAGACATACACTTTTCTCGGCATCTTCTTCCTTTTATTCGTTCAGGCCGATAGACATGGTGGGCGAAGCTTGCTTACCAAGTAATGCTTACTATCCATGGACGCCTGACTACACCCTTCTAGGTCCATGTCTGTCGGTCTGAACATTCTGATTTGTCGTTCTTTTACGGACTTATGAGTTTGGATTCTGATTCAGGTACTACGACCACAACTACTATCAACATAGGTTTATATCTTTCATCAAGAAAAAATATACATTAAGTCGAAAGTCAAGCCTGATCTATCTATCTATCTATCTATCTATCTATCTTCAAATCCATAGAGCTATGTGTTGTCTATCAACATATGCTTATATCTTTCATCAAGAAAAAAAAGCCTGATCTATCTATCTATCTGTCTATATATCTACCTATCTATATATCTATCTATCTATCCGAATATTGTCATACCTACCTACGTTCCTATCTACCTGCAAAGAGCAGATCCTATATATCTTTCATCAGAAAAAGATAAACATTAAGTCGAAATCAATCCTACCGTGTTTTTTGTTGTCTCCCAACAGATCCTATATATCTTTCATCAAGAAAAATAACTATTAAGTCGAGAGTCAAGCCTGATCTATCTATCTATCTATCTATCTATCTATCTGAAAAGTTTCACACTTATCTACGTACCTACCCAAGAGCAGATTCTATATATCTTTCATCAGAAAAAAAGATAGACATTAAGTCGAAAATCAATCCTATCTGCAAATCGATCGAGTTTTACAGATCCTATATATCTTTCATTAAATCGAAAGTCAATCCTGACCTATCTATCTATCTATCTATCTATCTATCTATCTATCTATCTATCTATCTATCTATCTATCTATCTATCTATCTACCATCTATCTATCTATCTATCTATCTATCTATCTATCTATCTATCTGTCCATATATCTGAATATTTTCATACCTACCTACGTACCTACATACCTGCAAAAAGCAGATCCTATATATCTTTCATCAGAAAAAAGAAACACATTAAGTCGAAAATCAATCCTACCAAGTTTTGTGTTGTCTCCTAATAGATCCTATATATCTTTCATCAAGAAAAATAAACATTAAATCGAAAATCAAGCCTTATCTATCTATCTATCTATCTATCTATCTATCTATCTATCTATCTATCTATCTATCTATCTATCTATCTTGTGTTGTCTCCCAACAGATCCTATCTATCTTTCATCGAGAACAAATAAACATTTAGACGAATGTCAAGCCTGATCTATCTATCTAATTATCTGTCTATCTATCTATTTTTCTGCAAATCGATAGAGTTATGTGTTGTCTATCAACATATGCTTATATGTTACATCATGACAAAATATACATTAAGCCTAAAGCCAAGCCTGATCTATCTATCTATCTATCTATCTATCTATCTATCTATCTATCTATCTATCTATCTATCAATCTATCTATCTATCTATCTTTATCTTTCAGTATATACAATAAACAAAATCGAAAGTATAGCCATATATGTGTCTGTCCGTCTGTCTATGTATCTATGTATCTATCTATGTATCTTTCTATCTATCTATCTATCTATCTATTTTGTGCAACAGATATATCAATATAAATAATATTAAAATTCCAAAAATTCTTCAGTCCAAAGGCAATAAAGAATAATTTGTGTATCCTCTAAGAACAATGAACACATTCTCACAACATAAAAATTAATGAGTAAAAGTAGCTCAGGAACAGATTGAATCAGAACCCAAAGCCTATCCCAAACATCAAAGGGAAAGATGGACTGACACAACAACATCTTAACAAACAATAAAACCACAGAGGACAAACCGAGTTAGCAGCTCTTTCCCAAGCAGGTGGTAACTCAGTTACCTTTACTGAACTAAATAATTTAGACACACATAAGTGCTAAAATGAAAACATATCGAAATATAATAGCACAGAACATAAAACAAATGAAACCGCAACGAAAGTACCGCCTTAGGACTGTCTGTAACAAAATACTGGGGGGTTTAAACCGGTTTTGACTAGATATGGTATACATAATATAGTGCCACAGAGGCTTTTTCTGTTATTTAAACTTCATCAATGTGGCTAAACTCCAAAAGGTTTGAAAGAAAACGTATGATGTGTATGACTTAGCAAGCAGCAAGACATACAGAAAGCAAAATAAGCCTAAAATAGACTCCAAACCTGCTAAAATACATTATTTTCAACAAGTCAATCTTACTTTTAGAAAAAAATAGACATAAACCATAAATTTGTTAGTTCTCAGAACATGCATAAAGTTCTCAAAAGACAAAAACGGAGTATAAAATCTGCACTATCATATACCTATCTACCTGTCTATCTATCTATATCCAAATCGATAGAGTTTTGTGTTGTCTATAACTAGATGCTTTATATCTTTCATCAAGAAACATATACATTAAGTCGAAATTCAAACATGATCTATATAGTTATCTATATATCTGTATATCTACCTATATTCTGTATATCTTTCAGTTAATAAAATAGACATTAAGTCGACAGTCTCTCCGTCTATCTATCTATCTATCTATCTATCTATCTATCTATCTATCTATCTATCTATCTATCTGCAAATCGATCGAGTTTTGTGTTGTCTATCAACAGATACTAAATTATTTCATCAAGAAAAATATACATTAAGTCGAAAATCAAGCCCGATCTCTCTATCTATCTATCTATCTGAATATTTTCATACCTACCTACGTACCTACCCAAGAGCAGATCCTATATATTTTTCATCAGAAAAGAAGATAGACATTAAGTCGAAAATCAATCCTATCTGCAAATCGATCGATTTTTACAGATCCTATATATCTTTCAAAAAAATAAACATTAAATCGAAACTCAAGCCTGATCTTCTATCTATCTATCTATCTATCTATCTGCAAATCGATCGAGTTTTACAGATCCTATATATCTTTCAAGAAAATTAAACATTAAATCGAAACTCAAGCCTGATCTTCTATCTATCTATCTATCTATCTATCTATCTATCTATCTATCTATCTATCTATCTATCTATCTATCTATCTATCTATCTATATATCTGCAAATCGATAGAGTTTTGTGTTGTCTAACAACATAAATTTATATCTTTCATCAAGAAAAATATACATTAAGTCGAAGTCAAGCCTGATCTATCTGTCTATTTATCTAACCATTTTAATAGCTACCTACCAACCTACCTATGAAAAACAGATCCTATATATCTTTTATCAGGAAAATTATATATTAAAGCGAAAGTCAAGTCTGAATTATCTATTTATCTATCTATCTATCTATCTATCTATCTATCTATCTATCTATCTATCTATCTATCTATCTATCTATCTATCTATCTGAATATTTCCATACCGACCTACGTACCTACCTATCTGCAAAGAACAGATCCTATATATCTTTCATCAGAAAAAAAGATAATTATTAAGTCGAATTCAATCCTATCTGCAAATGAATCGAGTTTTATGTTGTCTTTTAACAGATCCTGTTAATCTTTCAACATTAAGTCGAAAGTCAATCCTGATCTATCTATCTATTTATCTATCTATCTATCTATCTACCTGCAAATCGATAGAGTTTTGTGTTGTCTATCAACATAGGCTTATATCTTTCATCAAGAAAAAATATGCATTAAGTCGAAAGTCAAGCCTGAACTATCTATCCATTTATCTATCTATCAATCTATCTATCAATAAAGAATAAAAAAGAGTATCCTATGAACAATGAACACATTCTAAAAACCTGAAGTGGGACAGACTACAAAGTTAAGGCTGCTAAAGCCGCTTCAGTAACCCTGTTAAAATTTGGTGAAGAAATACAATAGGAAACTATGCTGAAATTTAATTAAATATTTCAAATGGACACTTGAAAGATCTATCTATCTATCTATCTATCTATCTATCTATCTATCTATCTATCTATCTATCTATCTATCTATCTATCTTTCTATCTATCTATTTTCATACCTACCTACCAACCTACCCATGAACAATATATATCTTTTATTAGGAAAACATTAAATCGATAGTCAAGCCTGATTTATTAATAAATCTATCTATCTATCTATCTATCTATCTATCTATCTATCTATTTATTATGTCGAAAATCAAGCCAAATCAATCAATCTATCTATCTATCTATCTATCAGAAAAAAAGATACTTATTAAGTCGAATTCAATCCTATCTGCAAATGAGTCGAGTTTTATGTTGTCTTTTAACAGATCCTGTTAATCTTTCAACATTAAGTCGAAAGTCGAAAGTCAAGCCTGATCTATCTATTTATCTATCTATCTATCTATCTATCTATCTATCTATCTATCTATCTATCTACCTGCAAATCGATAGTTTTGTGTTGTCTATCAACATAGGCTTATATCTTTCATCAAGAAAAAATATGCATTAAGTCGAAAGTCAAGCCTGATCTATCTATCTATCTATCTATCTATCTATCTATCTATCTATCTATCTATCTATCTATCTATCTATCTGAATATTTTTATACCTACATACATATCTACCTAAGAGCTGATCCTATATATCTTTCATCAGCAAAAAAGATAGACATTAAGTCGAAAATAAAATTGTATCTGCAAATCGATCGAGGTTTACAGATCCTATATATCTTTCACCAAGAAAAAATAAACATTAAATCGAAAGTCAGGCCTGATCTATCTATCTATCTATTTGAATATTTTCATACCTACCTACGTACCTACCTATCAGCAAAGAGCAGATCCTATATATCTTTCATCAGAAAAAAGATAAACATTAAGTCGAAAATAAATCCTATCTGCAAATGAATCGAGTTTTGTGTTGTCTCCTAACAGATCCTATATATCTTTCAACATTAAGTCGAAAGTCAAGCCTATCTATCTATCTATCTATCTATCTATCTATCTATCTATCTATCTATCTATCTATCTATCTATCTATCTATCTATCTATCTATCTATCTATCTATCTTTCTGAAAATCGATAGAGTTATGTGTTGTCTCAACATAGGCTTATATCTTTCATGAAGAAAAAATATACATTAAGTCGGAAGGCAAGACTGAACTATCAATCTATCTATCTATCTATCTATCTATCTATCTATCTATCTATCTATCTATCTATCTATCTATCTATCTATCTATCTATCTATCTATCTATCTATCTATCCGAATATTGTCATACCTACCTACGTACCTACCTACCTGAAAAAATATACATTAAGTCGGAAGGCAAGACTGAACTATCAATCTATCTATCTATCTATCTATCTATCTATCTATCTATCTATCTATCTATCTATCTATCTATCTATCTATCTATCTATCTATCTATTTATCTATCTATCCGAATATTGTCATACCTACCTACGTACCTACCTACCTGCAAAGAGCAGATCCTATATATCTTTCATCAGAAAAAAGATAAACATTAAGTCGAAAAACAATCCTACCGAGTTTTGTGTTGTCTCCCAACAGATCATATATATCTTTAATCAAGAAAAAATAAACATTAAGTCGAAAGTCAAGCCTGATCTATCTATCTATCTATCTATCTATCTATCTATCTATCTATCTATCTATCTATCTATCTATCTATCTGCAAATCGATAGAGTTATGTGTTGTCTATCAACATATGCTTATACGTTTCGTCAAGACAAAATATACATTAAGTCGAAAGTCAAATAGAAGTGAATGCAATGATCAGGAATCGATACAATTAAGCCACAGCTCCTATCAGTTACACCAAAGGGAAAGAAACACAAACATGAAGTAACAAGACTCTAATGGAAACATCGATAGCGGAAAGCCAAAATGACAGTTAGTTACCTGAGTTACATTAAGCCTGAACTATCAATCATTCTATCTATCTATCTATCTATCTATCTATCTATCTATCTATCTATCTATCTATCTATCTATCTATCTATCTATCTATCTATCTATCTATCTAGCTAGCTAGCTATCTGTCTATCTTTATCTTTCAGTATATACAATAGACAAACTCGAAAGTATGACAAACTCGAAAGTATATCCATATATATCTGTCCATCTATCTATGTATCTAAGTGAAACTGGCCCAGTAGTTTCAGAGGGGAAGTCCTTTGAAAATGTTTACGGACGACGACGGACGACGTGCGCTGGAGACTAATTCTATAAGCTCCCCCGCAGCCCTTGGCTCAGGGGAGCTAAAAATATACATTAAGTCGAAAATCAAGCCTGATCTATCTATCTATCTATCTGGATATTTTCATACCTACCTACGTACCTACCCAAGAGCAGATCCTATATATCTTTCATCAGAAAAAAGAAAAAAATCAATCCTATCTGCAAATCGATTGAGTTTTACAGATCCTATATATTTTCATACCTACCAACGTACCTACCTATCTGCAAAGAACAGATCCTATATATCTTTCATCAGAAAAAAAGATAAACATTAAGTCGAAAATCAATCCTATCTGCAAATGAATCGAGTTTTGTGTTGTCTCCTAACAGATCCTAAATACCGTCAACATTTAGTCGAAAGTCATGCCGGATCTATCTATCTATCTATCTATCTATCTATCTATCTATCTATCTATCTATCTATCTATCTATCTATCTATCTATCTATCTATCTATCTATCTGCAAATCGATAGACTTTTGTGTTGTCTATATCTTTCATCAAGTAAAAATATACATTTATGTCGAAAGTCAAGCCTGAACTATCTATCTATCTATAAAGAATAAAAATGAGTATCCCTTAAGCACAATGAACACATTCTAAACACCTGATGTGGGTCAGACTACGCAGTTTCGAATACTCAAGCCTCATCAGTAACCCTGTTAAGATTTGGTGACGGAAACCAATGGAAAACTATTCTGAAATTTCATTAAATGTTTCAAAGGGTCAGTTGAAAGGTCTATCTATCTATCTATATATCTATCTATCCATCTAACTATCTATCTATCTATCTATCTGAATATTTTTATACCTCCCTAAGCACCTACCTACCTGCAAAGAGCAGATTCTACTTATCTTTCATCAGAAAAATCGTAAGTAAAGGTAACTCAGGAAAAGCCACAATCAAAGATCACAGCCATCCCAGGTCACCAAAGAAAGTAAGAAGGGGTGAGACGACGGTACAAACACAGTCAAACTTGTGAATATACCAACAGAACAAAACCGACCAACATATGTGAAACTGCAAAGGAACGACCGCCTTTGGACGGTCAGCAGCAAGACTACTGGGGGGCTTCAACTCCGGAGTTTACGAAATTTCAACCCTCGCCCTCATCAGAAAAAACATAACCATTAAGTTGAAAATCAATCCTACCGAGTTTTGTTTTGTCACCCAACAGATCCTATATTTTTCAAGAAAAAATAAATATTAAGTCGAAAGTCAAGCCTGATCTATCTATCTATCTATCTATCTATCTATCTATCTATCTATCTATCTATCTATCTATCTATCTATCTATCTGAATATTGTCATACCTACCTACGTACCTATCTACCTGCAAAGAGCAGATCCTATATATCTTTCATCGGAAGAAAGATAAACATTAAGTCGAAAATTAATCCTACCGAGTTTTTAGTTGTCTCCCAACAGATCCCATATATCTTTCATCAAGAAAACTAACCATTAAGTCGAAAGTCAAGCCTGATCTATCTATCTATCTATCTATCTATCTATCTATCTATCTGCAAATCGATAGAGTTATGTGTTGTCTATCAACATATGCTTATACGTTTCATCAAGACAAAATATACATTTAGTCGAAAGTCAAGACTGGTCTATTTATCATTCTATTTATCTATCTATCTATATATCTATCTATCTATCTATCTATCTATCTATCTATCTATCTATCTATCTATCTATCTATCTATCTAGATACTATCTGTCTATCTATCTATCTATCTGTCTATCTGAATATTTTCATACCTACCTACGTACCTACCTACTTCCAAAGAGCAGATGCTATAATTCTTTCATCAGAAAAAAGATAGACATTAGGTCGAAAATCAATCCTGTCTGCAAATCGATCGAATATTACAGATCCAATATATTTTTCATCAAAAAAAAATAAACATTAAGTCTAAAGTCAAGCCTGATCTATCTATCTATCTATCTATCTATCTATCTATCTATCTATCTATCTATCTATCTATCTATCTATCTATCTATCTATCTATATAACCATTTTCATACATACTTTCCAACCTACCTGTGCACAACAGATCCTACCTTTATATTTTTTATCAGATAAAAATATATATTAAATCGAAAGTCAAAAGTATCTATCTATCTATCTATCTGTCCATATATCTGAATATTTTCATACCTACCTACGTACGTACATACCTGCAAAAAGCAGATCCTGTATATCTTTCATCAGAAAAAAGATAAACATTAAGTCGAAAATCAATCCTACCGAGTTTTGTTTTGTCTCCCAACGGATCCTATATATATTTCATCAAGAAAAATAAACATTAAGTCGAAAGTCAAGCCTGATCTATCTATCTATCTATCTATCTATCTATCTATCTATCTATCTATCTATCTATCTATCTATCTATCTATCTATCTATCTATCTATCTTGTGTTGTCTCCCAACAGATCCTATCTATCTTTCATCGAGAACAAATAAACATTAAGACGAATGTCAAGCCTGATCTATCTATTTATATATCTGTCTATCTATCTGTCTTTCTGCAAATCGATAGAGTTATGTGTTGTCTATCAACATATGCTTATATGTTTCATCATGACAAATATACATTAAACCTAAAGCCAAGCCTGATCTATCTATCTATCTATCTATCTATCTATCTATCTATCTATCTATCTATCTATCTATCTATCTGTCTATCTATCTATCTATCTATCTATCTATCTTTATAGTTCAGTATATACAATAAACAAAGTCGAAAGTATAGCCATATATGTGTCTGTCCGTCTTTCTATGTATCTATGTATGTATCTATCTATCTATCTATCTATCTATCTATCTATCTTTCTATCTGTCTAGTGCAACAGATATATCAATATATATAATATTAAAATTCCAAAAATTCTTCAGTCCAAAGGCAATAAAGTATAAATTGTGTATCCTCTAAGAACAACGAACACATTCTCACAACATAAAAATTAATGAGTAAAAGTAGCTCAGGAACTGATTGAATCAGAACCCAAAGCCTATCCCAAACATCAAAGGGAAAGATCGACTAACACAACAACATCTTAACAAACTATAAAACCACAGAGGACAAGCCGAGTTAGCAGTTCTTTCCCAAGCAGGTGGTAACTCAGTTACCTTTACTGAACTAAATAATTTAGACACACATAAGTGCTAAAATGAAAACATATCGAATTATATTAGCACAGAACATAAAACAAATGAAACCGCAACGAAAGTACCGCCTTGGGACTGTCAGTAACAAATACTGGGGGTTTTAAACCGGTTTTGACCAGACTTGGTATACTTAATATAGTGCCACAGAGGCTTTTTCTGTTATTTAAACTTCATCAGTGTGGCTAAACTCCAAAAGTTTTGAAAGAAAACGTATGATGTGTTTGACTTATCAAGCAGCAAGACATACAGAAAGCAAAATAATCCTAAAATAGACTCCAAACCTGCTAAAATACATTATTTTTAACCAGTCAATCTTACTTGTAGAAAAAAATAGACATAAACCATAAATTTGTTAGTTCTCAGAACACGCATAAAGTTCTCAAAGGACTAAAACGGAGTATAAAATCTGCACTATCATATATCTATCTACCTATCTACCTGTCTATCTATCTATATCCAAATCGATAGAGTTTTGTGTTATCTATAACTAGATGCAATATATCTTTCATCAAGAAAAATAAATATTAAGTCGAAATTCAAGCATGATCTATCTATTTATCTATATATCTGTATATCTACCTATATTCTGCATATCTTTCAGTTAATAAAATAGATATTAAGTCGACAGTCTCTCCGTCTATCTATCTATCTATCTATCTATCTATCTATCTATCTATCTATCTATCTATCTATCTATCTATCTATCTAATCTATCTATCTATCTATCTATCTATCTATCTGCAAATCGATCGAGTTTTGTGATGTCTATCAACAGATACTAAATTATTTCATCAAGAAAAATATACATTAAGTCGAAAATCAAGCCCTATCTATCTATCTATCTATCTATCTATCTATCTATCTATCTATCTATCTATCTATCTATCTATCTATCTATCTATCTATCTATCTATCTGTCTATATGAATATTTTCATACCTACCTACGTACCTACCCAAGAGCAGATCCTATATATCTTTCATCAGAAAAGAAGAAAGACATTAAGTCGAAAATCAATCCTATCTGCAAATCGATCGAGTTTTACAGATCCTATATATCTTTCAAGAAAAATAAACATTAAACCGAAACTCAAGCCTGATCTATCTATCTATCTATCTATCTATCAATCTATCAATCTATCTGCATATCGATAGAGTTTTGTGTTGTCTATCAACATAGGTTTATATCTTTCATCAAGAAAAAATATACATTTATGTCGAAAGTCAATCCTGATCTATCTATCTATCTATCTATCTATCTATCTATCTATCTATCTATCTATCTTCTAATCGATAGAGCTATGTGTTGTCTATCAACATATGCTTATATCTTTCATCAAGAAAAATATGCATTAAGACGAAAGTCAAGCCTGATCTATCTATCTATCTATCTATATATCTATCTATCTATCTATCCGAATATTTTCATACCTACCTACAAAGAGCAGATCCTATATATCTTTCATCAGAAAAAGATAAACATTAAGTCGAAAATCAATCCTACCGAGATTTTGGTGTCTCCCAACAGATCCTATATATCTTTCATCAAGAAAAATAAACATTAAGTCGAAAATCAAGCCTTATCTATCTATCTATCTATCTATCTATCTATCTATCTATCTATCTATCTATCTATCTATCTTGTGTTGTCTCCGAACAGATCCTATCTATCTTTCATCGAGAACAAATAAACATTTAGGCGAATGTCAAGCCTGATCTATCTATCTAATTATCTGTCTATCTATCTATTTTTCTGCAAATCGATAGAGTTATGTGTTGTCTATCAACATATGCTTATATGTTACATCATGACAAAATATACATTAAGCCTAAAGCCAAGCCTGATCTATCTATCAATCTATCTATCTATCTATCTATCTATCTATCTATCTATCTATCTATCTATCTATCTATCTATCTATCTATCTATCTATCTATCTATCTATCTTTATCTTTCAGTATATACAATAAACAAAATCGAAAGTATAGCCATATATGTGTCTGTCCGTCTGTCTATGTATCTATGTATCTATCTATGTATCTTTCTATCTATCTATCTATCTATCTATCTATCTATCTATCTATTTTGTGCAACAGATATATCAATATAAATAAAATTAAAAATCCAAAAATTCTTCAGTCCAAAGGCAATAAAGAATAATTTGTGTATCCTCTAAGAACAATGAACACATTCTCACAACATAAAAATTAATGAGTACAAGTAGCTCAGGAACAGATTGAATCAGAACCCAAAGCCTATCCCAAACATCAAAGGGAAAGATGGACTGACACAACAACATCTTAACAAACAATAAAACCACAGAGGACAAACCGAGTTAGCAGCTCTTTCCCAAGAAGGTGGTAACTCAGTTACCTTTACTGAACTAAATAATTTAGACACACATAAGTGCTAAAATGAAAACATATCGAAATATAATAGCACAGAACATAAAACAAATGAAACCGCAACGAAAGTACCGCCTTAGGACTGTCTGTAACAAAATACTGGGGGGTTTAAACCGGTTTTGACTAGATATGGTATACATAATATAGTGCCACAGAGGCTTTTTCTGTTATTTAAACTTCATCAATGTGGCTAAACTCCAAAAGGTTTGAAAGAAAACGTATGATGTGTATGGCTTAGCAAGCAGCAAGACATACAGAAAGCAAAATAATCCTAAAATAGACTCCAAACCTGCTAAAATACATTATTTTCAACAAGTCAATCTTACTTTTAGAAAAAAATAGACATAAACCATAAATTTGTTAGTTCTCAGAACATGCATAAAGTTCTCAAAAGACAAAAACGGAGTATAAAATCATATACCTATCTACCTATCTACCTGTCTATCTATCTATATCCAAATCGATAGAGTTTTGTGTTGTCTATAACTAGATGCTTTATATCTTTCATCAAGAAAAATATACATTAAGTCGAAATTCAAACATGATCTATATAGTTATCTATATATCTGTATATCTACCTATATTCTGTATATCTTTCAGTTAATAAAATAGACATTAAGTCGACAGTCTCTCCGTCTATCTATCTATCTATCTATCTATCTATCTATCTATCTATCTATCTATCTGCAAATCGATCGAGTTTTGTGTTGTCTATCAACAGATACTAAATTATTTCATCAAGAAAAATATACATTAAGTCGAAAATCAAGCCCGATCTCTCTATCTATCTATCTATCTGAATATTTTCATACCTACCTACGTACCTACCCAAGAGCAGATCCTATATATTTTTCATCAGAAAAGAAGATAGACATTAAGTCGAAAATCAATCCTATCTGCAAATCGATCGATTTTTACAGATCCTATATATCTTTCAAAAAAATAAACATTAAATCGAAACTCAAGCCTGATCTTCTATCTATCTATCTATCTATCTATCTGCAAATCGATCGAGTTTTACAGATCCTATATATCTTTCAAGAAAATTAAACATTAAATCGAAACTCAAGCCTGATCTTCTATCTATCTATCTATCTATCTATCTATCTATCTATCTATCTATCTATCTATCTATCTATCTATCTATCTATCTATCTATCTATCTATCTATCTATCTATCTATATATCTGCAAATCGATAGAGTTTTGTGTTGTCTAACAACATAAATTTATATCTTTCATCAAGAAAAATATACATTAAGTCGAAGTCAAGCCTGATCTATCTGTCTATTTATCTAACCATTTTAATAGCTACCTACCAACCTACCTATGAAAAACAGATCCTATATATCTTTTATCAGGAAAATTATATATTAAAGCGAAAGTCAAGTCTGAATTATCTATTTATCTATCTATCTATCTATCTATCTATCTATCTATCTATCTATCTATCTATCTATCTATCTATCTGAATATTTCCATACCGACCTACGTACCTACCTATCTGCAAAGAACAGATCCTATATATCTTTCATCAGAAAAAAAGATAATTATTAAGTCGAATTCAATCCTATCTGCAAATGAATCGAGTTTTATGTTGTCTTTTAACAGATCCTGTTAATCTTTCAACATTAAGTCGAAAGTCAATCCTGATCTATCTATCTATTTATCTATCTATCTATCTATCTACCTGCAAATCGATAGAGTTTTGTGTTGTCTATCAACATAGGCTTATATCTTTCATCAAGAAAAAATATGCATTAAGTCGAAAGTCAAGCCTGAACTATCTATCCATTTATCTATCTATCAATCTATCTATCAATAAAGAATAAAAAAGAGTATCCTATGAACAATGAACACATTCTAAAAACCTGAAGTGGAACAGACTACAAAGTTAAGGCTGCTAAAGCCGCTTCAGTAACCCTGTTAAAATTTGGTGAAGAAATACAATAGGAAACTATGCTGAAATTTAATTAAATATTTCAAATGGACACTTGAAAGATCTATCTATCTATCTATCTATCTATCTATCTATCTATCTATCTATCTATCTATCTATCTATCTATCTATCTATCTATCTTTCTATCTATCTATTTTCATACCTACCTACCAACCTACCCATGAACAATATATATCTTTTATTAGGAAAAAATTAAATCGATAGTCAAGCCTGATTTATTAATAAATCTATCTATCTATCTATCTATCTATCTATCTATCTATCTATTATGTCGAAAATCAAGCCAAATCAATCTATCTATCTATCTATCTATCTATCAGAAAAAAAGATACTTATTAAGTCGAATTCAATCCTATCTGCAAATGAGTCGAGTTTTATGTTGTCTTTTAACAGATCCTGTTAATCTTTCAACATTAAGTCGAAAGTCGAAAGTCAAGCCTGATCTATCTATTTATCTATCTATCTATTTATCTATCTATCTACCTGCAAATCGATAGTTTTGTGTTGTCTATCAACATTGGCTTATATCTTTCATCAAGAAAAAATATGCATTAAGTCGAAAGTCAAGCCTGATCTATCTATCTATCTATCTATCTATCTATCTATCTATCTATCTATCTATCTATCTATCTATCTATCTATCTATCTATCTATCTATCTATCTATTTATCTATCTATCTATCTATCTATCTATCTGAATATTTTGATACCTACATACATATCTACCTAAGAGCTGATCCTATATATCTTTCATCAGCAAAAAAGATAGACATTAAGTCGAAAATAAAATTGTATCTGCAAATCGATCGAGGTTTACAGATCCTATATATCTTTCACCAAGAAAAAATAAACATTAAATCGAAAGTCAGGCCTGATCTATCTATCTATCTATCTATTTGAATATTTTCATACCTACCTACGTACCTACCTATCAGCAAAGAGCAGATCCTATATATCTTTCATCAGAAAAAAGATAAACATTAAGTCGAAAATAAATCCTATCTGCAAATGAATCGAGTTTTGTGTTGTCTCCTAACAGATCCTATATATCTTTCAACATTAAGTCGAAAGTCAAGCCTATCTATCTATCTATCTATCTATCTATCTATCTATCTATCTATCTATCTATCTATCTATCTATCTATCTATCTATCTATCTTTCTGAAAATCGATAGAGTTATGTGTTGTCTCAACATAGGCTTATATCTTTCATGAAGAAAAAATATACATTAAGTCGGAAGGCAAGACTGAACTATCAATCTATCTATCTATCTATCTATCTATCTATCTATCTATCTATCTATCTATCTATCTATCTATCTATCTATCTATCTATCTATCCGAATATTGTCATACCTACCTACGTACCTACCTACCTGAAAAAATATACATTAAGTCGGAAGGCAAGACTGAACTATCAATCTATCTATCTATCTATCTATCTATCTATCTATCTATCTATCTATCTATCTATCTATCTATCTATCTATCTATCTATCTATTTATCTATCTATCCGAATATTGTCATACCTACCTACGTACCTACCTACCTGCAAAGAGCAGATCCTATATATCTTTCATCAGAAAAAAAGATAAACATTAAGTCGAAAAACAATCCTACCGAGTTTTGTGTTGTCTCCCAACAGATCCTATATATATCTTTAATCAAGAAAAAATAAACATTAAGTCGAAAGTCAAGCCTGATCTATCTATCTATCTATCTATCTGCAAATCGATAGAGTTATGTGTTGTCTATCAACATATGCTTATACGTTTCGTCAAGACAAAATATACATTAAGTCGAAAGTCAAAATAGAAGTGAATGCAATGATCAGGAATCGATACAATTAACCCACAGCTCCTATCAGTTACACCAAAGGGAAAGAAACACAAACATGAAGTAACAAGACTCTAATGGAAACATCGATAGCGGAAAGCCAAAAGGACAGTTACCTGAGTTACATTAAGCCTGAACTATCAATCATTCTATCTATCTATCTATCTATATATCTATCTATCTATCTATCTATCTATCTATCTATCTATCTATCTATCTATCTATCTATCTATCTATCTAGCTAGCTATCTGTCTATCTTTATCTTTCAGTATATACAATAGACAAACTCGAAAGTATGACAAACTCGAAAGTATATCCATATATATCTGTCCATCTATCTATGTATCTAAGTGAAACTGGCCCAGTAGTTTCAGAGGGGAAGTCCTTTGAAAATGTTTACGGACGACGACGGACGACGTGCGCTGGAGACTAATTCTATAAGCTCCCCCGCAGCCCTTGGCTCAGGGGAGCTAAAAATATACATTAAGTCGAAAATCAAGCCTGATCTATCTATCTATCTATCTATCTGGATATTTTCATACCTACCTACGTACCTACCCAAGAGCAGATCCTATATATCTTTCATCAGAAAAAAGAAAAAAATCAATCCTATCTGCAAATCGATTGAGTTTTACAGATCCTATATATTTTCATACCTACCAACGTACCTACCTATCTGCAAAGAACAGATCCTATATATCTTTCATCAGAAAAAAAGATAAACATTAAGTCGAAAATCAATCCTATCTGCAAATGAATCGAGTTTTGTGTTGTCTCCTAACAGATCCTAAATACCGTCAACATTTAGTCGAAAGTCATGCCGGATCTATCTATCTATCTATCTATCTATCTATCTATCTATCCATCTATCTATCTATCTATCTATCTATCTATCTATCTATCTATCTATCTATCTATCTATCTATCTATCTGCAAATCGATAGACTTTTGTGTTGTCTATATCTTTCATCAAGTAAAAATATACATTTATGTCGAAAGTCAAGCCTGAACTATCTATCTATCTATAAAGAATAAAAATGAGTATCCCTTAAGCACAATGAACACATTCTAAACACCTGATGTGGGTCAGACTACGCAGTTTCGAATACTCAAGCCTCATCAGTAACCCTGTTAAGATTTGGTGACGGAAACCAATGGAAAACTATTCTGAAATTTCATTAAATGTTTCAAAGGGTCAGTTGAAAGGTCTATCTATCTATCTATATATCTATCTATCCATCTAACTATCTATCTATCTATCTATCTGAATATTTTTATACCTCCCTAAGCACCTACCTACCTGCAAAGAGCAGATCCTACTTATCTTTCATCAGAAAAATCGTAAGTAAAGGTAGCTCAGGAAAAGCCACAATCAAAGATCACAGCCATCCCAGGTCACCAAAGAAAGTAAGAAGGGGTGAGACGACGGTACAAACACAGTCAAACTTGTGAATATACCAACAGAACAAAACCGACCAACATATGTGAAACTGCAAAGGAACGACCGCCTTTGGACGGTCAGCAGCAAGACTACTGGGGGGCTTCAACTCCGGAGTTTACGAAATTTCAACCCTCGCCCTCATCAGAAAAAACATAACCATTAAGTCGAAAATCAATCCTACCGAGTTTTGTTTTGTCACCCAACAGATCCTATATTTTTCAAGAAAAAATAAATATTAAGTCGAAAGTCAAGCCTGATCTATCTATCTATCTATCTATCTATCTATCTATCTATCTATCTATCTATCTATCTATCTATCTATCTGAATATTGTCATACCTACCTACGTACCTATCTACCTGCAAAGAGCAGATCCTATATATCTTTCATCGGAAGAAAGATAAACATTAAGTCGAAAATTAATCCTACCGAGTTTTTTGTTGTCTCCCAACAGATCCCATATATCTTTCATCAAGAAAACTAACCATTAAGTCGAAAGTCAAGCCTGATCTATCTATCTATCTATCTATCTATCTATCTATCTATCTATCTATCTATCTATCTATCTATCTATCTATCTATCTATCTATCTATCAATCTATCTGCAAATCGATAGAGTTATGTGTTGTCTATCAACATATGCTTATACGTTTCATCAAGACAAAATATACATTTAGTCGAAAGTCAAGACTGGTCTATTTATCATTCTATTTATCTATCTATCTATCTATCTATCTATCTAACTATCTATCTATCTATCTATCTATCTAGATACTATCTGTCTATCTATCTATCTATCTATCTGTCTATCTGAATATTTTCATACCTACCTACGTACCTACCTACTTCCAAAGAGCAGATGCTATAATTCTTTCATCAGAAAAAAGATAGACATTAGGTCGAAAATCAATCCTGTCTGCAAATCGATCGAATATTACAGATCCAATATATTTTTCATCAAAAAAAAATAAACATTAAGTCTAAAGTCAAGCCTGATCTATCTATCTATCTATCTATCTATCTATCTATCTATCTATCTATCTATCTATCTATCTATCTATCTATCTATCTATATAACCATTTTCATACATACCTTCCAACCTACCTGTGCACAACAGATCCTACCTTTATATTTTTTATCAGATAAAAATATATATTAAATCGAAAGTCAAAAGTATCTATCTATCTATCTGTCCATATATCTGAATATTTTCATACCTACCTACGTACGTACATACCTGCAAAAAGCAGATCCTGTATATCTTTCATCAGAAAAAAGATAAACATTAAGTCGAAAATCAATCCTACCGAGTTTTGTTTTGTCTCCCAACGGATCCTATATATCTTTCATCAAGAAAAATAAACATTAAGTCGAAACTCAAGCCTAATCTTCTATCTATCTATCTATCTATCTATCTATCCATCTATCTATCTATCTATCTATCTATCTATCTATCTATCTATCTATCTATCTATCTATCTATCTATCTATCTATCTATCTATCTATCTATCTATCTTGTGTTGTCTCCCAACAGATCCTATCTATCTTTCATCGAGAACAAATAAACATTAAGACGAATGTCAAGCCTGATCTATCTATTTATATATCTGTCTATCTATCTGTCTTTCTGCAAATCGATAGAGTTATGTGTTGTCTATCAACATATGCTTATATGTTTCATCATGACAAATATACATTAAACCTAAAGCCAAGCCTGATCTATCTATCTATCTATCTATCTATCTATCTATCTATCTATCTATCTATCTATCTATCTATCTATCTATCTATCTATCTATCTATCTATCTATCTATCTTTATAGTTCAGTATATACAATAAACAAAGTCGAAAGTATAGCCATATATGTGTCTGTCCGTCTTTCTATGTATCTATGTATGTATCTATCTATCTATCTATCTATCTATCTATCTATCTATCTGTCTATCTATCTATCTATCTATTTATCTTTCTATCTGTCTAGTGCAACAGATATATCAATATATATAGTATTAAAATTCCAAAAATTCTTCAGTCCAAAGGCAATAAAGTATAAATTGTGTATCCTCTAAGAACAACGAACACATTCTCACAACATAAAAATTAATGAGTAAAAGTAGCTCAGGAACTGATTGAATCAGAACCCAAAGCCTATCCCAAACATCAAAGGGAAAGATCGACTAAGACAACAACATCTTAACAAACTATAAAACCACAGAGGACAAGCCGAGTTAGCAGTTCTTTCCCAAGCAGGTGGTAACTCAGTTACCTTTACTGAACTAAATAATTTAGACACACATAAGTGCTAAAATGAAAACATATCGAATTATAATAGCACAGAACATAAAACAAATGAAACCGCAACGAAAGTACCGCCTTGGGACTGTCAGTAACAAATACTGGGGGTTTTAAACCGGTTTTGACCAGACTTGGTATACTTAATATAGTGCCACAGAGGCTTTTTCTGTTATTTAAACTTCATCAGTGTGGCTAAACTCCAAAAGTTTTGAAAGAAAACGTATGATGTGTTTGACTTATCAAGCAGCAAGACATACAGAAAGCAAAATAATCCTAAAATAGACTCCAAACCTGCTAAAATACATTATTTTTAACCAGTCAATCTTACTTGTAGAAAAAAATAGACATAAACCATAAATTTGTTAGTTCTCAGAACACGCATAAAGTTCTCAAAGGACTAAAACGGAGTATAAAATCTGCACTATCATATATCTATCTACCTATCTACCTGTCTATCTATCTATATCCAAATCGATAGAGTTTTATGTTATCTATAACTAGATGCAATATATCTTTCATCAAGAAAAATAAATATTAAGTCGAAATTCAAGCATGATCTATCTATTTATCTATATATCTGTATATCTACCTATATTCTGTATATCTTTCAGTTAATAAAATAGATATTAAGTCGACAGTCTCTCCGTCTATCTATCTATCTATCTATCTATCTATCTATCTATCTATCTATCTATCTATCTATCTATCTATCTATCTATCTATCTATCTATCTATCTATCTATCTATCTATCTAATCTATCTATCTATCTATCTATCTATCTATCTGCAAATCGATCGAGTTTTGTGATGTCTATCAACAGATACTAAATTATTTCATCAAGAAAAATATACATTAAGTCGAAAATCAAGCCCTATCTATCTATCTATCTATCTATCTATCTATCTATCTATCTATCTATCTATCTATCTATCTGTCTATATGAATATTTTCATACCTACCTACGTACCTACCCAAGAGCAGATCCTATATATCTTTCATCAGAAAAGAAGAAAGACATTAAGTCGAAAATCAATCCTATCTGCAAATCGATCGAGTTTTACAGATCCTATATATCTTTCAAGAAAAATAAACATTAAACCGAAACTCAAGCCTGATCTATCTATCTATCTATCTATCTATCTATCTATCTATCTATCTATCTATCTATCAATCTATCAATCTATCTGCATATCGATAGAGTTTTGTGTTGTCTATCAACATAGGTTTATATCTTTCATCAAGAAAAAATATACATTTATGTCGAAAGTCAATCCTGATCTATCTATCTATCTATCTATCTATCTATCTATCTATCTATCTATCTATCTATCTATCTATCTATCTATCTATCTATCTTCTAATCGATAGAGCTATGTGTTGTCTATCAACATATGCTTATATCTTTCATCAAGAAAAATATGCATTAAGACGAAAGTCAAGCCTGATCTATCTATCTATCTATCTATTTATCTATCTATCTATCTATCCGAATATTTTCATACCTACCTACAAAGAGCAGATCCTATATATCTTTCATCAGAAAAAGATAAACATTAAGTCGAAAATCAATCCTACCGAGATTTTGGTGTCTCCCAACAGATCCTATATATCTTTCATCAAGAAAAATAAACATTAAGTCGAAATTCAAGCCTGATCTATCTATCTATCTATCTATCTATCTATCTATCTATCTATCTATCTATCTATCTATCTATCTATCTATATATCATTCTTCAAATCGATAGAGCTATGTGTTGTCTATCAACATATGCTTATATCTTTAATCAAGAAAAAATATACATTAAGTCGAAAGTCAAGCCTGATCTATCTATCTATCTATCTATCTATCTATCTATCTATCTATCTATCTATCTATCTATCTATCTATCTATCTATCTATCTATCTATATATCTATCTATCCGAATATTTTCATACCTACCTAAGTTCCTATCTACCTGCAAAGAGCATATCCTATATATCTTTCATCAGAAAAAGATAAACGTTAAGTCGAAAATCAATCCTACCCGAGTTTTTGTTGTTTCCCAACAGATCCTATATATCTTTCATCAAGAAAAATAAACATTAAGTCGACAGTCAAGCCTGATCTATCTATCTATCTATCTATCTATCTATCTATCTATCTATCTATCTATCTGCATATCCATAGAGTTTTCTGTTGTCTATCAACATAGGTTTATATCTTTAATCAAGAAAAAATATACATTAAGTCGAAAGTCAAGCCTGATCTATCTATCTATCTTCTATCTATCAAGAAAAATAAACATTAAGTCGAAAGTCAAGCCTGATCTATCTATCTATCTATCTATCTATCTATCTATCTATCTATCTATCTATCTGCATATCCATAGAGTTTTCTGTTGTCTATCAACATAGGTTTATATCTTTAATCAAGAAAAAATATACATTAAGTCGAAAGTCAAGTCTGATCTATATATCTATCTTCTATCTATCTATCTATCTATCTATCTATCTATCTATCTATCTATCTATCTATCTATCTATCTTCAAATCCATAGAGCTATGTGTTGTCTATCAACATATGCTTATATCTTTCATCAAGAACAAATATACATTAAGACAAAAGTCAAGCCTGATCTATCTATCTATCTGTCTATATATCTACCTATCTATCTATCTATCTATCTATCTATCCGAATATTGTCATACCTACCTACGTTCCTATCTACCTGCAAAGAGCAGATCCTATATATCTTTCATCAGAAAAAGATAAACATTAAGTCGAAAATCAATCCTACCGAGTTGTTCGTTGTCTCCCAACAGATCCTATAGGTCTTTCATCAAGAAAAATAAACATTAAGTCGAAAATCAAGCCTGATCTATCTATCTATCTATCTATCTATCTATCTGAAAACTTTCATACTTACCTATGTACCTACCCAAGAGCAGATTCTATATATCTTTCATCAGAAAAAAGATAGACATTAAGTCGAAAATCAATCCTATCTGCAAATCGATCGAGTTTTACAAATCCTATATATCTTGCAAGAAATATAAACATTAAAACGAAAGTCAAGCCTGATCTATCTATCTATCTATCTATCTATCTATCTATCTATCTATCTATCTATCTATCTATCTATCTTTCTATCTATCTATCTATCTATCTAGCTATCTATCTATATGAAAACTTTCATACTTACCTATGTACCTACCCAAGAGCAGATTCTATATATCTTTCATCAGATAAAAAGATAGACATTAAGTCGAAAATCAATCCTATCTGCAAATCGATCGAGTTTTACAAATCCTATATATCTTTCAAGAAATATAAACATTAAAACGAAAGTCAAGCCTGATCTATCTATCTATCTATCTATCTATCTATCTATCTGTCTATCTGTCTGTCTGTCTGTCTGTCTGTCTGTCTATCTATCTATCTATCTATCTATCTATCTATCTATCTATCTATCTATCTATCTATCTATCTATCGATCTATCTATCTCTCTATCTATCTATCTATATATCTATCTATCTATCTGTCCATATATCTGAATATTTTCATAACTACCTACGTACCTATATACCTGCAAAAAGCAGATCCTATATATCTTTCATCAGAAAATTCCAAAAATTCTTCAGTCCAAAGGCAATAAAGAATAAATTGTGTATCCTTTAAGAACAATGAACACATTCTCACAACATAAAAATTAATGAGTAAAAGTAGCTCAGGAACTGATTGAATCAGAACCCAAAGCCTATCCCAAACATAAAAGGGAAAGATGGACTAATACAACAACATCTTAACAAACAATAAAACCACAGAGGACAAGCCGAGTTAGCAGCTCTTTCCCAAGCAGGTGGTAACTCAGTTACCTTTACTGAACTAAATAATTTAGACACACATAAGTGCTAAAATGAAAACATATCGAAATATATTTTCACAGAACATAAAACAAATGAAACCGCAACGAAAGTACCGCCTTAGGACGGTCAGTAACAAAATACTGGGGGGTTCAAACCGGTTTTGACCAGACTTGGTATACATAATATAGTGCCACAGAGGCTTTTTCTGTTATTTAAACTTCATCAATGTGGCTAAACTCCAAACGGTTTGAAAGAAAACGTATGATGTGTATGACTTAGCAAGCAGCAAGACATACAGAAAGCAAAATAAGCCTAAAATAGACTCCAAACCTGCTAAAATACATTATTTTTAACAAGTCAATCTTACTTTTAGAAAAATATAGACATAAACCATAAATTTGTTAGTTCTCAACACTTGCATAAAGTTCTCAAAGGACAAAAACGGAGTATAAAATCTGCACTATCATATACCTATCTACCTATCTACCTGTCTATCTATCTATATCCAAATCGATAGAGTTTTGTGTTGTCTATAACTAGATGCTATATATCTATCATCAAGAAAAATATACATTAAGTCGAAATTCATGCATGATCTATCTATTTATCTATATATCTGTATATCTACCTATATTCTGTATATCTTTCAGTTAATAAAATAGACATTAAGTCGACAGTCTCTCCGTCTTTCTATCCATCTATCTATCTATGTATCTATCTATCTATCTATCTATCTATCTATCTATCTATCTATCTATCTATCTATCTATCTATCTATCTATCTATCTATCTGCAAATCGATCGAGTTTTGTGTTGTCTATCAACAGATACTAAATTATTTCATCAAGAAAAATATACATTAAGTCGAAAATCAAGCCCGATCTGTCTCTGTCTATCTATCTTTCTATCTATCTATCTATCTGAATATTTTCATACCTACCTACGTACCTACCCAAGAGCAGATCCTATATATCTTTCATCAGAAAAGAAGATAGACATTAAGTCGAAAATTAATCCTGTCTGCAAATGGATCGAGTTTTACAGATCCTATATATCTTTCAAGAAAAATAAACATTAAATCGAAACTAAAGCCTGATCTTCTATCTATCTATCTATCTATCTATCTATCTATCTATCTATCTATCTATCTATCTATCTATCTATCTATCTATCTATCTTCAAATCGATAGAGCTATGTGTTGTCTATCAACATATGCTTATATCTTTCATCAAGAAAAAATATACATTAAGACGAAAGTCAAGCCTGATCTATCTATCTATCTATCTATCTATCTATCTATCTATCTATCTATCTATCTATCTATCTTCAAATCGATAGAGTTTTGTGTTGTCTATCAACATAGGTTTATATCTTTCATCAAGAAAAAATATACATTTATGTCGAAAGTCAATCCTGATCTATCTATCTATCTATCTATCTATCTATCTATCTATCTATCTATCTATCTATCTATCTATCTATCTATCTATCTATCTATCTATCTATCTATCTATCTATCTATCATTCTTCTAATCGATAGAGCTATGTGTTGTCTATCAACATATGCTTATATCTTTCATCAAGAAAAATATGCATTAAGACGAAAGTCAAGTCTGATCTATCTATCTATCTATCTATCTATCTATCTATCTATCTATCTATCTATCTATATATCTATCTATACGAATATTTTCATACCTACCTACGTTCCTATCTACCTGCAAAGAGCAGATCATATATATCTTTCATCAGAAAAAGATAAACATTAAGTCGAAAATCAATCCTACCGAGATTTTGGTGTCTCCCAACAGATCCTATATATCTTTCATCAAGAAAAATAAACATTAAGTCGAAAGTCAAGCCTGATCTATCTATCTATCTATCTATCTATCTATCTATCTATCTATCTATCTATCTATCTATCTATCTATCTATCTATCTATCATTCTTCAAATCGATAGAGCTATGTGTTGTCTATCAACATATGCTTATATCTTTAATCAAGAAAAAATATACATTAAGTCGAAAGTCAAGCCTGATCTATCTATCTATCTATCTATCTATCTATCTATCTATCTATCTATCTATCTATCTATCTATCTATCTATATATCTATCTATCCGAATATTTTCATACCTACCTAAGTTCCTATCTACCTGCAAAGAGCAGATCCTATATATCTTTCATCAGAAAAAGATAAACATTAAGTCGAAAATCAATCCTACCCGAGTTTTTGTTGTCTCCCAACAGATCCTATATATCTCTCATCAAGAAAAATAAACATTAAGTCGAAAGTCAAGCCTGATCTATCTATCTATCTATCTATCTATCTATCTATCTATCTATCTATCTATCTATCTATCTATCTATCTATCTATCTGCATATCCATAGAGTTTTTTGTTGTCTATCAACATAGGTTTATATCTTTAATCAAGAAAAAATATACGTTAAGTCGAAAGTCAAGCCTGATCTATCTATCTATCTTCTATCTATCTATCTATCTATCTATCTATCTATCTATCTATCTATCTATCTATCTATCTATCTTAAATATACATTAAGTCGAAAGTCAAGCCTGATCTATCTATCTATCTATCTTCTTTCTATCTATCTATCTATCTATCTATCTATCTACCTATCTATCTATCTATCTATCTATCTATCTATCTATCTTCAAATCCATAGAGCTATGTGTTGTCTATCAACATATGCTTATATCTTTCATCAAGAACAAATATACATTAAGACAAAAGTCAAGCCTGATCTATCTATCTATCTGTCTATATATCTACCTATCTATATATCTATCTATCTATCCGAATATTGTCATACCTACCTACGTTCCTATCTACCTGCAAAGAGCAGATCCTTTATATCTTTCATCAGAAAAAGATAAACATTAAGTCGAAAATCAATCCTACCGAGTTGTTCGTTGTCTCCCAACAGATCCTATAGGTCTTTCATCAAGAAAAATAAACATTAAGTCGAAAATCAAGCCTGATCTATCTATCTATCTATCTATCTATCTATCTATCTATCTATCTATCTATCTATCTGAAAACGTTCATACTTACCTATGTACCTACCCAAGAGCAGATTCTATATATCTTTCATCAGAAAAAAAAGATAGACATTAAGTCGAAAATCAATCCTATCTGCAAATCGATCGAGTTTTACAAATCCTATATATCTTTCAAGAAATATAAACATTAAAACGAAAGTCAAGCCTGATCTATCTATCTATCTATCTATCTATCTATCTATCTATCTGAAAACTTTCATACTTACCTATGTACCTACCCAAGAGCAGATTCTATATATCTTTCATCAGAAAAAAAGAGACATTAAGTCGAAAATCAATCCTATCTGCAAATCGATCAAGTTTTACAAATCCTATATATCTTTCAAGAAATATAAACATTAAAACGAAAGTCAAGCCTGATCTATCTATCTATCTATCTATCTGTCTATCTGTCTATCTATCTACCTATCTATCTATCTATCTATCTATCTATATATCTATCTATCTATCTATCTATCTATCTATCTGTCTATCTATATATCTATCTATCTATCTATATATCTATCTATCTATCTGCCCATATATCTGAATATTTTCATAACTACCTACGTACCTACATACCTGCAAAAAGCAAATCCTATATATCTTTCATCAGCAAAAAGATACACATTAAGTCGAAAATCAATCCTACCGAGTTTTTTTTTGTCTCCCAAAAGATCATATATATATCTTTCATCAAGAAAAATAAACATTAAGTCGAAAGTCAAGCCTGATCTATCTATCTTTCTATCTATCTATCTATCTATCTATCTTTATTGTGTTGTCTCCCAACAGATCCTATCTATCTTATATCGAGAACAAATAAACATTAAGACGAATGTCAAACCTGATCTATCTATCTATCTATCTATCTATCTGTCTATCTATCTTTCTTTCTGCAAATCGATAGAGTTATGTGTTGTCTATCAACATATGCTTATATGTTTCATCATGACAAAATATACATTAAGCCTGATCTATCTATCTATCTATTTATCTATCTATCTATCTATCTATTTATCTATCTATCTATCAATAAACAAAATCGAAAGTATAGCCATATATGTGTCTGTCCGTCTATCTATGTATCTATCTATCTATATATCTATGTATGTATCTATCTATCTATCTATCTATCTATCTATCTATCTATCTATCTATCTATCTATCTATCTATCTATCCATTTTGTGCAACATATATATCAATATATTTAATATTAAAATTCCAAAAATTCTTCAGTCCAAAGGCAATAAAGAATAAATTGTGTATCCTTTAAGAACAATGAACACATTCTCACAACATAAAAATTAATGAGTAAAAGTAGCTCAGGAACAGATTGAATCAGAACCCAAAGCCTATCCCAAACATCAAAGGGAAAGATGGACTGATACAACAACATCTTAACAAACAATAAAACCACAGAGGACAAGCCGAGTTAGCAGCTCTTTCCCAAGCAGGTGGTAACTCAGTTACTTTTACTGAACTAAATAATTTAGACACACATAAGTGCTAAAATGAAAACATATCGAAATATAATTTCACAGAACATAAAACAAATGAAACCGCAACGAAAGTACCGCCTTAGGACGGTCAGTAACAAAATACTGCGGGGTTCAAACCGGTTTTGACCAGACTTGGTATACATAATATAGTGCCACAGAGGCTTTTTCTGTTATTTAAACTTCATCAATGTGGCTAAACTCCAAACGGTTTGAAAGAAAACGTATGATGTGTATGACTTAGCAAGCAGCAAGACATACAGAAAGCAAAATAGGCCTAAAATAGACTCCAAACCTGCTAAAATACATTATTTTTAACAAGTCAATCTTACTTTTAGAAAAATATAGACATAAACCATAAATTTGTTAGTTCTCAGAACATGCATAAAGTTCTCAAAGGACAAAAACGGAGTATAAAATCTACACTATCATATATCTATCTACCTATCTACCTGTCTATCTATCTATATCCAAATCGATAGAGTTTTGTGTTGTCTATAACTAGATGCTATATATCTATCATCGAGAAAAATATACATTAAGTCGAAATTCATGCATGATCTATCTATTTATCTATATATCTGTATATCTACCTATATTCTGTATATCTTTCAGTTAATAAAATAGACATTAAGTCGACAGTCTCTCCGTCTATCTATCTATCTATCTATCTATCTATCTATCTATCTATCTATCTATCTATCTATCTATCTATCTATCTATCTATCTATCTATCTATCTATCTGCAAATCGATCGAGTTTTGTGTTGTCTATCAACAGATACTAAATTATTTCATCAAGAAAAATATACATTAAGTCGAAAATCAAGCCCGATCTGTCTCTGTCTATCTATCTATCTATCTATCTATCTATCTATCTATCTATCTATCTATCTATCTATCTGAATATTTTCATACCTACCTACGTACCTACCCAAGAGCAGATCCTATATCTTTCATCAGAAAAGAAGATAGACATTAAGTCGAAAATCAATCCTGTCTGCAAATCGATCGAGTTTTACAGATCCTATATATCTTTCAAGAAAAATAAACATTAAATCGAAACTCAAGCCTGATCTTCTATCTATCTATCTATCTATCTATCTATCTATCTATCTATCTATCTATCTATCTATCTATCTATCTATCTATCTATCTATCTATCTATCTATCTATCTATCTTCAAATCGATAGAGCTATGTGTTGTCTATCAACATATGCTTATATCTTTCATCAAGAAAAAATATACATTAAGACGAAAGTCAAGCCTGATCTATCTATCTATCTATCTATCTATCTATCTATCTATCTATCTATCTATCTATCTATCTATCTATCTATCTATCTATATAAACACTAAATCAAAAGTCAAGCCTGATCTATCTATCTATCTATCTATCTATCTATCTATCTATCTGACAATCGATAGAGTTTTGTGTTGTCTATCAACATAGGTTTATATCTTTCATAAAAAAAAAATATACATTAAGTCGAAGTCAAGCCTGAACTATCTGTCTATTTATCTAACCATTTTCATAGGGCGGTCACCAGCCTACCTATGAAAAACAGATCCTATATATCTTTTATCAGGAAAATTATATATTAAAGCGAAAGTCGAGCCTGAATTATCTATATATCTATCTTATCTATCTATCTATCTATCTATCTATCTATCTATCTATCTATCTATCTGTCTGAATATTTTCATACCGACCTACGTACCTACATATCTGCAAAGAACAGATCCTATATATCTTTCATCAGAAAAAAGATAATCATTAAGTCGAATTCAATCCTATCTGCAAATGAATCGAGTTTTATGTTGTCTTTTAACAGATCCTGTTAATCTTTCAACATTAAGTCGAAAGTCAAGCCTGATCTATCCATCTATTTATCTATTTATCTATCTATCTATCTACCTGCAAATCGACAGAGTTTTGTGTTGTCTATCAACATAGGCTTATATCTTTCATCAAGAAAAAATATGCATTAAGTCGAAAGTCAAGCCTGAACTATCTATCTATTTATCTATCTATCCATAAAGAATAAAGAAGAGTATCCCCTAAGAACAATGAACACATTTTAAACACCTGAAGTGGGACAGACTACGAAGTTTCGGCTACTAAAGCCTCATCAGTAACCCTGTTTAGATTTGGTGACGAAAACCAAGAGGAAACTATGCTGAAATTTCATTAAATATTTCAAATGGGCACTTGAAAGATCTATCTATCTATCTATCTATCTATCTATCTATCTATCAGTCTATCTATCTATCTATTTTCGTACCTACATACCAACCTTCCCAGGAACAATATATCTTTTATCAAGAAAAAATAAAAATTAAATCGATAGTTAAGCCTGATTTATTAATAAATCTATATCTATCTATCTATCTATCTATCTATCTATCTAGCTATCTATCTATCTATCTATCTGCATGTCTGTCTGTCTGTCTGGCCGTCTGTCCGACAGTCAGTCAATCAGTCCGTCTAACCTTCGATCCGCATCTATCTATCCTTCTATCTGTAGTCCATGTTACAGGGAAGGGTCCCAAAGTCTATCTATCTATCTATCTATCTATCTATCTATCTATCTATCTATCTATCTATCTATCTATCTATCTATCTATCTATCTATAAAGTCGAAAATCAAGCCTAATCTATCTATCTATCTATCTATCTATCTATCTATCTATCTATCTATCTATCTATCTGTCTATTTATCTATCTATCTATATCTTACAGTATATACAATAAACAAAGTCGAAAGTACAGCCATATATGTGTTTGTCCATCTATCTATCTATCTATCTATCTATCTTTCTATCTATCTATCTATCTGTCCATATATCTGAATATTTTCATACCTACCTACGTACCTACATATCTGCAAAAAGCAGATCCTATATATCTTTCATCAGAAAAAAGAGAAACATTAAGTCGAAAATCAATCCTACCGAGTTTTGTTTTGTCTCCCAATAGATCCTATATATCTTTCATCAAGAAAAATAGACATTAAGTCGAAAGTCAAGCCTGATCTATCTATCTATCTATCTATCTATCTATCTATCTATCTATCTATCTATCTATCTATCTATCTATCTATCTATCTATCTATCTATCTATTTATCTATCTATCTATCTATCTTGTGTTGTCTCCCAACAGATCCTATTTATCTTTCATCGAGAAAAAATAAACATTGAGACGAATGTCAAGCCTGATCTATCTATCTATATATATATCTATCTATCTATCTATCTATCTTTCTTTCTGCAAATCGATAGAGTTATGTGTTGTCTATCAACATATGCTTATATGTTTCATCATGACAAAATATACATTAAACCTAATGCCAAGCCTGATCTATCTATCTATCTATCTATCTATCTATCTATCTATCTATCTTTATCTTTCAGTATATACAATAAACAAAGTCGAAAGTATAGCCATATATGTGTTTGTCCGTCTATCTATCTATCTATCTATCTATCTATCTATCTATCTATCTATCTATCTATCTATCTATCTATCTATCTATTTTGTGCAACAGATATATCAATATATATAACATTAAAATTCGAAAAATTCTTCAGTGCAAAGGCAATAAAGAATAAATTGTGTATCCTCTACGAACAATGAACACATTCTCACAACATAAAGTAGACCAGACTTGGTATACATAATATAGTGCCACAGAGGCTTTTTCTGTTATTTAAACTTCATCAGTGGGGCTAAACTCCAAAAGGTTTGAAAGAAAACGTATGGTGTGTATAACTTTGCAAGCAGCAAGATATACAGAAATCAAAATAAGCCTAAAATAGACTCCAAACCTGCCATACATTATTTTTAATAAGTCAATCTTAGTCTTAGAAAAAAATATACTTAAACCATAAATTACTTAGTTCTCAGAACATGCATAAAGTTCTCAAAGGACAAAAACGGAGTATAAAATCTGCATATCGATCGAGTTTTGTGTTGTTTATCAACAGATACTAAATTATTTCATCAAGAAAAAATATACATTAAGTCGAAAATCAAGCCCGATCTATCTACCTATCTACCTATCTATCTATCTATCTATCTATCTATCTGAATAGTTTCATACCTACCTACGTACCTACCCAAGAGCAGATCCTATATATCTTTCATCAAGTCATTAAGTCGGAAATCAATCCTATCTGCAAATCGATCGAGTTTTACAGATCCTATATATATTTCAAGAAAAAAAAACATTGAAACGAAACTCAAGCCTGATCTTCTATCTATCTATCTATCTATCTATCTATCTATCTATCTATCTATCTATCTATCTATCTATCTATAATTCTTCAAATCGATAGAGCTATGTGTTGTCTATCAACATATGCTTATATCTTTCATCAAGAAAAAATATACATTAAGACGAAAGTCAAGCCTGATCTATCTATCTATCTATCTATCTATCTATCTATCTATCTATCTATCTATCTATCTATCTATCTATCTATCCGAATATTGTCATACCTACTGACGTTCCTATCTACCTGCAAAGAGCAGATCCTACATATCTTTCATCAGAAAAAGATAAACATTAAGTCGAAAATCAATCCTACCGAGTTTTTGTTGTCTCCCAACAGATCCTATATATCTTTCATCAAGAAAAATAAACATAGTCGAAAGTCAAGCCTGATCTATCTATCTATCTATCTATCTATCTATCTATCTATCTATCTATCTATCTATCTATCTATCTATCTATCTATCTATCTATCTATCTGCATATCGATAGAGCTATGTGTTGTCTATCAACATAGGTTTATATCTTTCTTCAAGAGAAAATATACATTAAGACGAAAGTCAAGCCTGATCTATCTATCTATCTATCTATCTATCTATCTATCTATCTATCTATCTATCTATCTATCTATCTATCTATCTATCTATCTATCTATCTTTCCGAATATTGTCATATCTACCTACGTACCTATCTACCTGCAAAGAGTAGATCCTATATATCTTTCATCAGGAAAAAGATAAACATTAAGTCGAAAATCAATCCTATCTGCAAATCGATTGAGTTTTGTGTTGTCTATAACTAGATGCTATATATCTTTCATCAAGAAAAATATACATTAAGTCGAAATTCAAGCATGATCTATCTATTTATCTATATATCTGTATATCTACCTATATTCTGTATATCTTTCAGTTAATAAAATAGATATTAAGTCGACAGACTCTCCATCTATCTATCTATCTATCTATCTATCTATCTATCTATCTAGATACCATCTATCTATCTATCTATCTATCTGAATATTTTCATACCTACCTACGTACCTACCTTCTTGCAAAGAGCAGACCCTATAAATCTTTCATCAGAAAAAAATAGACATTAAGACGAAAATCAATCCTATCTGCAAATCGATCGAATATTACAGATCCTATATATTTTTCATCAAAAAAAAAAAACATTTAGTCGAAAGTCAAGCCTGATCTATCTATCTATCTATCTATCTATCTATCTATCTATCTATCTATCTATCTATCTATCTATCTATCTATCTATCTATCTATCTATCTATCTATCTTCATACCTACCTTCCAACCTACCTGTGAACAACAGATCCTACCTTTATATTTTTTATCAGAAAAAAATATATATTAAATCGGAAGTCAAGCCTGATCTATCTATCTATCTATCTATCTATCTATCTATCTATCTATCTATCTATCTATCTATCTATCTATCTATCTATAAAGAATAAAAATAAGTATCCCTTAAGAACAATGAACACATTCCAAAAACCTGAAATGGGTCAGACTACGCAGTTTCGGCTACTCAAGCCTCATCAGTAACACTGTTAAGATTTGGTGACGAAAACCAATGGAAAACCATCCTGAAATTAAACTAAATGTTTCAAAGGGACAGTTGAAAGAGCTATCTATCTATCTATCTATCTTTATCTTACAGTATAT
>CAUZLF010000462.1:0-42500 GCA_963580285.1 Lucinisca nassula | reverse complement strand
TTTTGTGTTGTCTATCAACAGATACTAAATTATTTCATCAAGAAAAAATATACATTAAGACATTAAGTCGAAAATCAAGCCCGATCTATCTAGATAGATAGATAGATAGATAGATGGAGAGACTGTCGACTTAATGTCTATTTTATTAACGGAAATATATACAGAATATAGGTAGATATACAGATATATAGATGAATAGATATATTCAATTTCACATACAGATATATAGATGATGTTTTGTCTCTGAAAAACACTAAATTTGCAGAGTATTTGGCATTCATCTATCCACATGAACTTGAAATAAAGTAAACAACGGAGACTGCAACCTCCTCCTCATACTTGGATTGTTATCTCTACATTGACAATGGGAAGCTTGCTACTAGGCTATATGACAAACGGGATGACTTCAATTTTCCCATTGTTAACTTCCCATTCTTGGACAGTAATATCCCTTCTGCACCACCATACGGAGTTTACGTTTCCCAGTTAATCCGTTATGCCAGAGCCTGTTCAAAATATCAGGACTTCATGGAGCGCGGGAAAATGCTCACTACTAGATTGTTGAGCCAGGGATATCTAAAAAACAAACTGGCATCAACACTTAAAAAGTTCTATGGGAGACACCATGATCTTGTCAATCCCTACAATGTGGCCGTTTCCAGAATTATTTCTGATGTTTTTGCCAATGTTAAGCCATAAGTAGACTTCCAAAATCCCAGACATACACTTTTCTCGGCATCTTCTTCCTTTTATTCGTTCAGGCCGATAGACATGGTGGGCGAAGCTTGCTTACCAAGTAATGCTTACTATCCATGGACGCCTGACTACACCCTTCTAGGTCCATGTCTGTCGGTCTGAACATTCTGATTTGTCGTTCTTTTACGGACTTATGAGTTTGGATTCTGATTCAGGTACTACGACCACAACTACTATCAACATAGGTTTATATCTTTCATCAAGAAAAAATATACATTAAGTCGAAAGTCAAGCCTGATCTATCTATCTATCTATCTATCTATCTATCTTCAAATCCATAGAGCTATGTGTTGTCTATCAACATATGCTTATATCTTTCATCAAGAAAAAAAAGCCTGATCTATCTATCTATCTGTCTATATATCTACCTATCTATATATCTATCTATCTATCCGAATATTGTCATACCTACCTACGTTCCTATCTACCTGCAAAGAGCAGATCCTATATATCTTTCATCAGAAAAAGATAAACATTAAGTCGAAATCAATCCTACCGTGTTTTTTGTTGTCTCCCAACAGATCCTATATATCTTTCATCAAGAAAAATAACTATTAAGTCGAGAGTCAAGCCTGATCTATCTATCTATCTATCTATCTATCTATCTGAAAAGTTTCACACTTATCTACGTACCTACCCAAGAGCAGATTCTATATATCTTTCATCAGAAAAAAAGATAGACATTAAGTCGAAAATCAATCCTATCTGCAAATCGATCGAGTTTTACAGATCCTATATATCTTTCATTAAATCGAAAGTCAATCCTGACCTATCTATCTATCTATCTATCTATCTATCTATCTATCTATCTATCTATCTATCTATCTATCTATCTATCTATCTATCTATCTATCTACCATCTATCTATCTATCTATCTATCTATCTATCTATCTATCTATCTGTCCATATATCTGAATATTTTCATACCTACCTACGTACCTACATACCTGCAAAAAGCAGATCCTATATATCTTTCATCAGAAAAAAGAAACACATTAAGTCGAAAATCAATCCTACCAAGTTTTGTGTTGTCTCCTAATAGATCCTATATATCTTTCATCAAGAAAAATAAACATTAAATCGAAAATCAAGCCTTATCTATCTATCTATCTATCTATCTATCTATCTATCTATCTATCTATCTATCTATCTATCTATCTTGTGTTGTCTCCCAACAGATCCTATCTATCTTTCATCGAGAACAAATAAACATTTAGACGAATGTCAAGCCTGATCTATCTATCTAATTATCTGTCTATCTATCTATTTTTCTGCAAATCGATAGAGTTATGTGTTGTCTATCAACATATGCTTATATGTTACATCATGACAAAATATACATTAAGCCTAAAGCCAAGCCTGATCTATCTATCTATCTATCTATCTATCTATCTATCTATCTATCTATCTATCTATCTATCTATCTATCTATCTATCAATCTATCTATCTATCTATCTTTATCTTTCAGTATATACAATAAACAAAATCGAAAGTATAGCCATATATGTGTCTGTCCGTCTGTCTATGTATCTATGTATCTATCTATGTATCTTTCTATCTATCTATCTATCTATCTATTTTGTGCAACAGATATATCAATATAAATAATATTAAAATTCCAAAAATTCTTCAGTCCAAAGGCAATAAAGAATAATTTGTGTATCCTCTAAGAACAATGAACACATTCTCACAACATAAAAATTAATGAGTAAAAGTAGCTCAGGAACAGATTGAATCAGAACCCAAAGCCTATCCCAAACATCAAAGGGAAAGATGGACTGACACAACAACATCTTAACAAACAATAAAACCACAGAGGACAAACCGAGTTAGCAGCTCTTTCCCAAGCAGGTGGTAACTCAGTTACCTTTACTGAACTAAATAATTTAGACACACATAAGTGCTAAAATGAAAACATATCGAAATATAATAGCACAGAACATAAAACAAATGAAACCGCAACGAAAGTACCGCCTTAGGACTGTCTGTAACAAAATACTGGGGGGTTTAAACCGGTTTTGACTAGATATGGTATACATAATATAGTGCCACAGAGGCTTTTTCTGTTATTTAAACTTCATCAATGTGGCTAAACTCCAAAAGGTTTGAAAGAAAACGTATGATGTGTATGACTTAGCAAGCAGCAAGACATACAGAAAGCAAAATAAGCCTAAAATAGACTCCAAACCTGCTAAAATACATTATTTTCAACAAGTCAATCTTACTTTTAGAAAAAAATAGACATAAACCATAAATTTGTTAGTTCTCAGAACATGCATAAAGTTCTCAAAAGACAAAAACGGAGTATAAAATCTGCACTATCATATACCTATCTACCTGTCTATCTATCTATATCCAAATCGATAGAGTTTTGTGTTGTCTATAACTAGATGCTTTATATCTTTCATCAAGAAACATATACATTAAGTCGAAATTCAAACATGATCTATATAGTTATCTATATATCTGTATATCTACCTATATTCTGTATATCTTTCAGTTAATAAAATAGACATTAAGTCGACAGTCTCTCCGTCTATCTATCTATCTATCTATCTATCTATCTATCTATCTATCTATCTATCTATCTATCTATCTATCTATCTGCAAATCGATCGAGTTTTGTGTTGTCTATCAACAGATACTAAATTATTTCATCAAGAAAAATATACATTAAGTCGAAAATCAAGCCCGATCTCTCTATCTATCTATCTATCTGAATATTTTCATACCTACCTACGTACCTACCCAAGAGCAGATCCTATATATTTTTCATCAGAAAAGAAGATAGACATTAAGTCGAAAATCAATCCTATCTGCAAATCGATCGATTTTTACAGATCCTATATATCTTTCAAAAAAATAAACATTAAATCGAAACTCAAGCCTGATCTTCTATCTATCTATCTATCTATCTATCTGCAAATCGATCGAGTTTTACAGATCCTATATATCTTTCAAGAAAATTAAACATTAAATCGAAACTCAAGCCTGATCTTCTATCTATCTATCTATCTATCTATCTATCTATCTATCTATCTATCTATCTATCTATCTATCTATCTATCTATCTATCTATATATCTGCAAATCGATAGAGTTTTGTGTTGTCTAACAACATAAATTTATATCTTTCATCAAGAAAAATATACATTAAGTCGAAGTCAAGCCTGATCTATCTGTCTATTTATCTAACCATTTTAATAGCTACCTACCAACCTACCTATGAAAAACAGATCCTATATATCTTTTATCAGGAAAATTATATATTAAAGCGAAAGTCAAGTCTGAATTATCTATTTATCTATCTATCTATCTATCTATCTATCTATCTATCTATCTATCTATCTATCTATCTATCTATCTATCTGAATATTTCCATACCGACCTACGTACCTACCTATCTGCAAAGAACAGATCCTATATATCTTTCATCAGAAAAAAAGATAATTATTAAGTCGAATTCAATCCTATCTGCAAATGAATCGAGTTTTATGTTGTCTTTTAACAGATCCTGTTAATCTTTCAACATTAAGTCGAAAGTCAATCCTGATCTATCTATCTATTTATCTATCTATCTATCTATCTACCTGCAAATCGATAGAGTTTTGTGTTGTCTATCAACATAGGCTTATATCTTTCATCAAGAAAAAATATGCATTAAGTCGAAAGTCAAGCCTGAACTATCTATCCATTTATCTATCTATCAATCTATCTATCAATAAAGAATAAAAAAGAGTATCCTATGAACAATGAACACATTCTAAAAACCTGAAGTGGGACAGACTACAAAGTTAAGGCTGCTAAAGCCGCTTCAGTAACCCTGTTAAAATTTGGTGAAGAAATACAATAGGAAACTATGCTGAAATTTAATTAAATATTTCAAATGGACACTTGAAAGATCTATCTATCTATCTATCTATCTATCTATCTATCTATCTATCTATCTATCTATCTATCTATCTATCTATCTATCTATCTATCTATCTTTCTATCTATCTATTTTCATACCTACCTACCAACCTACCCATGAACAATATATATCTTTTATTAGGAAAACATTAAATCGATAGTCAAGCCTGATTTATTAATAAATCTATCTATCTATCTATCTATCTATCTATCTATCTATCTATCTATTTATTATGTCGAAAATCAAGCCAAATCAATCAATCTATCTATCTATCTATCTATCAGAAAAAAAGATACTTATTAAGTCGAATTCAATCCTATCTGCAAATGAGTCGAGTTTTATGTTGTCTTTTAACAGATCCTGTTAATCTTTCAACATTAAGTCGAAAGTCGAAAGTCAAGCCTGATCTATCTATTTATCTATCTATCTATCTATCTATCTATCTATCTATCTATCTACCTGCAAATCGATAGTTTTGTGTTGTCTATCAACATAGGCTTATATCTTTCATCAAGAAAAAATATGCATTAAGTCGAAAGTCAAGCCTGATCTATCTATCTATCTATCTATCTATCTATCTATCTATCTATCTATCTATCTATCTATCTATCTATCTATCTATCTGAATATTTTTATACCTACATACATATCTACCTAAGAGCTGATCCTATATATCTTTCATCAGCAAAAAAGATAGACATTAAGTCGAAAATAAAATTGTATCTGCAAATCGATCGAGGTTTACAGATCCTATATATCTTTCACCAAGAAAAAATAAACATTAAATCGAAAGTCAGGCCTGATCTATCTATCTATCTATTTGAATATTTTCATACCTACCTACGTACCTACCTATCAGCAAAGAGCAGATCCTATATATCTTTCATCAGAAAAAAGATAAACATTAAGTCGAAAATAAATCCTATCTGCAAATGAATCGAGTTTTGTGTTGTCTCCTAACAGATCCTATATATCTTTCAACATTAAGTCGAAAGTCAAGCCTATCTATCTATCTATCTATCTATCTATCTATCTATCTATCTATCTATCTATCTATCTATCTATCTATCTATCTATCTATCTATCTATCTTTCTGAAAATCGATAGAGTTATGTGTTGTCTCAACATAGGCTTATATCTTTCATGAAGAAAAAATATACATTAAGTCGGAAGGCAAGACTGAACTATCAATCTATCTATCTATCTATCTATCTATCTATCTATCTATCTATCTATCTATCTATCTATCTATCTATCTATCTATCTATCTATCTATCTATCCGAATATTGTCATACCTACCTACGTACCTACCTACCTGAAAAAATATACATTAAGTCGGAAGGCAAGACTGAACTATCAATCTATCTATCTATCTATCTATCTATCTATCTATCTATCTATCTATCTATCTATCTATCTATCTATCTATCTATCTATCTATCTATTTATCTATCTATCCGAATATTGTCATACCTACCTACGTACCTACCTACCTGCAAAGAGCAGATCCTATATATCTTTCATCAGAAAAAAGATAAACATTAAGTCGAAAAACAATCCTACCGAGTTTTGTGTTGTCTCCCAACAGATCATATATATCTTTAATCAAGAAAAAATAAACATTAAGTCGAAAGTCAAGCCTGATCTATCTATCTATCTATCTATCTATCTATCTATCTATCTATCTATCTATCTATCTATCTATCTATCTGCAAATCGATAGAGTTATGTGTTGTCTATCAACATATGCTTATACGTTTCGTCAAGACAAAATATACATTAAGTCGAAAGTCAAATAGAAGTGAATGCAATGATCAGGAATCGATACAATTAAGCCACAGCTCCTATCAGTTACACCAAAGGGAAAGAAACACAAACATGAAGTAACAAGACTCTAATGGAAACATCGATAGCGGAAAGCCAAAATGACAGTTAGTTACCTGAGTTACATTAAGCCTGAACTATCAATCATCTATCTATCTATCTATCTATCTATCTATCTATCTATCTATCTATCTATCTATCTATCTATCTATCTATCTATCTATCTATCTATCTAGCTAGCTAGCTATCTGTCTATCTTTATCTTTCAGTATATACAATAGACAAACTCGAAAGTATGACAAACTCGAAAGTATATCCATATATATCTGTCCATCTATCTATGTATCTAAGTGAAACTGGCCCAGTAGTTTCAGAGGGGAAGTCCTTTGAAAATGTTTACGGACGACGACGGACGACGTGCGCTGGAGACTAATTCTATAAGCTCCCCCGCAGCCCTTGGCTCAGGGGAGCTAAAAATATACATTAAGTCGAAAATCAAGCCTGATCTATCTATCTATCTATCTGGATATTTTCATACCTACCTACGTACCTACCCAAGAGCAGATCCTATATATCTTTCATCAGAAAAAAGAAAAAAATCAATCCTATCTGCAAATCGATTGAGTTTTACAGATCCTATATATTTTCATACCTACCAACGTACCTACCTATCTGCAAAGAACAGATCCTATATATCTTTCATCAGAAAAAAAGATAAACATTAAGTCGAAAATCAATCCTATCTGCAAATGAATCGAGTTTTGTGTTGTCTCCTAACAGATCCTAAATACCGTCAACATTTAGTCGAAAGTCATGCCGGATCTATCTATCTATCTATCTATCTATCTATCTATCTATCTATCTATCTATCTATCTATCTATCTATCTATCTATCTATCTATCTATCTATCTGCAAATCGATAGACTTTTGTGTTGTCTATATCTTTCATCAAGTAAAAATATACATTTATGTCGAAAGTCAAGCCTGAACTATCTATCTATCTATAAAGAATAAAAATGAGTATCCCTTAAGCACAATGAACACATTCTAAACACCTGATGTGGGTCAGACTACGCAGTTTCGAATACTCAAGCCTCATCAGTAACCCTGTTAAGATTTGGTGACGGAAACCAATGGAAAACTATTCTGAAATTTCATTAAATGTTTCAAAGGGTCAGTTGAAAGGTCTATCTATCTATCTATATATCTATCTATCCATCTAACTATCTATCTATCTATCTATCTGAATATTTTTATACCTCCCTAAGCACCTACCTACCTGCAAAGAGCAGATTCTACTTATCTTTCATCAGAAAAATCGTAAGTAAAGGTAACTCAGGAAAAGCCACAATCAAAGATCACAGCCATCCCAGGTCACCAAAGAAAGTAAGAAGGGGTGAGACGACGGTACAAACACAGTCAAACTTGTGAATATACCAACAGAACAAAACCGACCAACATATGTGAAACTGCAAAGGAACGACCGCCTTTGGACGGTCAGCAGCAAGACTACTGGGGGGCTTCAACTCCGGAGTTTACGAAATTTCAACCCTCGCCCTCATCAGAAAAAACATAACCATTAAGTTGAAAATCAATCCTACCGAGTTTTGTTTTGTCACCCAACAGATCCTATATTTTTCAAGAAAAAATAAATATTAAGTCGAAAGTCAAGCCTGATCTATCTATCTATCTATCTATCTATCTATCTATCTATCTATCTATCTATCTATCTATCTATCTATCTATCTGAATATTGTCATACCTACCTACGTACCTATCTACCTGCAAAGAGCAGATCCTATATATCTTTCATCGGAAGAAAGATAAACATTAAGTCGAAAATTAATCCTACCGAGTTTTTAGTTGTCTCCCAACAGATCCCATATATCTTTCATCAAGAAAACTAACCATTAAGTCGAAAGTCAAGCCTGATCTATCTATCTATCTATCTATCTATCTATCTATCTATCTGCAAATCGATAGAGTTATGTGTTGTCTATCAACATATGCTTATACGTTTCATCAAGACAAAATATACATTTAGTCGAAAGTCAAGACTGGTCTATTTATCATTCTATTTATCTATCTATCTATCTATCTATATCTATCTATCTATCTATCTATCTATCTATCTATCTATCTATCTATCTATCTAGATACTATCTGTCTATCTATCTATCTATCTGTCTATCTGAATATTTTCATACCTACCTACGTACCTACCTACTTCCAAAGAGCAGATGCTATAATTCTTTCATCAGAAAAAAGATAGACATTAGGTCGAAAATCAATCCTGTCTGCAAATCGATCGAATATTACAGATCCAATATATTTTTCATCAAAAAAAAATAAACATTAAGTCTAAAGTCAAGCCTGATCTATCTATCTATCTATCTATCTATCTATCTATCTATCTATCTATCTATCTATCTATCTATCTATCTATCTATCTATCTATATAACCATTTTCATACATACTTTCCAACCTACCTGTGCACAACAGATCCTACCTTTATATTTTTTATCAGATAAAAATATATATTAAATCGAAAGTCAAAAGTATCTATCTATCTATCTATCTGTCCATATATCTGAATATTTTCATACCTACCTACGTACGTACATACCTGCAAAAAGCAGATCCTGTATATCTTTCATCAGAAAAAAGATAAACATTAAGTCGAAAATCAATCCTACCGAGTTTTGTTTTGTCTCCCAACGGATCCTATATATATTTCATCAAGAAAAATAAACATTAAGTCGAAAGTCAAGCCTGATCTATCTATCTATCTATCTATCTATCTATCTATCTATCTATCTATCTATCTATCTATCTATCTATCTATCTATCTATCTATCTATCTTGTGTTGTCTCCCAACAGATCCTATCTATCTTTCATCGAGAACAAATAAACATTAAGACGAATGTCAAGCCTGATCTATCTATTTATATATCTGTCTATCTATCTGTCTTTCTGCAAATCGATAGAGTTATGTGTTGTCTATCAACATATGCTTATATGTTTCATCATGACAAATATACATTAAACCTAAAGCCAAGCCTGATCTATCTATCTATCTATCTATCTATCTATCTATCTATCTATCTATCTATCTATCTATCTATCTATCTATCTATCTATCTATCTATCTGTCTATCTATCTATCTATCTATCTATCTATCTATCTTTATAGTTCAGTATATACAATAAACAAAGTCGAAAGTATAGCCATATATGTGTCTGTCCGTCTTTCTATGTATCTATGTATGTATCTATCTATCTATCTATCTATCTATCTATCTATCTATCTATCTATCTTTCTATCTGTCTAGTGCAACAGATATATCAATATATATAATATTAAAATTCCAAAAATTCTTCAGTCCAAAGGCAATAAAGTATAAATTGTGTATCCTCTAAGAACAACGAACACATTCTCACAACATAAAAATTAATGAGTAAAAGTAGCTCAGGAACTGATTGAATCAGAACCCAAAGCCTATCCCAAACATCAAAGGGAAAGATCGACTAACACAACAACATCTTAACAAACTATAAAACCACAGAGGACAAGCCGAGTTAGCAGTTCTTTCCCAAGCAGGTGGTAACTCAGTTACCTTTACTGAACTAAATAATTTAGACACACATAAGTGCTAAAATGAAAACATATCGAATTATATTAGCACAGAACATAAAACAAATGAAACCGCAACGAAAGTACCGCCTTGGGACTGTCAGTAACAAATACTGGGGGTTTTAAACCGGTTTTGACCAGACTTGGTATACTTAATATAGTGCCACAGAGGCTTTTTCTGTTATTTAAACTTCATCAGTGTGGCTAAACTCCAAAAGTTTTGAAAGAAAACGTATGATGTGTTTGACTTATCAAGCAGCAAGACATACAGAAAGCAAAATAATCCTAAAATAGACTCCAAACCTGCTAAAATACATTATTTTTAACCAGTCAATCTTACTTGTAGAAAAAAATAGACATAAACCATAAATTTGTTAGTTCTCAGAACACGCATAAAGTTCTCAAAGGACTAAAACGGAGTATAAAATCTGCACTATCATATATCTATCTACCTATCTACCTGTCTATCTATCTATATCCAAATCGATAGAGTTTTGTGTTATCTATAACTAGATGCAATATATCTTTCATCAAGAAAAATAAATATTAAGTCGAAATTCAAGCATGATCTATCTATTTATCTATATATCTGTATATCTACCTATATTCTGCATATCTTTCAGTTAATAAAATAGATATTAAGTCGACAGTCTCTCCGTCTATCTATCTATCTATCTATCTATCTATCTATCTATCTATCTATCTATCTATCTATCTATCTATCTATCTATCTAATCTATCTATCTATCTATCTATCTATCTATCTATCTGCAAATCGATCGAGTTTTGTGATGTCTATCAACAGATACTAAATTATTTCATCAAGAAAAATATACATTAAGTCGAAAATCAAGCCTATCTATCTATCTATCTATCTATCTATCTATCTATCTATCTATCTATCTATCTATCTATCTATCTATCTATCTATCTATCTATCTATCTATCTATCTATCTATCTATCTGTCTATATGAATATTTTCATACCTACCTACGTACCTACCCAAGAGCAGATCCTATATATCTTTCATCAGAAAAGAAGAAAGACATTAAGTCGAAAATCAATCCTATCTGCAAATCGATCGAGTTTTACAGATCCTATATATCTTTCAAGAAAAATAAACATTAAACCGAAACTCAAGCCTGATCTATCTATCTATCTATCTATCTATCAATCTATCAATCTATCTGCATATCGATAGAGTTTTGTGTTGTCTATCAACATAGGTTTATATCTTTCATCAAGAAAAAATATACATTTATGTCGAAAGTCAATCCTGATCTATCTATCTATCTATCTATCTATCTATCTATCTATCTATCTATCTATCTATCTATCTTCTAATCGATAGAGCTATGTGTTGTCTATCAACATATGCTTATATCTTTCATCAAGAAAAATATGCATTAAGACGAAAGTCAAGCCTGATCTATCTATCTATCTATCTATCTATATATCTATCTATCTATCTATCCGAATATTTTCATACCTACCTACAAAGAGCAGATCCTATATATCTTTCATCAGAAAAAGATAAACATTAAGTCGAAAATCAATCCTACCGAGATTTTGGTGTCTCCCAACAGATCCTATATATCTTTCATCAAGAAAAATAAACATTAAGTCGAAAATCAAGCCTTATCTATCTATCTATCTATCTATCTATCTATCTATCTATCTATCTATCTATCTATCTATCTATCTTGTGTTGTCTCCGAACAGATCCTATCTATCTTTCATCGAGAACAAATAAACATTTAGGCGAATGTCAAGCCTGATCTATCTATCTAATTATCTGTCTATCTATCTATTTTTCTGCAAATCGATAGAGTTATGTGTTGTCTATCAACATATGCTTATATGTTACATCATGACAAAATATACATTAAGCCTAAAGCCAAGCCTGATCTATCTATCAATCTATCTATCTATCTATCTATCTATCTATCTATCTATCTATCTATCTATCTATCTATCTATCTATCTATCTATCTATCTATCTTTATCTTTCAGTATATACAATAAACAAAATCGAAAGTATAGCCATATATGTGTCTGTCCGTCTGTCTATGTATCTATGTATCTATCTATGTATCTTTCTATCTATCTATCTATCTATCTATCTATCTATCTATTTTGTGCAACAGATATATCAATATAAATAAAATTAAAAATCCAAAAATTCTTCAGTCCAAAGGCAATAAAGAATAATTTGTGTATCCTCTAAGAACAATGAACACATTCTCACAACATAAAAATTAATGAGTACAAGTAGCTCAGGAACAGATTGAATCAGAACCCAAAGCCTATCCCAAACATCAAAGGGAAAGATGGACTGACACAACAACATCTTAACAAACAATAAAACCACAGAGGACAAACCGAGTTAGCAGCTCTTTCCCAAGAAGGTGGTAACTCAGTTACCTTTACTGAACTAAATAATTTAGACACACATAAGTGCTAAAATGAAAACATATCGAAATATAATAGCACAGAACATAAAACAAATGAAACCGCAACGAAAGTACCGCCTTAGGACTGTCTGTAACAAAATACTGGGGGGTTTAAACCGGTTTTGACTAGATATGGTATACATAATATAGTGCCACAGAGGCTTTTTCTGTTATTTAAACTTCATCAATGTGGCTAAACTCCAAAAGGTTTGAAAGAAAACGTATGATGTGTATGGCTTAGCAAGCAGCAAGACATACAGAAAGCAAAATAATCCTAAAATAGACTCCAAACCTGCTAAAATACATTATTTTCAACAAGTCAATCTTACTTTTAGAAAAAAATAGACATAAACCATAAATTTGTTAGTTCTCAGAACATGCATAAAGTTCTCAAAAGACAAAAACGGAGTATAAAATCATATACCTATCTACCTATCTACCTGTCTATCTATCTATATCCAAATCGATAGAGTTTTGTGTTGTCTATAACTAGATGCTTTATATCTTTCATCAAGAAAAATATACATTAAGTCGAAATTCAAACATGATCTATATAGTTATCTATATATCTGTATATCTACCTATATTCTGTATATCTTTCAGTTAATAAAATAGACATTAAGTCGACAGTCTCTCCGTCTATCTATCTATCTATCTATCTATCTATCTATCTATCTATCTATCTGCAAATCGATCGAGTTTTGTGTTGTCTATCAACAGATACTAAATTATTTCATCAAGAAAAATATACATTAAGTCGAAAATCAAGCCCGATCTCTCTATCTATCTATCTATCTGAATATTTTCATACCTACCTACGTACCTACCCAAGAGCAGATCCTATATATTTTTCATCAGAAAAGAAGATAGACATTAAGTCGAAAATCAATCCTATCTGCAAATCGATCGATTTTTACAGATCCTATATATCTTTCAAAAAAATAAACATTAAATCGAAACTCAAGCCTGATCTTCTATCTATCTATCTATCTATCTATCTGCAAATCGATCGAGTTTTACAGATCCTATATATCTTTCAAGAAAATTAAACATTAAATCGAAACTCAAGCCTGATCTTCTATCTATCTATCTATCTATCTATCTATCTATCTATCTATCTATCTATCTATCTATCTATCTATCTATCTATCTATCTATATATCTGCAAATCGATAGAGTTTTGTGTTGTCTAACAACATAAATTTATATCTTTCATCAAGAAAAATATACATTAAGTCGAAGTCAAGCCTGATCTATCTGTCTATTTATCTAACCATTTTAATAGCTACCTACCAACCTACCTATGAAAAACAGATCCTATATATCTTTTATCAGGAAAATTATATATTAAAGCGAAAAGTCTGAATTATCTATTTATCTATCTATCTATCTATCTATCTATCTATCTATCTATCTATCTATCTATCTATCTATCTATCTATCTATCTGAATATTTCCATACCGACCTACGTACCTACCTATCTGCAAAGAACAGATCCTATATATCTTTCATCAGAAAAAAAGATAATTATTAAGTCGAATTCAATCCTATCTGCAAATGAATCGAGTTTTATGTTGTCTTTTAACAGATCCTGTTAATCTTTCAACATTAAGTCGAAAGTCAATCCTGATCTATCTATCTATTTATCTATCTATCTATCTATCTACCTGCAAATCGATAGAGTTTTGTGTTGTCTATCAACATAGGCTTATATCTTTCATCAAGAAAAAATATGCATTAAGTCGAAAGTCAAGCCTGAACTATCTATCCATTTATCTATCTATCAATCTATCTATCAATAAAGAATAAAAAAGAGTATCCTATGAACAATGAACACATTCTAAAAACCTGAAGTGGAACAGACTACAAAGTTAAGGCTGCTAAAGCCGCTTCAGTAACCCTGTTAAAATTTGGTGAAGAAATACAATAGGAAACTATGCTGAAATTTAATTAAATATTTCAAATGGACACTTGAAAGATCTATCTATCTATCTATCTATCTATCTATCTATCTATCTATCTATCTATCTATCTATCTATCTATCTATCTATCTATCTATCTATCTATCTTTCTATCTATCTATTTTCATACCTACCTACCAACCTACCCATGAACAATATATATCTTTTATTAGGAAAAAATTAAATCGATAGTCAAGCCTGATTTATTAATAAATCTATCTATCTATCTATCTATCTATCTATCTATCTATCTATCTATTATGTCGAAAATCAAGCCAAATCAATCTATCTATCTATCTATCTATCTATCAGAAAAAAAGATACTTATTAAGTCGAATTCAATCCTATCTGCAAATGAGTCGAGTTTTATGTTGTCTTTTAACAGATCCTGTTAATCTTTCAACATTAAGTCGAAAGTCGAAAGTCAAGCCTGATCTATCTATTTATCTATCTATCTATTTATCTATCTATCTACCTGCAAATCGATAGTTTTGTGTTGTCTATCAACATTGGCTTATATCTTTCATCAAGAAAAAATATGCATTAAGTCGAAAGTCAAGCCTGATCTATCTATCTATCTATCTATCTATCTATCTATCTATCTATCTATCTATCTATCTATCTATCTATCTATCTATCTATCTATCTATTTATCTATCTATCTATCTATCTATCTATCTGAATATTTTGATACCTACATACATATCTACCTAAGAGCTGATCCTATATATCTTTCATCAGCAAAAAAGATAGACATTAAGTCGAAAATAAAATTGTATCTGCAAATCGATCGAGGTTTACAGATCCTATATATCTTTCACCAAGAAAAAATAAACATTAAATCGAAAGTCAGGCCTGATCTATCTATCTATCTATCTATTTGAATATTTTCATACCTACCTACGTACCTACCTATCAGCAAAGAGCAGATCCTATATATCTTTCATCAGAAAAAAGATAAACATTAAGTCGAAAATAAATCCTATCTGCAAATGAATCGAGTTTTGTGTTGTCTCCTAACAGATCCTATATATCTTTCAACATTAAGTCGAAAGTCAAGCCTATCTATCTATCTATCTATCTATCTATCTATCTATCTATCTATCTATCTATCTATCTATCTATCTATCTATCTATCTATCTATCTTTCTGAAAATCGATAGAGTTATGTGTTGTCTCAACATAGGCTTATATCTTTCATGAAGAAAAAATATACATTAAGTCGGAAGGCAAGACTGAACTATCAATCTATCTATCTATCTATCTATCTATCTATCTATCTATCTATCTATCTATCTATCTATCTATCTATCCGAATATTGTCATACCTACCTACGTACCTACCTACCTGAAAAAATATACATTAAGTCGGAAGGCAAGACTGAACTATCAATCTATCTATCTATCTATCTATCTATCTATCTATCTATCTATCTATCTATCTATCTATCTATCTATCTATCTATCTATTTATCTATCTATCCGAATATTGTCATACCTACCTACGTACCTACCTACCTGCAAAGAGCAGATCCTATATATCTTTCATCAGAAAAAAAGATAAACATTAAGTCGAAAAACAATCCTACCGAGTTTTGTGTTGTCTCCCAACAGATCCTATATATATCTTTAATCAAGAAAAAATAAACATTAAGTCGAAAGTCAAGCCTGATCTATCTATCTATCTATCTATCTGCAAATCGATAGAGTTATGTGTTGTCTATCAACATATGCTTATACGTTTCGTCAAGACAAAATATACATTAAGTCGAAAGTCAAAATAGAAGTGAATGCAATGATCAGGAATCGATACAATTAACCCACAGCTCCTATCAGTTACACCAAAGGGAAAGAAACATGAAGTAACAAGACTCTAATGGAAACATCGATAGCGGAAAGCCAAAAGGACAGTTACCTGAGTTACATTAAGCCTGAACTATCAATCATTCTATCTATCTATCTATCTATATATCTATCTATCTATCTATCTATCTATCTATCTATCTATCTATCTATCTAGCTAGCTATCTGTCTATCTTTATCTTTCAGTATATACAATAGACAAACTCGAAAGTATGACAAACTCGAAAGTATATCCATATATATCTGTCCATCTATCTATGTATCTAAGTGAAACTGGCCCAGTAGTTTCAGAGGGGAAGTCCTTTGAAAATGTTTACGGACGACGACGGACGACGTGCGCTGGAGACTAATTCTATAAGCTCCCCCGCAGCCCTTGGCTCAGGGGAGCTAAAAATATACATTAAGTCGAAAATCAAGCCTGATCTATCTATCTATCTATCTATCTGGATATTTTCATACCTACCTACGTACCTACCCAAGAGCAGATCCTATATATCTTTCATCAGAAAAAAGAAAAAAATCAATCCTATCTGCAAATCGATTGAGTTTTACAGATCCTATATATTTTCATACCTACCAACGTACCTACCTATCTGCAAAGAACAGATCCTATATATCTTTCATCAGAAAAAAAGATAAACATTAAGTCGAAAATCAATCCTATCTGCAAATGAATCGAGTTTTGTGTTGTCTCCTAACAGATCCTAAATACCGTCAACATTTAGTCGAAAGTCATGCCGGATCTATCTATCTATCTATCTATCTATCTATCCATCTATCTATCTATCTATCTATCTATCTATCTATCTATCTATCTATCTATCTATCTATCTATCTATCTATCTATCTATCTGCAAATCGATAGACTTTTGTGTTGTCTATATCTTTCATCAAGTAAAAATATACATTTATGTCGAAAGTCAAGCCTGAACTATCTATCTATCTATAAAGAATAAAAATGAGTATCCCTTAAGCACAATGAACACATTCTAAACACCTGATGTGGGTCAGACTACGCAGTTTCGAATACTCAAGCCTCATCAGTAACCCTGTTAAGATTTGGTGACGGAAACCAATGGAAAACTATTCTGAAATTTCATTAAATGTTTCAAAGGGTCAGTTGAAAGGTCTATCTATCTATCTATATATCTATCTATCCATCTAACTATCTATCTATCTATCTATCTGAATATTTTTATACCTCCCTAAGCACCTACCTACCTGCAAAGAGCAGATCCTACTTATCTTTCATCAGAAAAATCGTAAGTAAAGGTAACTCAGGAAAAGCCACAATCAAAGATCACAGCCATCCCAGGTCACCAAAGAAAGTAAGAAGGGGTGAGACGACGGTACAAACACAGTCAAACTTGTGAATATACCAACAGAACAAAACCGACCAACATATGTGAAACTGCAAAGGAACGACCGCCTTTGGACGGTCAGCAGCAAGACTACTGGGGGGCTTCAACTCCGGAGTTTACGAAATTTCAACCCTCGCCCTCATCAGAAAAAACATAACCATTAAGTCGAAAATCAATCCTACCGAGTTTTGTTTTGTCACCCAACAGATCCTATATTTTTCAAGAAAAAATAAATATTAAGTCGAAAGTCAAGCCTGATCTATCTATCTATCTATCTATCTATCTATCTATCTATCTATCTATCTGAATATTGTCATACCTACCTACGTACCTATCTACCTGCAAAGAGCAGATCCTATATATCTTTCATCGGAAGAAAGATAAACATTAAGTCGAAAATTAATCCTACCGAGTTTTTTGTTGTCTCCCAACAGATCCCATATATCTTTCATCAAGAAAACTAACCATTAAGTCGAAAGTCAAGCCTGATCTATCTATCTATCTATCTATCTATCTATCTATCTATCTATCTATCTATCTATCTATCTATCTATCTATCTATCTATCAATCTATCTGCAAATCGATAGAGTTATGTGTTGTCTATCAACATATGCTTATACGTTTCATCAAGACAAAATATACATTTAGTCGAAAGTCAAGACTGGTCTATTTATCATTCTATTTATCTATCTATCTATCTATCTATCTAACTATCTATCTATCTATCTATCTATCTAGATACTATCTGTCTATCTATCTATCTATCTATCTGTCTATCTGAATATTTTCATACCTACCTACGTACCTACCTACTTCCAAAGAGCAGATGCTATAATTCTTTCATCAGAAAAAAGATAGACATTAGGTCGAAAATCAATCCTGTCTGCAAATCGATCGAATATTACAGATCCAATATATTTTTCATCAAAAAAAAATAAACATTAAGTCTAAAGTCAAGCCTGATCTATCTATCTATCTATCTATCTATCTATCTATCTATCTATCTATCTATCTATCTATCTATCTATCTATCTATCTATCTATCTATCTATCTATCTATATAACCATTTTCATACATACCTTCCAACCTACCTGTGCACAACAGATCCTACCTTTATATTTTTTATCAGATAAAAATATATATTAAATCGAAAGTCAAAAGTATCTATCTATCTATCTGTCCATATATCTGAATATTTTCATACCTACCTACGTACGTACATACCTGCAAAAAGCAGATCCTGTATATCTTTCATCAGAAAAAAGATAAACATTAAGTCGAAAATCAATCCTACCGAGTTTTGTTTTGTCTCCCAACGGATCCTATATATCTTTCATCAAGAAAAATAAACATTAAGTCGAAACTCAAGCCTAATCTTCTATCTATCTATCTATCTATCTATCTATCCATCTATCTATCTATCTATCTATCTATCTATCTATCTATCTATCTATCTATCTATCTATCTATCTATCTATCTTGTGTTGTCTCCCAACAGATCCTATCTATCTTTCATCGAGAACAAATAAACATTAAGACGAATGTCAAGCCTGATCTATCTATTTATATATCTGTCTATCTATCTGTCTTTCTGCAAATCGATAGAGTTATGTGTTGTCTATCAACATATGCTTATATGTTTCATCATGACAAATATACATTAAACCTAAAGCCAAGCCTGATCTATCTATCTATCTATCTATCTATCTATCTATCTATCTATCTATCTATCTATCTATCTATCTATCTATCTATCTATCTATCTTTATAGTTCAGTATATACAATAAACAAAGTCGAAAGTATAGCCATATATGTGTCTGTCCGTCTTTCTATGTATCTATGTATGTATCTATCTATCTATCTATCTATCTATCTATCTATCTATCTGTCTATCTATCTATCTATCTATTTATCTTTCTATCTGTCTAGTGCAACAGATATATCAATATATATAGTATTAAAATTCCAAAAATTCTTCAGTCCAAAGGCAATAAAGTATAAATTGTGTATCCTCTAAGAACAACGAACACATTCTCACAACATAAAAATTAATGAGTAAAAGTAGCTCAGGAACTGATTGAATCAGAACCCAAAGCCTATCCCAAACATCAAAGGGAAAGATCGACTAAGACAACAACATCTTAACAAACTATAAAACCACAGAGGACAAGCCGAGTTAGCAGTTCTTTCCCAAGCAGGTGGTAACTCAGTTACCTTTACTGAACTAAATAATTTAGACACACATAAGTGCTAAAATGAAAACATATCGAATTATAATAGCACAGAACATAAAACAAATGAAACCGCAACGAAAGTACCGCCTTGGGACTGTCAGTAACAAATACTGGGGGTTTTAAACCGGTTTTGACCAGACTTGGTATACTTAATATAGTGCCACAGAGGCTTTTTCTGTTATTTAAACTTCATCAGTGTGGCTAAACTCCAAAAGTTTTGAAAGAAAACGTATGATGTGTTTGACTTATCAAGCAGCAAGACATACAGAAAGCAAAATAATCCTAAAATAGACTCCAAACCTGCTAAAATACATTATTTTTAACCAGTCAATCTTACTTGTAGAAAAAAATAGACATAAACCATAAATTTGTTAGTTCTCAGAACACGCATAAAGTTCTCAAAGGACTAAAACGGAGTATAAAATCTGCACTATCATATATCTATCTACCTATCTACCTGTCTATCTATCTATATCCAAATCGATAGAGTTTTATGTTATCTATAACTAGATGCAATATATCTTTCATCAAGAAAAATAAATATTAAGTCGAAATTCAAGCATGATCTATCTATTTATCTATATATCTGTATATCTACCTATATTCTGTATATCTTTCAGTTAATAAAATAGATATTAAGTCGACAGTCTCTCCGTCTATCTATCTATCTATCTATCTATCTATCTATCTATCTATCTATCTATCTATCTATCTATCTATCTATCTATCTATCTATCTATCTATCTATCTATCTATCTAATCTATCTATCTATCTATCTATCTATCTATCTGCAAATCGATCGAGTTTTGTGATGTCTATCAACAGATACTAAATTATTTCATCAAGAAAAATATACATTAAGTCGAAAATCAAGCCCTATCTATCTATCTATCTATCTATCTATCTATCTATCTATCTATCTATCTATCTATCTATCTATCTATCTGTCTATATGAATATTTTCATACCTACCTACGTACCTACCCAAGAGCAGATCCTATATATCTTTCATCAGAAAAGAAGAAAGACATTAAGTCGAAAATCAATCCTATCTGCAAATCGATCGAGTTTTACAGATCCTATATATCTTTCAAGAAAAATAAACATTAAACCGAAACTCAAGCCTGATCTATCTATCTATCTATCTATCTATCTATCTATCTATCTATCTATCTATCTATCTATCTATCAATCTATCAATCTATCTGCATATCGATAGAGTTTTGTGTTGTCTATCAACATAGGTTTATATCTTTCATCAAGAAAAAATATACATTTATGTCGAAAGTCAATCCTGATCTATCTATCTATCTATCTATCTATCTATCTATCTATCTATCTATCTATCTATCTATCTATCTTCTAATCGATAGAGCTATGTGTTGTCTATCAACATATGCTTATATCTTTCATCAAGAAAAATATGCATTAAGACGAAAGTCAAGCCTGATCTATCTATCTATCTATCTATTTATCTATCTATCTATCTATCCGAATATTTTCATACCTACCTACAAAGAGCAGATCCTATATATCTTTCATCAGAAAAAGATAAACATTAAGTCGAAAATCAATCCTACCGAGATTTTGGTGTCTCCCAACAGATCCTATATATCTTTCATCAAGAAAAATAAACATTAAGTCGAAATTCAAGCCTGATCTATCTATCTATCTATCTATCTATCTATCTATCTATCTATCTATCTATCTATCTATCTATATATCATTCTTCAAATCGATAGAGCTATGTGTTGTCTATCAACATATGCTTATATCTTTAATCAAGAAAAAATATACATTAAGTCGAAAGTCAAGCCTGATCTATCTATCTATCTATCTATCTATCTATCTATCTATCTATCTATCTATCTATCTATCTATCTATCTATCTATATATCTATCTATCCGAATATTTTCATACCTACCTAAGTTCCTATCTACCTGCAAAGAGCATATCCTATATATCTTTCATCAGAAAAAGATAAACGTTAAGTCGAAAATCAATCCTACCCGAGTTTTTGTTGTTTCCCAACAGATCCTATATATCTTTCATCAAGAAAAATAAACATTAAGTCGACAGTCAAGCCTGATCTATCTATCTATCTATCTATCTATCTATCTATCTATCTATCTATCTATCTGCATATCCATAGAGTTTTCTGTTGTCTATCAACATAGGTTTATATCTTTAATCAAGAAAAAATATACATTAAGTCGAAAGTCAAGCCTGATCTATCTATCTATCTTCTATCTATCAAGAAAAATAAACATTAAGTCGAAAGTCAAGCCTGATCTATCTATCTATCTATCTATCTATCTATCTATCTATCTATCTATCTATCTGCATATCCATAGAGTTTTCTGTTGTCTATCAACATAGGTTTATATCTTTAATCAAGAAAAAATATACATTAAGTCGAAAGTCAAGTCTGATCTATATATCTATCTTCTATCTATCTATCTATCTATCTATCTATCTATCTATCTATCTATCTATCTATCTATCTTCAAATCCATAGAGCTATGTGTTGTCTATCAACATATGCTTATATCTTTCATCAAGAACAAATATACATTAAGACAAAAGTCAAGCCTGATCTATCTATCTATCTGTCTATATATCTACCTATCTATCTATCTATCTATCTATCTATCCGAATATTGTCATACCTACCTACGTTCCTATCTACCTGCAAAGAGCAGATCCTATATATCTTTCATCAGAAAAAGATAAACATTAAGTCGAAAATCAATCCTACCGAGTTGTTCGTTGTCTCCCAACAGATCCTATAGGTCTTTCATCAAGAAAAATAAACATTAAGTCGAAAATCAAGCCTGATCTATCTATCTATCTATCTATCTATCTATCTGAAAACTTTCATACTTACCTATGTACCTACCCAAGAGCAGATTCTATATATCTTTCATCAGAAAAAAGATAGACATTAAGTCGAAAATCAATCCTATCTGCAAATCGATCGAGTTTTACAAATCCTATATATCTTGCAAGAAATATAAACATTAAAACGAAAGTCAAGCCTGATCTATCTATCTATCTATCTATCTATCTATCTATCTATCTATCTATCTATCTTTCTATCTATCTATCTATCTATCTAGCTATCTATCTATATGAAAACTTTCATACTTACCTATGTACCTACCCAAGAGCAGATTCTATATATCTTTCATCAGATAAAAAGATAGACATTAAGTCGAAAATCAATCCTATCTGCAAATCGATCGAGTTTTACAAATCCTATATATCTTTCAAGAAATATAAACATTAAAACGAAAGTCAAGCCTGATCTATCTATCTATCTATCTATCTATCTATCTGTCTATCTGTCTGTCTGTCTGTCTGTCTGTCTGTCTATCTATCTATCTATCTATCTATCTATCTATCTATCTATCTATCTATCTATCTATCTATCTATCTATCTATCTATCTATCTATCTATCTATCGATCTATCTATCTCTCTATCTATCTATCTATATATCTATCTATCTATCTGTCCATATATCTGAATATTTTCATAACTACCTACGTACCTATATACCTGCAAAAAGCAGATCCTATATATCTTTCATCAGAAAATTCCAAAAATTCTTCAGTCCAAAGGCAATAAAGAATAAATTGTGTATCCTTTAAGAACAATGAACACATTCTCACAACATAAAAATTAATGAGTAAAAGTAGCTCAGGAACTGATTGAATCAGAACCCAAAGCCTATCCCAAACATAAAAGGGAAAGATGGACTAATACAACAACATCTTAACAAACAATAAAACCACAGAGGACAAGCCGAGTTAGCAGCTCTTTCCCAAGCAGGTGGTAACTCAGTTACCTTTACTGAACTAAATAATTTAGACACACATAAGTGCTAAAATGAAAACATATCGAAATATATTTTCACAGAACATAAAACAAATGAAACCGCAACGAAAGTACCGCCTTAGGACGGTCAGTAACAAAATACTGGGGGGTTCAAACCGGTTTTGACCAGACTTGGTATACATAATATAGTGCCACAGAGGCTTTTTCTGTTATTTAAACTTCATCAATGTGGCTAAACTCCAAACGGTTTGAAAGAAAACGTATGATGTGTATGACTTAGCAAGCAGCAAGACATACAGAAAGCAAAATAAGCCTAAAATAGACTCCAAACCTGCTAAAATACATTATTTTTAACAAGTCAATCTTACTTTTAGAAAAATATAGACATAAACCATAAATTTGTTAGTTCTCAACACTTGCATAAAGTTCTCAAAGGACAAAAACGGAGTATAAAATCTGCACTATCATATACCTATCTACCTATCTACCTGTCTATCTATCTATATCCAAATCGATAGAGTTTTGTGTTGTCTATAACTAGATGCTATATATCTATCATCAAGAAAAATATACATTAAGTCGAAATTCATGCATGATCTATCTATTTATCTATATATCTGTATATCTACCTATATTCTGTATATCTTTCAGTTAATAAAATAGACATTAAGTCGACAGTCTCTCCGTCTTTCTATCCATCTATCTATCTATGTATCTATCTATCTATCTATCTATCTATCTATCTATCTATCTATCTATCTATCTATCTATCTGCAAATCGATCGAGTTTTGTGTTGTCTATCAACAGATACTAAATTATTTCATCAAGAAAAATATACATTAAGTCGAAAATCAAGCCCGATCTGTCTCTGTCTATCTATCTTTCTATCTATCTATCTATCTGAATATTTTCATACCTACCTACGTACCTACCCAAGAGCAGATCCTATATATCTTTCATCAGAAAAGAAGATAGACATTAAGTCGAAAATTAATCCTGTCTGCAAATGGATCGAGTTTTACAGATCCTATATATCTTTCAAGAAAAATAAACATTAAATCGAAACTAAAGCCTGATCTTCTATCTATCTATCTATCTATCTATCTATCTATCTATCTATCTATCTATCTATCTATCTATCTATCTATCTATCTATCTATCTATCTATCTATCTATCTTCAAATCGATAGAGCTATGTGTTGTCTATCAACATATGCTTATATCTTTCATCAAGAAAAAATATACATTAAGACGAAAGTCAAGCCTGATCTATCTATCTATCTATCTATCTATCTATCTATCTATCTATCTATCTATCTATCTATCTATCTATCTATCTATCTTCAAATCGATAGAGTTTTGTGTTGTCTATCAACATAGGTTTATATCTTTCATCAAGAAAAAATATACATTTATGTCGAAAGTCAATCCTGATCTATCTATCTATCTATCTATCTATCTATCTATCTATCTATCTATCTATCTATCTATCTATCTATCTATCTATCTATCTATCTATCTATCTATCATTCTTCTAATCGATAGAGCTATGTGTTGTCTATCAACATATGCTTATATCTTTCATCAAGAAAAATATGCATTAAGACGAAAGTCAAGTCTGATCTATCTATCTATCTATCTATCTATCTATCTATCTATCTATCTATCTATATATCTATCTATACGAATATTTTCATACCTACCTACGTTCCTATCTACCTGCAAAGAGCAGATCATATATATCTTTCATCAGAAAAAGATAAACATTAAGTCGAAAATCAATCCTACCGAGATTTTGGTGTCTCCCAACAGATCCTATATATCTTTCATCAAGAAAAATAAACATTAAGTCGAAAGTCAAGCCTGATCTATCTATCTATCTATCTATCTATCTATCTATCTATCTATCTATCTATCTATCTATCTATCTATCTATCATTCTTCAAATCGATAGAGCTATGTGTTGTCTATCAACATATGCTTATATCTTTAATCAAGAAAAAATATACATTAAGTCGAAAGTCAAGCCTGATCTATCTATCTATCTATCTATCTATCTATCTATCTATCTATCTATCTATCTATCTATCTATCTATCTATCTATCTATATATCTATCTATCCGAATATTTTCATACCTACCTAAGTTCCTATCTACCTGCAAAGAGCAGATCCTATATATCTTTCATCAGAAAAAGATAAACATTAAGTCGAAAATCAATCCTACCCGAGTTTTTGTTGTCTCCCAACAGATCCTATATATCTCTCATCAAGATAAATAAACATTAAGTCGAAAGTCAAGCCTGATCTATCTATCTATCTATCTATCTATCTATCTATCTATCTATCTATCTATCTATCTATCTATCTATCTATCTATCTATCTGCATATCCATAGAGTTTTTTGTTGTCTATCAACATAGGTTTATATCTTTAATCAAGAAAAAATATACGTTAAGTCGAAAGTCAAGCCTGATCTATCTATCTATCTTCTATCTATCTATCTATCTATCTATCTATCTATCTATCTATCTATCTATCTATCTATCTATCTATCTTAAATATACATTAAGTCGAAAGTCAAGCCTGATCTATCTATCTATCTATCTTCTTTCTATCTATCTATCTATCTATCTATCTATCTATCTATCTACCTATCTATCTATCTATCTATCTATCTATCTATCTATCTATCTTCAAATCCATAGAGCTATGTGTTGTCTATCAACATATGCTTATATCTTTCATCAAGAACAAATATACATTAAGACAAAAGTCAAGCCTGATCTATCTATCTATCTGTCTATATATCTACCTATCTATATATCTATCTATCTATCCGAATATTGTCATACCTACCTACGTTCCTATCTACCTGCAAAGAGCAGATCCTTTATATCTTTCATCAGAAAAAGATAAACATTAAGTCGAAAATCAATCCTACCGAGTTGTTCGTTGTCTCCCAACAGATCCTATAGGTCTTTCATCAAGAAAAATAAACATTAAGTCGAAAATCAAGCCTGATCTATCTATCTATCTATCTATCTATCTATCTATCTATCTATCTATCTATCTGAAAACGTTCATACTTACCTATGTACCTACCCAAGAGCAGATTCTATATATCTTTCATCAGAAAAAAAAGATAGACATTAAGTCGAAAATCAATCCTATCTGCAAATCGATCGAGTTTTACAAATCCTATATATCTTTCAAGAAATATAAACATTAAAACGAAAGTCAAGCCTGATCTATCTATCTATCTATCTATCTATCTATCTATCTATCTGAAAACTTTCATACTTACCTATGTACCTACCCAAGAGCAGATTCTATATATCTTTCATCAGAAAAAAAGAGACATTAAGTCGAAAATCAATCCTATCTGCAAATCGATCAAGTTTTACAAATCCTATATATCTTTCAAGAAATATAAACATTAAAACGAAAGTCAAGCCTGATCTATCTATCTATCTATCTATCTGTCTATCTGTCTATCTATCTACCTATCTATCTATCTATCTATCTATCTATATATCTATCTATCTATCTATCTATCTATCTATCTGTCTATCTATATATCTATCTATCTATCTATATATCTATCTATCTATCTGCCCATATATCTGAATATTTTCATAACTACCTACGTACCTACATACCTGCAAAAAGCAAATCCTATATATCTTTCATCAGCAAAAAGATACACATTAAGTCGAAAATCAATCCTACCGAGTTTTTTTTTGTCTCCCAAAAGATCATATATATATCTTTCATCAAGAAAAATAAACATTAAGTCGAAAGTCAAGCCTGATCTATCTATCTATCTTTCTATCTATCTATCTATCTATCTATCTTTATTGTGTTGTCTCCCAACAGATCCTATCTATCTTATATCGAGAACAAATAAACATTAAGACGAATGTCAAACCTGATCTATCTATCTATCTATCTATCTATCTATCTGTCTATCTATCTTTCTTTCTGCAAATCGATAGAGTTATGTGTTGTCTATCAACATATGCTTATATGTTTCATCATGACAAAATATACATTAAGCCTGATCTATCTATCTATCTATTTATCTATCTATCTATCTATCTATTTATCTATCTATCTATCAATAAACAAAATCGAAAGTATAGCCATATATGTGTCTGTCCGTCTATCTATGTATCTATCTATCTATATATCTATGTATGTATCTATCTATCTATCTATCTATCTATCTATCTATCTATCTATCTATCTATCTATCTATCTATCCATTTTGTGCAACATATATATCAATATATTTAATATTAAAATTCCAAAAATTCTTCAGTCCAAAGGCAATAAAGAATAAATTGTGTATCCTTTAAGAACAATGAACACATTCTCACAACATAAAAATTAATGAGTAAAAGTAGCTCAGGAACAGATTGAATCAGAACCCAAAGCCTATCCCAAACATCAAAGGGAAAGATGGACTGATACAACAACATCTTAACAAACAATAAAACCACAGAGGACAAGCCGAGTTAGCAGCTCTTTCCCAAGCAGGTGGTAACTCAGTTACTTTTACTGAACTAAATAATTTAGACACACATAAGTGCTAAAATGAAAACATATCGAAATATAATTTCACAGAACATAAAACAAATGAAACCGCAACGAAAGTACCGCCTTAGGACGGTCAGTAACAAAATACTGCGGGGTTCAAACCGGTTTTGACCAGACTTGGTATACATAATATAGTGCCACAGAGGCTTTTTCTGTTATTTAAACTTCATCAATGTGGCTAAACTCCAAACGGTTTGAAAGAAAACGTATGATGTGTATGACTTAGCAAGCAGCAAGACATACAGAAAGCAAAATAGGCCTAAAATAGACTCCAAACCTGCTAAAATACATTATTTTTAACAAGTCAATCTTACTTTTAGAAAAATATAGACATAAACCATAAATTTGTTAGTTCTCAGAACATGCATAAAGTTCTCAAAGGACAAAAACGGAGTATAAAATCTACACTATCATATATCTATCTACCTATCTACCTGTCTATCTATCTATATCCAAATCGATAGAGTTTTGTGTTGTCTATAACTAGATGCTATATATCTATCATCGAGAAAAATATACATTAAGTCGAAATTCATGCATGATCTATCTATTTATCTATATATCTGTATATCTACCTATATTCTGTATATCTTTCAGTTAATAAAATAGACATTAAGTCGACAGTCTCTCCGTCTATCTATCTATCTATCTATCTATCTATCTATCTATCTATCTATCTATCTATCTATCTATCTATCTATCTATCTATCTATCTATCTGCAAATCGATCGAGTTTTGTGTTGTCTATCAACAGATACTAAATTATTTCATCAAGAAAAATATACATTAAGTCGAAAATCAAGCCCGATCTGTCTCTGTCTATCTATCTATCTATCTATCTATCTATCTATCTATCTATCTATCTATCTATCTGAATATTTTCATACCTACCTACGTACCTACCCAAGAGCAGATCCTATATCTTTCATCAGAAAAGAAGATAGACATTAAGTCGAAAATCAATCCTGTCTGCAAATCGATCGAGTTTTACAGATCCTATATATCTTTCAAGAAAAATAAACATTAAATCGAAACTCAAGCCTGATCTTCTATCTATCTATCTATCTATCTATCTATCTATCTATCTATCTATCTATCTATCTATCTATCTATCTATCTATCTATCTATCTATCTATCTATCTTCAAATCGATAGAGCTATGTGTTGTCTATCAACATATGCTTATATCTTTCATCAAGAAAAAATATACATTAAGACGAAAGTCAAGCCTGATCTATCTATCTATCTATCTATCTATCTATCTATCTATCTATCTATCTATCTATATAAACACTAAATCAAAAGTCAAGCCTGATCTATCTATCTATCTATCTATCTATCTATCTATCTATCTATCTGACAATCGATAGAGTTTTGTGTTGTCTATCAACATAGGTTTATATCTTTCATAAAAAAAAAATATACATTAAGTCGAAGTCAAGCCTGAACTATCTGTCTATTTATCTAACCATTTTCATAGGGCGGTCACCAGCCTACCTATGAAAAACAGATCCTATATATCTTTTATCAGGAAAATTATATATTAAAGCGAAAGTCGAGCCTGAATTATCTATATATCTATCTTATCTATCTATCTATCTATCTATCTATCTATCTATCTATCTGTCTGAATATTTTCATACCGACCTACGTACCTACATATCTGCAAAGAACAGATCCTATATATCTTTCATCAGAAAAAAGATAATCATTAAGTCGAATTCAATCCTATCTGCAAATGAATCGAGTTTTATGTTGTCTTTTAACAGATCCTGTTAATCTTTCAACATTAAGTCGAAAGTCAAGCCTGATCTATCCATCTATTTATCTATTTATCTATCTATCTATCTACCTGCAAATCGACAGAGTTTTGTGTTGTCTATCAACATAGGCTTATATCTTTCATCAAGAAAAAATATGCATTAAGTCGAAAGTCAAGCCTGAACTATCTATCTATTTATCTATCTATCCATAAAGAATAAAGAAGAGTATCCCCTAAGAACAATGAACACATTTTAAACACCTGAAGTGGGACAGACTACGAAGTTTCGGCTACTAAAGCCTCATCAGTAACCCTGTTTAGATTTGGTGACGAAAACCAAGAGGAAACTATGCTGAAATTTCATTAAATATTTCAAATGGGCACTTGAAAGATCTATCTATCTATCTATCTATCTATCTATCTATCAGTCTATCTATCTATCTATTTTCGTACCTACATACCAACCTTCCCAGGAACAATATATCTTTTATCAAGAAAAAATAAAAATTAAATCGATAGTTAAGCCTGATTTATTAATAAATCTATATCTATCTATCTATCTATCTATCTATCTATCTAGCTATCTATCTATCTATCTATCTGCATGTCTGTCTGTCTGTCTGGCCGTCTGTCCGACAGTCAGTCAATCAGTCCGTCTAACCTTCGATCCGCATCTATCTATCCTTCTATCTGTAGTCCATGTTACAGGGAAGGGTCCCAAAGTCTATCTATCTATCTATCTATCTATCTATCTATCTATCTATCTATCTATCTATCTATCTATCTATCTATAAAGTCGAAAATCAAGCCTAATCTATCTATCTATCTATCTATCTATCTATCTATCTATCTATCTATCTATCTATCTATCTATCTGTCTATTTATCTATCTATCTATATCTTACAGTATATACAATAAACAAAGTCGAAAGTACAGCCATATATGTGTTTGTCCATCTATCTATCTATCTATCTATCTATCTTTCTATCTATCTATCTATCTGTCCATATATCTGAATATTTTCATACCTACCTACGTACCTACATATCTGCAAAAAGCAGATCCTATATATCTTTCATCAGAAAAAAGAGAAACATTAAGTCGAAAATCAATCCTACCGAGTTTTGTTTTGTCTCCCAATAGATCCTATATATCTTTCATCAAGAAAAATAGACATTAAGTCGAAAGTCAAGCCTGATCTATCTATCTATCTATCTATCTATCTATCTATCTATCTATCTATCTATCTATCTATCTATCTATCTATTTATCTATCTATCTATCTATCTTGTGTTGTCTCCCAACAGATCCTATTTATCTTTCATCGAGAAAAAATAAACATTGAGACGAATGTCAAGCCTGATCTATCTATCTATATATATATCTATCTATCTATCTATCTATCTTTCTTTCTGCAAATCGATAGAGTTATGTGTTGTCTATCAACATATGCTTATATGTTTCATCATGACAAAATATACATTAAACCTAATGCCAAGCCTGATCTATCTATCTATCTATCTATCTATCTATCTATCTATCTTTATCTTTCAGTATATACAATAAACAAAGTCGAAAGTATAGCCATATATGTGTTTGTCCGTCTATCTATCTATCTATCTATCTATCTATCTATCTATCTATCTATCTATCTATCTATTTTGTGCAACAGATATATCAATATATATAACATTAAAATTCGAAAAATTCTTCAGTGCAAAGGCAATAAAGAATAAATTGTGTATCCTCTACGAACAATGAACACATTCTCACAACATAAAGTAGACCAGACTTGGTATACATAATATAGTGCCACAGAGGCTTTTTCTGTTATTTAAACTTCATCAGTGGGGCTAAACTCCAAAAGGTTTGAAAGAAAACGTATGGTGTGTATAACTTTGCAAGCAGCAAGATATACAGAAATCAAAATAAGCCTAAAATAGACTCCAAACCTGCCATACATTATTTTTAATAAGTCAATCTTAGTCTTAGAAAAAAATATACTTAAACCATAAATTACTTAGTTCTCAGAACATGCATAAAGTTCTCAAAGGACAAAAACGGAGTATAAAATCTGCATATCGATCGAGTTTTGTGTTGTTTATCAACAGATACTAAATTATTTCATCAAGAAAAAATATACATTAAGTCGAAAATCAAGCCCGATCTATCTACCTATCTACCTATCTATCTATCTATCTATCTATCTGAATAGTTTCATACCTACCTACGTACCTACCCAAGAGCAGATCCTATATATCTTTCATCAAGTCATTAAGTCGGAAATCAATCCTATCTGCAAATCGATCGAGTTTTACAGATCCTATATATATTTCAAGAAAAAAAAACATTGAAACGAAACTCAAGCCTGATCTTCTATCTATCTATCTATCTATCTATCTATCTATCTATCTATCTATCTATCTATCTATCTATCTATCTATCTATAATTCTTCAAATCGATAGAGCTATGTGTTGTCTATCAACATATGCTTATATCTTTCATCAAGAAAAAATATACATTAAGACGAAAGTCAAGCCTGATCTATCTATCTATCTATCTATCTATCTATCTATCTATCTATCTATCTATCTATCTATCTATCTATCTATCTATCTATCCGAATATTGTCATACCTACTGACGTTCCTATCTACCTGCAAAGAGCAGATCCTACATATCTTTCATCAGAAAAAGATAAACATTAAGTCGAAAATCAATCCTACCGAGTTTTTGTTGTCTCCCAACAGATCCTATATATCTTTCATCAAGAAAAATAAACATAGTCGAAAGTCAAGCCTGATCTATCTATCTATCTATCTATCTATCTATCTATCTATCTATCTATCTATCTATCTATCTGCATATCGATAGAGCTATGTGTTGTCTATCAACATAGGTTTATATCTTTCTTCAAGAGAAAATATACATTAAGACGAAAGTCAAGCCTGATCTATCTATCTATCTATCTATCTATCTATCTATCTATCTATCTATCTATCTATCTATCTATCTATCTATCTATCTATCTATCTATCCGAATATTGTCATACCTACCTACGTTCCTATCTACCTGCAAAGAGCAGATCCTATATATCTTTCATCAGAAAAAGATAACATTAAGTCGAAAATCAATCCTACCGAGTTTTTGTTGTCTCCCAACAGATCCTATATATCTTTCATCAAGAAAAATAAACATTAAGTCGAAGGTCAAACCTGATCCATCTATCTATCTATCTATCTATCTATCTATCTATCTATCTATCTATCTATCTATCTATCTATCTATCTATCTATCATCTATCTATCTATCTAATCGATAGAGTTTTGTGTTGTCTATTAACATAGGTTTATATCTTTCATCAAGAAAAATATACATTAAGTCGAAGTCAACCCTGAACTATCTGTCTATTAATCTAACCATTTTCATAGCTACCTACCAACCTACCTATGAAAAACAGATCCTATAAATCTTTTAATAGGAAAATTTGATAGATCAGGCTTGACTTTCGACTTAATGTTGAAAGATATATAGGATCTGTTAGGAGACAACACAAAACTCGATTCAGATGCAGATAGGATTGATTTTCGACTTAATGTCTATCTTTTTTTTCTCATGAAAGGTACCAAGGATCTGCTCTTGGATAGGTACGTCGGTAGGTATGAAAATATTCAGATAGATAGATAGATAGATAGATAGATAGATAGATAGATACATAGATAGATCAGGCTTGATATTTGACTTAAGTTATATTTTTTCTTGATGAAATAATTTAGTATCTGTTGATAGACAACACAAAACTAGATCGATCTGCAGATAGATAGATAGATACATAGATAGATAGATAGATAGATAGATAGATAGATAGATAGATAGATAGATAGATAGATAGATAGATAGACTTTCGACTTAATGTTTATCTTTTTTCTGATGAAACATATATAGGATCTGCTCATTGCAGATAGGTAGGTATGTAGGTGGGTATGAAAATAATCAGATAGATAGATAGATAGATAGATAGATAGATAGATAGATAGATAGATAGATAGATAGATCATGCTTTACTTTCGATTTAATATATAATTTTCCTAATAAAATATATATAGGATCTGTTGTTCATAGGCAGGTTGGTAGGTAGCTATGAAAATTGTTAGATAAATAGATAGATAATTCAGACTTGACTTTCGACTTAATGTATATTTTTTCTTGATGAAAGATATAAACCTATGTTGATAGACAACACAAAACTCTATCGATTTACAGATAGATAGATAGATAGATAGATAGATCAGGCTATGCAAAGGGCTAGCATAGTGAAAACAGGGGGATCGGCTAGTAGCACTCAATTTTGCTTCATCTCAGTGTTTGATTTTGATTTATGTCTCTGTGGTGATGCATTGATTGAGTAAGGAAATCATTATACTAACCGAATATTAAATGTTTATTGTTGGGAACAACACCTTAACCTAGGGCGAAGATTCGCGCGGTAAAAGATCTTTAAGCCCCCAAGTGGCGTTTGCTGCTGACCGTTCTAAGGCGGTAGTTTTGGTGTTGTTCTTTCTATGTTATATGTGCTGTAGGTCTACGAAATTGTTTTACGTTGTGGTTTAGTGTTTTCTAATGGTCCTGTCACCCCGTGTGGGAAAGAGAGGGCTGATTTTTCCATTTCATAAACACTTGTAATTTTTCTTGTAAATGTGCATGTTTTCTCTTCCTCTTGGTGTCGAGAGTCGGCTGCGTCTTATGATTGTGGCACTCCCTGGGTCTTTCTTTAGAATTTTTGACTTTCGACTTAATGTTTAGATAGATAGATAGATAGCGAGATAGATAGATAGATAGATAGACTTTCCTCTTTTTGTCTATTATATTAACTGAAAGATTGATTCTGAGAACTAACAAATTTATGGTTTATGTCTATTTTTTTGTAAAACTAATATTGACTTGTTAAAAATCATATTTTAGCAGGTTTGGAGTCTATTTTAGGCTTATTTTGCTTTCTGTATGTCTTGCTGCTTGCTACGTCGTACACATCATACGTTTTCTTTCAAACCTTTTGGAGTTTAGGCACACTGATGAAGTTTTAATAACAGAAAGGCCTCTGTGGCACTATATTATCTATACCAAGTCTGGTCTACTTTATGTTGTGAGAATGTGTTCATTGTTCTTAGAGGATACTCAATTTATTCTTTACTGCCTTTGGACTGAAGAATGTTTCGAATTTTAATATTATATATATTGATATATCGGTTGCACAAGATAGATAGATAGATAGATAGATAGATAGATAGATAGATAGATAGATAGATAGATAGATAGATAGATAGATAGATAGACGGACAGACACATATATATTGCTATACTTTCGACTTTGTCTATTGTATATACTGAAAGATAAAGATAGATAGATAGATAGATAGATAGATAGATAGATAGATAGATAGAAAGATAGATAGATAGATAGATAGATAGATAGATAGATAGATAGATAGATAGATAGATAGATAGATAGATAGATAGATAGATAGATAGATAGATAGATAGATAGATCAGGCTTGGCTTTAGGCTTAATGTATATTTTGTCTTGATGAAACATATACGCATATGTTGATAGACAACACATAGCTATCGATTTGTAGAAAGATAGATAGATAGATAGATAGATAGATAGATAGATAGATAGATAGATAGATAGATAGATAGATAGATAGATAGATAGATAGATAGATAGATAGATAGATAGATCAGGCTTGACATTCGACTTAATATTTATTTATTCTCGATGAAAGATATATAGGATCTGTTGGGAGACAACACAAGGTAAATAGATAGATAGATAGATAGATAGATAGATAGATAGATAGATAGATAGATAGATAGATAGATAGATAGTTCAGGCTTGACTTCCGACATAAATGTATATTTTATCTTGATCAAAGATATGACTATGTTGATAGACAACGTAAAACTCTAACGATTTGCAGATAGATAGACTGATAGATAGATAGATAGATAGATAGATAGATAGATAGATAGATAGATAGATAGATAGATAGATAGATAGATAGATAGATAGATAGATAGATAGATAGATCAGGCTTGAATGTCGACTTAATGTTGAAAGATATATAGGATCTGTTAGGAGACAACACAAAACTCGATTCAGTTGCAGATAGGATTGATTTTCAACTTAATGTCTATTTTTTTCTGATTAAAGAGATATATAGGATCTGCTCTTTGGTAGGTACGTAGGAAGGTATGAAAATATTCAGATAGATAGATAGATAGATAGATAGATAGATAGATAGATAGATAGATAGATAGATAGATAGATAGATAGACAGATAGATAGATAGACATTTTCTTCTACTCCAGCATTTTAGTGGTTTCTTGCTGTTGAGTCCTCAGCGTTGTTTCATCTCAGTGGTTGTGTGATTTTTGTGTTCTCGGAGATGATGCACTGATGAGTTAGGAGGCCTTCATGCGGACTGAACAAATTATTTGTCTAAATCGCGACGGAAGTAAGGGCGAGGATTGCAGCTGCGTAAAATCGATTTAAGCCCCCCAGTTGAATTCGTTTCACTGACCGTTCCAAGGCGGTTCTTCTGTCGCGGTTTATTTTTGTTATGGTGTGTCTTTTGTGTGTGTGTATCGCTTACATTATTTTATTTTGGATAGCCAATTGGCCATTTTGTGGGAAAGTGACTGTCCTTTTGGCTGTCCGCTATTGATGTTTCCATTAGAGTCTAGTTATTTCATGTTTGTGTTTCTTTCCCTTTGGTGTCAGTGATAGGAGCTGTGGGTTAATTGTATCGGTTCCTGATCGGTGCCTTCACTTCTATTTTGATTTTCGATTTAATGTATACTTTTTTCTTGATGAAATAATTTAGCAACTGTTGATAGACAACACAAAACAAGAGCACCGCAAGCGGGTGCCAACGCTCGTCTGCAGTTTCTCTTAGAAAACAAAAGTTCTAAGTCAAATCAAATTGCAAGATGGAGTTATAAAACTTGTAGGGAATGTAGCTCTTGTGATGGTGAGTATGTGTATGAAGTTTCATGAAGGTAGGCCAAATACTTTTGGAAATATGGTCAAGGTTAAGTTTTTTGGTTAATTTTTCGAAAAATAGGTCAAAGTTCAAAGATCAAGGTCACAGGTCAAAAAGCGTGGTATGACTGAAAAGGTCTTGTCCCAAGGAACATTCATGTGAAGTTGGAAGGCTCTGTTGTGAATAGTATTGAAATAAGAGACAAAAACAATTTAAAAAAAACGGAGAGAAAAGGGGAGATAATTCAATCAAATTGCAAGATGGAGTTATAAAACTTGTAGGGAATGTAGCTCTTGTGATGGTGAGTATGTGTATGAAGTTTCATGAAGGTAGGCCAAATACTTTTGGAAATATGGTCAAGGTTAAGGTTTTCGGTTAAATTTTCGAAAAATAGGTCAAAGTTCAAAGGTCAAGGTCACAGATCAAAAAGTGTGGTATCACTGAAAAGGTCTTGTCCCAAGGAACATTCATGTGAAGTTTGAAGGCTCTGTTGTGAATAGTATTAAAATGAGAGCAAAAAATGTGTTTCAGAAAAAAATTGGAAAAGGGGAGATAATTCAGCCAAAATCAACAATGTTGTTATGGTCCTTGGTCAAAATGTAGCTCTTGTGATGATGAGTGTGTGTATGAAGTTTCATGAGGCTAGGTCTAATACTTTTTAAGTTATAGCCAAGGTTAAGTTTTTTTGGAACGACGCAGGACGCAGGACGACGCAGGACGACTACGCAGACGCCGGAGTGATGACAATAGCTCGAAAGTTTTTTTTCAAAAAACAGACGAGCTAACTAGATCGATTTGCAGATAGATAGATAGATCATCTTCATTAGGTTTGGTTCTAAGTTACACAGACAGATTGTAGGAATTCCGATGGGTACTAACTGCGCCCCTCTTATAGCCGATTTGTTTTTATTTTGCTATGAAAGAGATTTCATGATGTCTCTTTCTGATACTACTCAAGCTGATGTTATAGAAGCATTTAACTCAACATCTAGATATCTGGACGACCTTTTGAATATTGACAATCCTTATTTTGAAGGAATGGTTAGTCAAATTTATCCTTCCGAACTGCAGTTAAATAAAGCTAATTCTTCTGATACCGAGGTCCCGTTCATAGATTTACATTTGTCAATTTTGGACGGATTTGTTTCATCTAAAATCTATGACAAACGTTATGACTTTGATTATGACATTGTTAATTTTCCATTTTTACACGGTGATGTTCCACGCACCACTTCTTATGGTGTTGACATCTCTCAACTTATTCGCTTTGCCAGGGTGTCTAGTCATTTGGATGATTTCAATGCTCGTAATAAAAGTTTAACAGCCAAGCTTTTACGACAAGGGTATCGGTATCATAAATTGAGGAAAACTTTTTGTAAATTTTATCGAAGACACTTTGAATTGATTTCTAAATACAATACCGGATTAAGGCCACTTTTGCAACAAGGCTTATCGGAACCTGAATTTTACGGTGACCTGGTGTACAAATTTCGAAAAATCATAGGCAAAACTGAATTTTCTGATCAATTTAAGAAAATTATCAAGCGGTACAAACGCATAGGCTATAATGTAGATGTGATGCGACAGTCTGCATGCTTGGTAGTTAACCCAATCACGGTAAACAACTTTGCTGTCCTCTTTAATTGCACGCCGGTGGGTCGGGGTTCCGACTCTATGATGGCTCCAACGTGAAGCTAAATATTTGGTTGGTTGGAGCTGGACACTTGTCTGTTTCTTGGCCCATCGGGGAACTGGTTATCTTCTTATGCTCCGGTTTCCTGTGGTGTTGCTGACATTCCAGGTATATGAGGGTGTCTCAACACGTTTAAACTGTGAGTCCTCATCCTTGTTTCATCACAGCATTGTTGTTGATTTTAATGTTTGCCGTGATGACACATAGATGAGCTAGGAGATCTCTATGCGAACCGAAAAACAAACTAATTGTGTAGACCGCAGCGGGAGATGAGGGTGATGGTTCGGGCCCGGTAAAACCGGTTTAACACCCCCCCCCCCCCAGTATTTGTTACTGACCGTCCCAAGGCGATACTTTCGTTGCGGTTTCATTTGTTTAATGTTCTGTGCTGTTATATTTCGATATGTTTTCATTTTAGCACTTATGTTTGTCTAAATTATTTAGTTCAGTAAAGGTAACTGAGTTACCACCTGCTTGGGAAAGAGCTGCTAACTCGGCTTGTCCTCTGTGGTTTTATTATTTGTTAAGATGTTGTTATGTTAGTCCATCTATCCCTTTGATGTTTGGGATAGGCTTTGGGTTCCGATTCAATCAGTTCCTGAGCTACTTTTACTCATTAATTGACTTTCGACTTAATGTATATTTATTCTTGATGAAAGAAATAAACCTTTGTTGATAGACAACACAAAACTCTATCGATTTGCAGATAGATAGATAGATAGATAGATTAGGCTTGACTTGCGATTTAATGTTTAAATAGATAGATAGATAGATAGATAGATAGATAGATAGATAGATAGATAGATAGATAGATAGATAGATAGATAGATAGATAGATAGATAGATAGATAGATAGATAGATAGATAGATAGATAGATAGATATACTTTCGACTCAATGTCTATTTTATTAACTGAATGATTTACAGAATATAGGTAGATATACAGATATATATATATAAATAGATAGATCATGCTTGAATTTCGACTTAATGTATATTTTTCTAGTTATAGACAACACAGAACTCGATTGATTTGGAAATAGATAGATAGACAGGTACATAGGTAGATAGATATATGATAGTGCAGATTTTATGCTCCGTTTATGTCCTTTGAGAACTTTATGCATATTCTGAGAACTAACAAATTTATGGTTTATGTCTATTTGTTTTCTAAAACTAAGATTGACTTGTTAAAAATAGTGTATTTTAGCAGGTTTGGAGTCTATTTTAGACTTCCTTTGCTTTCTGTATATCTTGCTGCTTGCTAAGTCAAACACTTCCTTTTCTTTCAAACCTTTTGGAGTTTAGCATTACTGATGAAGTTTAGATAACAGTAAAGCCTCTGTGGCACTACATTATGTATACCAAGTCTGGTCTTCTTTATGTTGTGAGAATGTGTTCATTGTTCTTAGAGGATACTCAATTTATTCTTTATTGCCTTTGGACTGAAGAATGTTTCGAATTTTAATTTTATATATATTGATATATCTGTTGCACAAGATAGATAGATAGATAGATAGATAGATAGATAGATAGATAGATAGATAGATAGATAGATAGATAGATAGATAGATAGATAGATAGATAGATAGATAGACGGACAGACTCATATATGGCTATACTTTCGACTTTGTCTATTGTATATACTGAAAGGTAAAAATAGATAGATAGATAGATAGATAGATAGATAGATAGACAGATCTTACAACTGTCCCTTTGAAACATTTAATGAAATGTCAGTATAGTTGTCCTTTGGTTTTCGTCACCAAATCTTAACAGGTTTACTGTTAAGGCTTAAGTAGCCAAAACTGCGTATACTGACCCACTTCAGATTTTTAGAATGTGTTCATTGTTCTTAAGGAATACTTATTTTTATTCTATATAGATAGATAGATAGATAGATAGATAGATAGATAGATAGATAGATAGATAGATAGATAGATAGATAGATAGATAGATAGATAGATAGATAGATAGATAGATAGATAGATAGATAGATAGATAGATAGATAGATAGATAGATAGATAGATAGATCAGGCTTGACTTTCGACATTAATGTATATTTTTTCTTGATGAAAGATATAAGCCTATGTTGATAGACAACACAAAACTCTATCGATTTGCAGATTTGCAGATAGATAGATAGATAGATAGATAGATAGATAGATAGATAGATAGATAGATAGATAGATAGATAGATAGATACATGTTTTGATAAATATCACGGTCTTTCAAACGACTGTCCCTTTGAAACGTTTTATGAAATTTCAGCACATTTTATCATTGGTTTTCGTTACCAACTCGTAACAGGGTTACTGATGAGGCTTTAGTTGCCGAAACTGTGCAGTCTGACCCACTTTAGGATTTTAGAATGTGTTCATTGGTCTTAAGGGATACACATTTTATTCTTTTTTTTGCTTTCGATTTAATGTTTATTTTCTTAAAAGATATATAGGATCTGTAAAACTGGATCGATTTGCAGGTAGGATTGATTTTCGACTTAATGTCTGCTCTTGGGTAGGTACGTAGGCAGGTATGAAAATATTCAGATAGATAGATAGATAGACAGATAGATAGAGATAGATAGATAGATCAGGCTTGAATATCGATTTATTTTTCATTTTTTCCTGATAAAAGATGTATAGGATCTGTTGTTGATGGGTGGATTGGTAGGTAGTTACGAAAATAGATATATGCCTATGTTGATAGAAAACACATAACTCTATCGATTTGCAGATAGATAGATAGATAGATAGATAGATAGATAGATAGATAGATAGATAGATAGATAGATAGATAGATAGATAGATAGATAGATAGATAGATAGATAGATAGATAGATAGATAGATAGATAGATAGATAGATCACACTTGACTTCCGACTTAATGTTTATTTTTTCTTGATGAAATATATATGTGATCTGTGGGGAGACAACACGAAACACGGTAGGATTGATTTTCGACTTAATGTTTATTTTTTTCTGATGAAAGATATATAGGATATGCTCTTTGCAGGTATGCAGGTGAGTAGGTAGGTATGAATATATTCAGATAGATAGATAGATAGATAGATAGATCTTTCAACTGTCCCTTTGAAACATTTAATGAAATTTCAGCATTTTTTTCCATTGGTTTTCGTCGCCAAATCTTAACAGGGTTACTGATGAGGCTTTAGTAGCCGAAACTGCGTAGTCTGACCCATTTCAGGTTTTTAGATTGTGTTCATTGTTCTTAAGGCATACTCATTTTGATTCTTTACAGATAGATAGATAGATAGTTCAGGTTTGACTTTCGACATAAATGGATATATTTTCTTGATGAAAGATGTTGATAGACAAAACAAAACTATTGATTTGCAGATAGATAAATAGATAGATAGGTAGATAGATAGATAGACTTTCGACTTAATTTTTATCTTTTTTTTCTGATGAAAGATATATAGGATCTGCTCTTTGCAGATAGGTAGGTATGTAGGTTGGTATAAAAATATTCAGATAGATAGATAGATAGATAGATAGATAGATAGATAGATAGATAGATAGC
>CAUZLF010000461.1:0-127500 GCA_963580285.1 Lucinisca nassula | reverse complement strand
GCTCCGACAATAGTTTTAAACCGATGTTACAAGAATATCACCCGTGTGAAATGTGAAATCATAAGTTTCTTCTCTTTTTTTTCTTTTTTTTAATAGAAAAGTAGTGATAGTTCTCTCATTATGCTATACCCGCCGACATTTTAAGTGTCCGTCCGTACATCCGTAAACTTCACACAAATGTTAAGAACCATGAGGGGTTCTGCAGAAAATAAAAAACTGTAATTCTGGTTTACTTCCTTTTGGAGCTATGGCCCTTTGAACATTGAAAATAGTCATCTTAGTAATGTATTCATGTCAACTTTATTTAGGGAAAGGCAAATAAACCTTCACTTTGAATTCATATTGTGCAGTGTTATGGCACATGCTTGATGTAAATGTAGTGACGGGGCATGATGCAGTGCTTGCAGCGCTTTTATTTTCATTTTGTAAACATAACTTGTGGATGCTCGTTTGAACCGCTCGCCTTACTGAGGCGGTTCTAACGAGCAGCCACATTTTTTTTTAGCAATCATATAGAAAAAAAAAAAAAAGGTATACCATCGTAAACATCAAAGTGCCTATATATTGAAGGGTCTTGAAAGATGTTTTTTATTTGAGGTTTAACGTCCCCGTCAACACTGTAAAGGTCATTTTGGAGACGTTGCTTCCAATTTTGTTTGACTTTTACCCGACATTGAGATGAAATGACATCTCAAGCCCTGCCGCCCAATGAAACCAATAGGGTTTATTTGCATGGACGGTGCGCCTCGCACCGCGGTTCCGGGAAGGCTTAGATCCTCTCAGCGGCTTACCAGTACTAGTGTGCGGGCAAGATTCAGCTCTGCGTGGAAGCATCATGCAGCCCATATATTTCTTCAAGCCCCTATGGGTGGGGGCAATTTGAAAGATGTTCATTGCACAAATGTGTTAATGTGATAATTATCAGGCCTATATTTTTGACCCCTATATAGTAAAACTGGGGTATACACGGGTAAACCTTATTTTTCTGCTCTAAAATATAGACTGTGGGTACTCGTTAGAACCGCCCCCGAGGCGTTTCTTACGAGTACCCACAGTCGAAAAGAATAATATTACAATTTTTATGCACCGCCTTTCAAAAAAAAAAAAAAAAAAAAAATGGCAGGGTATTATGTTAGAACCTCCGAAGTTTTGAGTGTCCGTCCGTCCGTCAGCGCCCCATAGTCCCGTGTCCGCTCCATAACTCTGATACCGTACGAGATATTTACACGAAACTTCACAGATATGTAAAGCACTATCAGACGACGTGCAGAACATATAAATTTTCCTACTTTTGGAGTTGTTTCCCTTTGAAAATTCTATCATAGTTTCGTGTCCGTCCATATATTCGAGACCATTTGACATTGAGATATTTCCATGAAACTTAACAGATATGTAGAGCACCATGAGGCAACGTGCAGAACATATGAACCGTCACTCTGATTTTGATTTTCCTACTTTTGGAGTTATTGCCCTTTGAACTTTGAATACTGCTGTTGCTATCAGTTTCGTGTCCGCTCCATAAACCTGATACCATTTAAACTTCACAGATGTGTAGAGCACTATAAGACGACGTGCAGAACATATGAACCGTAACTCTGATTTTCCTTCTTTTGGAGTTATTGCCCTTTGAACATTTGAAATAGCCATTTCTATCATAGTTTCGTGTCCGCTCCATAACTTCGATACCATGTGAGATATGAAACTTCACAGATATGTAGAGCACCATGAGACGACATGCAGAACATATGAACCATAACTTCAATTTTCGTACTTTTGGAGTTTTTGCCCTTTGAACTTTGAATATAGCAGTTGCTATCAGTTTCGAGTCCGCTCCATAACTCTGATACCATTTGAGTGTTTTCACGAAACTTCACAGATATGTAGAGCAGTCTGAGGCGACATGCAGAACATATGGATCATAACTCCTACTTCTTGAGTCATCGCCCCTTGAACATTGAACATAGCCAGTTCTGTCATGTGGTCTGTTTGAAGCACTATATTATCCTGGACTTAATGATTGATTCAGACCAAACTTGCATGGTTACATCACTAGGATGGGGAAAAACAGCAATAAGGTTTTGTTTCACTGTGATATGGCACTTGCTTGATGTAATTGTAGTGGCGGGGCATCATGCAGTGCTTGCAGTTTTATTCATCTTAAATTTTTTCGGTGGTAAAGTTTACAATGTATTTGTATAGGCGTGTTTTCGTAATGAGATTATGCATTTTACTTAAGTGACTTTGTGATTGAATGTTTATAAATATTAAAATGCCAACTGTTAATGGCATGTTAATATTTATGGGAAGGACAAATATTATTGTCTAGTGACCTTGGCATGAAAAAAGTTTTTTGTCTTGGTAAATTGATGCTCATAAGCACCATAAATTTCATGCTCAGCCATGAAAAACTTTAATTACATTGAAAGCATGCTTCACCCATTGCATGCGGGAAACCCCTAAAGGGGTACCTTGGCAAACAGTGCAGCCCCAGATCAGACGCCGCAGAACGCGGCGTCTGATCAGGGCCTGCACTATTTGCTAACAAAATTTTCCTTCAAAAATAGAATAAAAGCGAAAAAATAGGTTTGGAACCCCTTATATGACAAATGGACTTGTCCAACATATAGCAATGGAAGAGTCCACTAGTATACAATGGGTTAAGCTACTTCACTGATACTTAAAACACAGATTAGTATTCACATCAGCCATACTCTTCGGTTTTTGTGCATGATGGGTACATGCACTTGTCATTGTTACTTAAAACTGAACCAAGAAGAAAAAGAAGAAGAAAGTCCTGCAAAAACGGCCCACCGAAAATGTCGCTTACATTTGCTCTCTTTAGGGGGCAAATTCATGTCAGATGTTCCAAAAAGTCAGATCTGTAATTTGGAATGTACTAAATGCCAAAAACTACAAAAATGTACGCGACAATACTATGGGAAAATGCAAAGAGGACAACTTGGTACATAGGGTCGGAAATTGAAAATGGTAGGGTCGGTGTTTTAATTTTCATTTTGTTCTTTTAATGATAAAAATAGTAGAGTCGGGGGTCTGAAGCAGGGTCGGTCGAAATAGTAGAGTCGGGGGTCTGAAGAAGGTTCGGTCGAGATAGTAGAGTCGGGGGTCTGAAGCAGGGTCGGTCGAAATAGTAGAGTCGGGGGTCTGAAGCAGAGTCGGTCGAAATAGTTGAGTCGGGGGTCTGAAGCAGGGTCGGTCGAAATAGTAGAGTCGGGGGTCTGAAGCAGGGTCGGTCGAAATAGAAGAGTCGGGGGTCTGAAGCAGGGTCGGTCGAAATAGTAGAGTCGGGGGTCTGAAGCAGGGTCGGTCGAAATAGTAGAGTCGGGGGTCTGAAGCAGGGTCGGTCGAAATAGTAGAGTCGGGGGTCTGAAGCAGGGTCGGTCGAAATAGTAGAGTCGGGGGTCTGAAGCAGGGTCGGTCGAAATAATAGAGTCGGGGGTCTGAAGCAGGGTCGGTCGAAATAGTAGAGTCGGGGGTCTGAAGCAGGGTCGGTCGAAATAATAGAGTCGGGGGTCTGAAGCAGGGTCGGTCGAAATAATAGAGTCGGGGGTCTGAAGCAGGGTCGGTCGAAATAATAGAGTCGGGGGTCTGAAGCAGGGTCGGTCGAAATAATAGAGTCGGGGGTCTGAAGCAGGGTCGGTCGAAATAATAGAGTCGGGGGTCTGAAGCAGGGTCGGTCGAAATAATAGAGTCGGGGGTCTGAAGCAGGGTCGGTCGAAATAATAGAGTCGGGGGTCTGAAGCAGGGTCGGTCGAAATAGTAGAGTCGGGGGTCTGAAGCAGGGTCGGTCGAAATAGTAGAGTCGTGGGGTCTAAAGCAGGGTCGGTCGAAATAATAGAGTCGGGGGTCTGAAGCAGGGTCGGTCGAAATAGTAGAGTCGGGGGTCTGAAGCAGGGTCGGTCGAAATAGTAGAGTCGTGGGGTCTAAAGCAGGGTCGGTCGAAATAATAGAGTCGGGGGGTCTGAAGCAGGGTCGGTCGAAATAATAGAGTCGTGGGGTCTGAAGCAGGGTCGGTCGAAATAGTAGAGTCGTGGGGTCTGAAGCAGGGTCGGTCGAAATAGAAGAGTCGTGGGGTCTGAAGCAGGGTCGGTCGAAATAGTAGAGTCGTGGGGTCTGAAGCAGGGTCGGTCGAAATAGTAGAGTCGTGGGGTCTGAAGCAGGGTCCGTCGAAATAGTAGAGTCGTGGGGTCTGAAGCAAGGTCGGTCGAAATAGTAGAGTCGTGGGGTCTGAAGCAGGGTCGGTCGAAATAGTAGAGTCGTGGGGTCTGAAGCAGGGTCGGTCGAAATAGTAGAGTCGTGGGGTCTGAAGCAAGGTCGGTCGAAATAGTAGAGTCGTGGGGTCTGAAGCAGGGTCGGTCGAAATAGTAGAGTCGGCGGGTCTGAAGCATGGTCGGTCGAAATAATAGAGTCGGGGGGTCTGAAGCAGGGTCGGTCGAAATAGTAGAGTCGTGGGGTCTGAAGCAGGGTCGGTCGAAATAGTAGAGTCGGGGGTCTGAAGCAGGGTCGGTCGAAATAGTAGAGTCGGGGATCTGAAGCAGGGTCGGTTGGGTTAGCGGAAACATGGCTATTTTTTGTGACACGAAACTGTTGATTTGCCTGACCTGTTTACATGTCACTAATACAGTCGAACTTCGATGGCTCGAACACCGATGGCTCGTTTACCATGACTGAGTCGAACCCGTTTTTGAGTCCCTAGGGAATTCCTCTGCATAAGAAAAAGTGTGGGATAATTAAGGAGATTTTCGACTTTTATCTTGTAAATATATGCTGTGTATACTCATTAGAATCGCCTCACTGAGGCGATTCTAATGAGTACACACATCATACATTTATGTTACAGAACACCGAAAAGAAGACCAAAAATACCCCGTTATGTTTTCTGGAAGTATGCAACAGTGGCTCGAACTACCGCTGTTTCGAACAAATTTCTATGGTCCCGAAGGGGTTCGAGCCATCGAAGTTCGACTGTATTTGAGTTTAAGACTTCAACACGGCAATTATTACACATTTACTTTACACAAGTTGTTCTTGAAATGCAGCAATTCTTACAGGTTTTACATGATCTTCTAGCTGTTCAGCAAGAAAAGGTTGCACATCACATTTTGATTAATAGCATAAAAAATAATATAAAGCTGTCCACAAGATATCGTTTTATTAGGTTTCTCATTTGTTTCAAATGAAGTTCATAAGGACAGAAAACATTTATAATTCATCAATAATAATCAGATATTGCTGTGTTTCTTGACTGTAAAAATTGCATCATTCTAACAATTCAATTGAAGGTGGGTTGAAAAATTGTCAAAATAATGTAAATAACATAAAATAGGATTTGTAAGGGCACTAGAAGAGCATGTTTACGTGATGAAAACTAAATTAGATAAAAACTAGCCAATATTGTTTGTAGGAATGTACATAATAATAATAATATCACAACAACAACAACTACTACTACTACTTCTACTACTGATAATAATGTTAATACTGAAAACGATGATGAAAAGAATTAAATTACTACTACTACTACATTGGCCCCTGCCCATCGGGATTTGCAGAAATAAAATGTGCTGCATAATGTTTCCACGCAGCACTGATACTCGCCGACATAACATGAGTACTGGAAACTCCTTAACGGGTCTAAGCCTGTCCAAGCAAAATGGTGCGAGTCGGACAGCCCCTACATATAAACATTTTGTTCTTTGGGCGTCAGGATAAAAGGTTCACAAAATTGGAAGCAACGTCCTCAAAATGACCTAAATAGTTTTGACGGGGATTCAAACAAACTACTACTACTAATTCTTCTACGTATGATAATAATAATTTTAAAACTTAAAACAATTATAATAATAATTATACTCTAACTACAACTTTTACTACTAGCCTGCTCAAGCAAAGTGGACCGTCCATGCATATAGACCCTATTCATTTATTAGCTTCTTGGGCGGCAGGACTTGAGATGTCATTTCATCTTAATGTAGGGTAAAGCTCCCACAAAATTGGAAGCAGGGTCTCCAAAATGACCTAACTAGTGTTGTCGGGGACTTTAAATCTCATATTAAACAAACAATACTACACTTATTTATACTCCCGCTACTTTTACTACTACTGCTACTACAATAATAATAATGATGAAATAATAATTTCAATAATTCAAACGATGATTATAATTCAACTCTGTTACACTGTTAAATTCAACACAGTTTTCCACAAGCACGATAAAACTGACAAGACTACCTGTCATCAAGTCAAGTCAAGTCAAGTAATATTTATTTAACGTCGGATTAAGTTTACAAACATTTTAACACAAGCTCCAAGGAGCTTTTTCTTCCGACTAACATATAAAAATATCACAGTTTATACAACAGAGAAATAAGCGATTAAAATAAGAAATAAAATACATCTATCAGAGTAAATTATTATATCACATATTGCTATTTGCATATTTACAAAACGGAGCCAATGCATGCCACCCTTGCATAAAACCTTAGAACGAAAAATTCGAAAGATGGGGAGTTTGTTTGTGAAACAAGGGTCCCTGCATGCAGGGAGACTTGCTTTCGAAACGAAAATGGCCCCCAAGGTAGGTCACAAGGGTGGGTCATCAGCTTCCGCATGTTGTAAGTAATTTTAATGAGATCTATATATAAACAGCATAAAACATCACGCTAACAAGTCCGTGAAATGAACACCCCCTTACACCACACTTTATATAGAGAAAACAGGGGTTTACGGGGGTCTACATTATTGTCCTTTTTCTGCTCCTAGACATAGGTTGTGGGTACTCGTTAGAACCGCCTCAATGAGGCGGTTCTAACGAGCACCCACAACCTATGTTTGCTTAACAAATAAGGAAAATTTCGTCGATTTTCGCCAGAAAAGTGGCCATTTTGTAGATGTGAAAAAATGCACTATGTCGCACGGGTTTGTTATCGTAATGAGTAAACAGGTATCAGTAAGAGTAACATAAAATAACAAAATACAAATTAAAAGCTGGACAGCACCAAGAGCACAATTACAGACACGTTACCTGCACATGGCACACCTACCCTCGGCTCCGCCCCATTTTCCAATAAAAACTTTAAAGGAGTTAAAATCTGTATTTTTTCTTGATTCTTCAGGCAGCGCATTCCAAAGTTTCGCTGCCTGAAACCTTAAACTGTTTATACCAAACCTTGTGCTCCTGGTCCTTGGAATGTCATGTTTAATATGATACTGCAAAATTCAGTTTTCATGTCGACACGGTCAAATAATTCTAGTTTATAAGTTTATAGCTGAACGATTGAATAATAAGATTTCATTGCCTGTTCCTTTCCAAAATAGTGCAACGCTATCACAATCAAAGGCCTAAACCTGGAGTTTATTCTCTCCCCCTGAACGTTTGTCAGTTTGCCTAAAGTTAATTGCAAGTACTTGATGCGCTAAAATATTTTTGGGGATTTATGACAAGATGCAAGATTTGAACCAGCGCATGAGAGAATGGGCTGTATTAGCACCCCACAATTCTAATTCTTCAAATGCGCATGCGCAGTTAACAGATGGGGCTACAAGCGTGACTTTTTGTATAAAACTGCCACAGGGTCTCCACAAAATGTCTGCGAGCAGCAAAGGCTCTGGCGAGACTGCGCTTGTGCGCAGGCTCGCCTGAGTCTTTGTTGGTCGATAAGGACACATTTCTCTTGAATTGGCTCAGTTATTTTACTGTTTTGCATCATTTAGTTTGCAGTGTATCAAGTTAGTTTTTCTTCGCGACAAGAACTGTTAATAACCCTTTGGAAATTTCAGCTTTACAGTAAATTTCCTACATTAAGACCACCTTTGGGACTGTTAAAAGTGTTCTTTAAGACCACTTTTGAACAGCCCCAAAGGTGGTCCCGGACCAGAGGACATTGTATGCTGAAACACCAAGAAAGACTAACTGCACCCTTGTAAATAAGCTTTGTAACGCAGAATCAGTCTTAATTTTAGGTCTCATTGTGTTGTGTATTGCTGAAGTGACAGCCAACTGGGCAGCCACAAGAAAGTATATGGGACCAGCGAAGGATCAGATCAGTCTCAACCCGCAGGCCCGCGCAGACTAAGCTGAACTGTTGCTGGTCGTACGCGTAAGCTCTGTATCCTGTGGCAGCTTTTGAGTGACCGGAGACGCCTGTGATCAGGACTGCAAGAATGCACACGGCTTTCACAGGCTGCGCATGTCCGTTTGTAGAATTGTCGGGTTCTCGGCTTTTTTGTTATGCATCGTGATACTGGATACTATCAAAGTACATAATTATACGTACCGAGACTGGTAGATGTTAAAAATAAAATTAGATTAAACGTATACTAGCTCGTACTGTATGTAATAGTACTTTATCAATCAAAAGGTTACTAATTTTATTATTCAAACAAGTGAGTGTTTAGTTAACAAGACTGGATTAATTAGCTGCCTGGTAAGTTTTTTAGACAGTATATTCACCCATTGCATGCGGGAAACCCCTAAAGGGGTACCTTGGCAAAGAGTGCATGCCCAGATCAGACGCCGCAGAACGCGGCGTCTGGTCTGGGCCTGCACTATTTGCTAACAGAATTTTCGATAAAAAATAGCATAAAACTGACAAAAAAGGCCTGACACCCCTTAAATTACAAATAGACTTGTCAGATTAAAACATGCTGTCGTCTGCCTTAATGCACAAGTCATTTGCAACCTCAGCCACTATTAGGCCAATGATGTGTGTGTGTGTGTGAGGCGGGGGTGCGCATATCGGAGCGGCGGTGACTGAAGTGGACCTGCGGGCCTTTGACTCCTTGCCCAAACCCGGACGGGTAATTGTTTCCAACTGCCGCTTTTTTCAGAGCTTTTACCATCAAACTCAAGTGCTGGGCGTATACCTGGGCATTGCGAATAGAAAAGCCAATATATCCGCATATCCCCGGCCCCATAGGAGCCGTGGTTGCAAATGATTACTGCACAGTATATAGGAATGAATTAATGGCAATTTCCTTAGACAGGCACCAAACCATTTGCCTGTATCATGATATATACCACGTCCGTGTAATATAGAGCATTCTCCCGTGTATCTAGGATGAACATTTTGGATACAATCGTATTCGTAATGTTTTCATGGATTTTAGGTGCTAGTTTGAACAGCCTCATCGCCTCACTGGAGCGGTTCTAACGTATAACCACAATCTATGTTTTGAGCCAAAAGAAAGGAAGTGCCATATTTCCTCGTAAATCCCCTTTTTCTCAATATAACGTGTGGGTTTATAAAGATTTTCATAACATTGGCTTGTTAACGTGTTCTAGCGAGCATCAAGAGTGTTCCCCTACAGACCCTTCTTTTCTCAGTATTAAATGCCCTGAAACACAGTTTCAGCATCTCTGTCTTTCCTCCAGTAAGAGGCCATCTTAGGGATGTTCAAAACTTTTTGACGTTTCCATATAGGAATTTTACGCGTATCCGCCTTATGAACGACTGCAGAATATTTCACCATATAAAGACTGTCTACTCAAAATCAGCCTTGTCTAACATAGAAATCTGAACGGGAAATCAGAATATTTATCTTTAATTGGTTTGAAATAGAAAGTAATGCAGATCGTTAAGTGTCTTCCTACACTTTGAAAAAACACACCCAATGGCGACAAAGTGAAGATGACGTTAATGTTGGTGAATGTGACGTCATTAAAGCATTACACGTTCATATTCCTAAGCCAGACCAGGCTAACGTTAACGTCATCTTCACTTTTGCGCCACTCCATGGACGGGTTTTTCAACGTGTAGGAAGACACTTAACGACCTGCATTATTTTCCGTTTCAAACAATTGAAGATAAATAAACTGAATTTACGTTCTGATTTCTATGCCAGGCAGTCCCGATTTCAAGTAAAAAGGTTATTGACTTTTATTCTGAAATATTCGGCACCCATTCCTATGGCAGAGACGCACTCGCAAGCTCCTACGTCATGCGAATTTGCCAGGATCATCATCGGATAAGTTATATATGAAATTATTGCATTAGGTCGCTGGTTCGATACGTGTACGTGCCGGTATGGCAACATATTTTCGTGGATATTGATCTTGAAACCGTTTTTTTTCTACGAATATTCCCTCCCTTCCTCCGATTCAAAAAGGGCAGTTATCAGTTTTTGGCGAAATAATGTGCCCTCTTATTAAAAAAAGCCTTTCCAGGAAAGGTGGTTATGTTAGATGACCTAAATAGTTTTCACTGGGTCATTAATGAAACAAAAAACATTATCATTCATAGATTTGTTTTTCCTAAAGAGTCACATTTTACTCGCTTATAAATACAGTAAAATTCCTATATCAAGACCACATTTGGGTTTGTTCAAAAAGTGGTCTTTTGAACAGTCCCAAAGGTGGTCCCTGACCAGAGGACATTGTAGGCAGAAAACACAAAGACAAATTATGTGTACCCTTCAAAATAAGCTTTTATAGCAGAATTTGTCCTAAGTTTAGCTGGTCTTAATAGCGGAATGTCACTGAATCTTACATGAGTGCTCATTTATTTTTTAATTTATTAGACGAGTCGAGGAAAAGGGATAAAATTCGAGGCTATGCCGAGCATTTTATCCCTTTTCCTCAACGAGTTTAATAAACTCAGTAATACATGAGAGGGATAAAATGCGAGGCTATACCGAGCATTTAACGAGTTTAATAGATCCAATAATACATGAGCACGAATGCAGCAAGATTCTATTTATCATATGACATTAAAACGCATTTTATTCACCATTGTTTTCCAAAAATATCAATATTCCGCAATCATGAAATGCGACGTCGTTAAGGACGTCGTGCGTATAACGTTACGGAACTTATTTAACTAATTTGCATATTTAATCCGCTAGTGGATTATTGAATTTATTACATGCGTTATTACATTCTCAGACGCGACGTCATATGATCAGTACGTTGCATAGACGTTGCATGCACGTTGTGTGCCCGCTGGTGGTATATTTATGTTTGAGAGCATGGCAAATTTCTTTCCGAGAACCGTTAGTACTGGAGAGCGCTGGTACATAGAACATTGCACCAGATACAGATTGATCAGGTAGTTTTTTCTCCGGAGATCCCGGTTTTCGCCCACCTCTGATTGATGACCGTCTCGAAATGAGTGAAATAATCTTGAAAGGGTCAAACCAAAACTGAAAAAAAATGATTTGTGTCCCTCTTTCTTATTTCAACATAACATGTTAACATATTGTAAAATGTCTGTATTAAGACCACCTTTGGGACTGTTCAAAAGTGGTCTTTAAGACCACTTTTGAACAGTCCCAAATATGGTCTCTTATTAGGAGACACTTGGGGTAGAAAACGCAAAGAAAGAATAACTGAAACCTTCTCAATAAGCTTTTAAAAGCAAATTTAGTCTTAAATTTAGGTGGTCTTAATAGCGGAAATTTACTGTATTAATCAGTTTAGTTCAATTACTTCCAGATATCTTTACACAAAATATGATCTCAAAATGCATGTTTCTATTCTGTTTTCAAATTATTTGAATATTTAATAAACGTCTTAAGAATTCATAATTAATATTTTAATATTAGGATTCATGATAGTAATAAATTATAAATTAAATACAAAAGAAAAAAAATCTACTTTGTTCCGATTCTCAATTTGCGCAGGAACAATGCGCAAAGGTAGCAATTCTCACTTTGCGCAGCAACTTTGCGCAGAACAGATATAATTTATCATATGACGTCGTTGATGAGCAGTGGATAACGTCGTGTAATAAAAATGGTATGACCACACGTGTAATAACACTTTGGCGTGATTAAGTAACCTCATGACGACGTCCATGTCAACCATGCATTTTTGTGGGAAAAATATCAAATTTAAAGTGGTCATATAATAAACGGAATCCTACACTCGTGGTCATTTCATATGAAATTTATGAAACTCGCTGTAGACTCTTTTCATAAATTTGATATGAAATGACCACTCGTGTAAGATCCTCTATATCTGCACATAATATATGCGCCTGATGTCTTTAGCAGTGTTTCGGGGTCATTAAACATTTTCGTAACAAGCGTTTTTTTGCAGAAAATTATAACATAATTTTGCTGTGGAGAAACTACAGACAACGTATTGTGGTTTTATTGAAATCCTATGTATACATTGTTACACTTAGTGTGTATGTAACTTAACCATATGGTTGATGTATAAAAAGTTTTAAATTTATCGCTTAGGAATTTGATAATGTAAAGGTCATAGACAGTTTACCATTTCAATGTTTAATAATTCGTAAACAAATATGTGTGCCAGCAAAGACTCAGATCAGTCAGCACAACAGCGCAGCCTGACCAGAGTCCTTGAAAGCCGCAACCGTCATCTGTTGATCTTGCCGCATCGGTCGAGTACAACGTTGCTGTATAGACAAGCCAGGCCTCGAGGTTATAAAACTTTTTTTCGTGCGCATGATCATTTATATTGAAATACGAATGATAGAGGCACATTCATTGCGCAGGCCAGGACAGAATGTTATTTGTACTGCTCATAAATTTTAAAACGCCAACAAAAAATGTTATAACCTCGGACCCAGGCTGTTCTCAATCTGCGCAGGTCGCACAAGTAAAGGGAAATGGGAACACCTTCAGGGGAGGCAACTCCTGCAAAATTATTGTGGTCTTCCATGCCAATAGGGGTCAATTCTTAAAGGAAAGAATTTGCTCCTGAGGAGCAAATTCTTTCCTTTAAGAGTAGACCCCTTTTTCAGTGGGACAGGGCTTATAGAAAAGCGACCAGGAAGTCCCGAAAGTTGTCTTCTTATGAAAAATGCCGGAAAACCGTCAGGTTTTCCCATTCCCCTTAAATGTACCATTTTGTTTAGTTCATAGGCTCAGTTGAGCAGCCTCATAAGAAATCAAAGCACTGAGAGTACTGGTGGATCGATTGTCTCTGGACGCCGCGTTTTGTGGCATCAGATCTGGGCCTACGCTGTTTGCCAAGCCCAATCCATGATTCAAGTCCAGATTCTATGGATAACCTTCAACTCTGACCACATTGCGATAGGCTATTTTCCATAAACAACTCTTGCCTGGATTTCCAATAAATCAGTGATAGTCACATGGACTTTAGCACTGAAGAGCTTCTATGCTTAGTAACTTTGGGTCGATTGACCAACAATCGACCTAAAACGTACTTATTGCATAATAATAATAATAATAATAATAATAATAATGATGATGACATTATTTCACGAGGAACACACAGTTGGTGGTGTCAATCGTCCTTGAGGCCATCAACAAAAAAAAAAAAAAAAACAAAATATATATATATATATATATATATATATATATATATATATATATATATATATATATATATATATATATATATATATATATATATATATATATATATATATATATATATATATATAGATTAAATATAAATAATATCCACAATGCGGGTAAATATAACTATGAAAAAATTAAAGAAACACTGGAATAAAAGTTATTTTTCCTGTATTTTTTTTTGCGCCACTCCATGCGCTTGCGAGTGCGTCTCTGCCATAGGAATGGGTGATGATATATATATGAAACATACTTTTTATAACAATTTATACACAACTAAAACATGCTCAAACAACACACTGACCTTCTTTTAACTTATACACACATTAATTACAGCCAATGTATCAGATGCTGGGTGCCCTAGTAGTCACTGACTTTCTTCCACTTTATGTACCTCTGTTTGAATGAATACCCAACTGGGAGCACTTCTGACAGTATCAGGTCAGAGTGTTCCATATATTTGCTCCCGTGTATGCAAGACTTTCGAAAGATTTCTAGGTTTGGCCTTGGAACATACAGAATTGCGTTTGTTGATGATCTTAATTTTATTTGATGTGTACTCTAAATTTGTGTGAGTTTATTGCTTATATATGAATGGAGAAGATTATGCATTGCTTTATACATCAACATTGCCTTGTGATAGGTAACTCTTTCATCAAATCTGAGCCACCCTAAAGCTGTAAACAGGCCATTTGATGGAGTGTTTATATCTGCATCTAAGATTAACCTTGATGGCTCTTTTATTAAATGTCTGTAGCACTGCAATTTCCCCAAATTGTGCAACACTATTCTATGTGGGGAAGAATATAGGCATTGAAGAAAAGTTTCGAGAATGTATATTCAGATATGCTTTAATACGTGCTAGAAGATACAGCTGAGAATTACATTTTCTCAGTGTTGTTTCTGCTTGGTCAGACAATTTTAGTGAATTGTCAACAGTTATGCCAAGTAATATTTCCTTATCAGACAGTTGAATAGAGGCTTCACCAATTTTGAGGTTAAACTCCATACAATTTAAGGTAGACTACCTCTGAGCTGTTGAGACTATCATAGCTTTAGTCTTATTTGTGTTCACCACCATTTCGTTACAACTACGAAACTCAGTGTCACTGCATTGCCTAGTTCCAGAAGTACGTGTCACTGACATACTTGTTCATCAGCAAAAAAGCCCATTTAGGATTGATTGGTTTCTAAAGCAAGATCATTTAAGTACATGTAGATCTTGAATAGCAGGGGCCCTAGCACAGATCCTTGAGGAACCCCAGATTTTATATGCTTAGTTGCTGACAGTTTTCCAGAAACAGACATGTGTTGGTATCGTTTTTGAAGGTATAACTTAAACCGTTTAAATGAGTTTGCATTGAACTGGTAGCAATTTAGTGTGTCAAATAATATTCATGGCCAACAAGGTCAAATGCTTTTGATAGGTCAAGAAGACTGTACCTACTATTTCATTATTATCGAATCGATGGCAGTTGTCCAGTCATCACTGATGACTGTGAGAGCAGTTTCACATGAGTGAATGCTTCTGAAACCAGACTGGCGATCATATAACGTCAAAGTTACGAAGCTCTGTTTCAATAATATCAATTTTGTTTGCTATACTCTGAACATTATAATGTACTATTGAAAATTTATCTTCGATAATTTTATCGCCATCTGTTAATCCTGGGTTAGAATTGACAGAGTCTTTGGACTCGGGTCCTGGATTACGTACTATTCCTGCTATTAAAAGTAAGGACATAATTATCAGCAGTTCGAAAAAATTTAAATGTTTGATACCTTTTACTTTCATTTGACGACTATAATGAAGTCCAATCCGTATCCTGTAATTTCAATCGGAATCATGTTATATTATCAGACAGTGCTAGATGAAGTTTAGAGGATACGAATATGGACCTAGACTGGAGAGGTCGACCAAATAAAAAAGTTTTTCCCCCGTGGATAGACAAACATATACAAGATTATTCAAATAGTGTTTTAAATGTTCACTCACATGCCTTTCAATTATTTTGACACTACTGGGAGTATGGGGATTGGGCTGTAATTGGCTTTGTCACTTCAGTCTCTTTTTTTGAAGCATGCAGTGACTTTTGCCTTTTTGAAGCTGGCTGGAAATATCTCTGTTTTAATACTGAGTTAGGGGAGATGCAACGATGTCTGCACCTAGTTTTAGATACTTCGCACCTAGTCCATCAAGTCCAGTGGCTTTGTCAGTTTCTAGGAATGATAATTGTTTTTCAACAAAAGAATCTAGCATTGTTGGTATTATAAATTTTGTATCTGATGGTATTTTGCTTTGTATGTGCATTTTTTAGTTTTTTATTTGAATACTTAGGTTAACCTGATTTGGAAGTATAAAAACTCAAAGACTGAGGCAAAGCAATCATTGAAAGAGTCTGCAGTTTTCTCAGGATCCATGACTGCTGTCGAGTCCTCACCGTTGTTTCATCTCTGTGGTTGTTGTTAACGCAATAAATTAGTCCATATTTACTCTAGTAGGTTTATTGGTTACCCTGGTAGAAGTTAACCTGATGTAACGTCATAACGTCGTTACCATGGTATTGATGACGTCATAGTTAAGATAGTGTAGAGTAGCTTCCCCTGGATAATGTGCTTACAATTAACATTAATTATATTTTCTTTCTTTTGTTTTTTTTTCTTTTCATAGTTTAAAATAATCTTTTCTGCTAAGGAATTTTAAACCACGAAAAGGTATAAAAAACAACAACATTATATTGAATTTTGATAACTATCTAATATTTAAGATATTTAAATGCCAAAATAAATTATTATCCAGAGGAATAATTTAAAGAGTTCCTATGAAGTTGCAATATATGTCTGTAGAAAGTTAATGGTTATAAATATCAGCCAACATGTTGCCTGACTGCAATACTTAAAGTAACAGAAAACCAGATGCCCCTTGCTTTGTCATCACAGTAGCAAGTTGTAATTGTCCTGGTAGCCACTGTATTAGATTAATGTCTTGCAACTTTAGCGATTCTTGATTTGCTGCCACATCAACCCTCAGGCGCTTGTCCTCAACCATTCGTGTTGAAAAGAGTGCTTCAATGACACATTTATTATCCACGTAAGCTTCGATTCTGATAGTCTTGTGTTCATATCCCAAGATATCCTCTAACATCTGACGGTAATAGAATCTAGCTTCAAGACCTTCTTCTAAACCGAGCATCTCTGCAGCTAAAGTTGAACGTACTACTCTTTTTATCTTCTTCGCATTCCATGCTATTGGACAACATTGGCCACTACTATCCATTAACCAAATGATATATGCCCCTGTACTTCCGGTCCCTTCATTTATATTCCCAAGAGATGCATCTGTGAAAACCACCACTTTTAATTCTTTTGTTTTGTCCAGACTTGGGAATGTCATGAATGACTGGATATCCTTTGTGTGGCTGATTTTCTTTATCGCTCGAACAAGATCTCCTACATTAGCTTGTTTCAGTTTTGTGCCAGTCACCCATTCATCATTTACTTTGTATTTGATAATATCATAAGCTTTGACATGCCTTGGATTAATTCTGCCTCTTTCAATTCTTTCAGCCTGATCTTGAATTGCCTCTGGATTGTCAGGTGGAGTCGGCACTGTTTCAGAAACACTTGTCTCTGTGTTACTTGACATCTTAATTTTATCAGCCTCATTATGTTGATCTGAGCTGTTACAGGCAAGGCCTTCCACCTCTGCTTTGATCTGACTATCATATGTTTTGGTTAGTCTATTTGGAGATACCCTGACAAATATTCCACCATGCCTAATAAATACTACCTTTCCGTCTTGGAAAACGACATTAGCGGGTCCCAACCATCTGTCTTTTCCCTCGCGCTTGTAAAAACAGTGTCTCCATTCTCAAAAATGTGTTCTGCTGCTCGTACTTTAGTACGCAATGCTCTCCTTAATCTTTCATCAGCTTCAGTCTGTATATAGGCCTTACGTGCATCATGCAACACATTTAAATGCGTTGGGCGCCAAGTGGTGGTTTTCACGTATCGTTTACATAAATTACATGTCTTACCTATGTCTTCAAGCATTCCCTGAAAGTCCTCTTCCCATTGCCCTGCATCCTGCATTAGAGCCTTCAGCTTTTTAAGTGGTGGGTGTGCAAATTGTCTATGCAACTTGAGCAATGTATCATATCTCTCATGACTTTTCATCTCTCCTAGTTTTACTAAAAACACTTCTTCAGCTAATATCTGTTCTGCCCTGTCTATGGGGATGCAGTAATGCCCGGATGTGGTTAGATCCAAAGCAACATCTTTTCCAAAAATCATTGCAGTGTCACTTTCCAAATCCATCTTTACCCCTGCTGTTTTCATAGCTCGTCGTGATGATAGCAGAGGGATATCGGAGTCTACAACATCAGTTCTAATGAAAACCTCTTTCCCAGCAATCACTGCTGGAAGCTTGAACTCTCCCTTTGATCTCAGCCTTTCTCCACCTCCAAACTTAAATGTTCGCTTTCCAACAGTCTGTTTAATTCTCTCTTTATCAATCTGATTCAAAGAACTGATATAATTCTGAAGCCAGTTCTCTCCACATACTGTGCTACTACAGGCACTGTCGAACACAGCACAATTCTGAGCATCAATGCCCAGTTGTGCAATGTCCCCTTGATTATATCCCGTGAAAAGCACGAAATTTTCATCCTCTGCAATGTTCACCTTTGCCAGTCTGTTTTGAATGCTGCCTTTAGATGCATTTTCCCAGCTATGTGGACATTCAGCAATAGAATGTCTATAAGAGCCACAACATCGACATGTAAGTGTCTTACCGTCTGGGCCTAATGGATTCATTTTCCTAAGCTGTCCATGGTCTGCTTGTCTGCCACGACCGAAACCTCCTCGTCCTGGTTTACCCGCCTTTCCTCCACGATTCTGCTTGATGTATCCTGCTGCCAACAACGCTTCTTCATTGTCAGCTAAAAATGATGGTTCAAGTTTTATTCCAGAGCCTGAACCAGGACTTGAACTTCCTTCTGCAAAATCAGCCTTGAACTTTTTAAGTGATTTCTTAGCTTCCTCATATAATGTTACCTTATTAGAATAACCCATACCAGTCAAAACCAACAACTTTTTTTCTTTACTAATGTTTGCCTTTCTCAAAAGTTTAAACGCCAAAATTTCTGATGGTAAATTTCAGTTTTTCAATCTTCCTGTATCTTGTGTCAAAAGATGCTATGTACTCAGTTATAGACATACTGTTTATTCTTTGAAAATCTTCAAATTCTTCAAATTTCTCAAGACTGTCTGCTAGGTCATCCTTTTTCAGATGTTCTTCCAAAAATGTAATCAATGTATCTAATCCATCTTCCGTCTTCAAGTCTTCAATTCTGATTTGCTCAAAAACCTTCTCTCTGATCTGTATCTTGTCATTCTCTGGAAGCGATAAGGCTATAGCCACTCCTTGCTTTTCCTTTCTAAGCTCTGTGACCTCTCTCCAAGAAAGTAACTCCTGCCTGTACAGCTAATAAGGTTTTGACCTTAAACTAGGTGGATCTATCGTGGTTGCCATTTTCAGGAATTAATGTCACTTCTCGGTCTTGACCAGCTCTCCTCGGATTGCTGTCCACTTCTGTGTATGTAAATTACTGCCCTCAGACAGTAAATCGCTCTGCTACCACTTGTTAACGCAATAAATTAGTCCATATTTACTCTAGTAGGTTTATTGGTTACCCTGGTAGAAGTTAACCTGATGTAACGTCATAACGTCGTTACCATGGTATTGATGACGTCATAGTTAAGATAGTGTAGAGTAGTTTCCCCTGGATAATGGGCTTACAATTAACAGTTGTTTGATTTTTGTGTTCACGGAGATGTTGCACTGATGAGTTAGGAGGCCTTCATGTGGACTGAACAAATTATTTCTTAATCGCGACGGAAGTAAGGGCGAGGATTGTGGCCGCCTAAAATCGATTTAAGCCCCCCCCCCCCCACCACCAGTGGAATTCGTTTCCGCTGACCGTTCTAAGGCGGTTCTTCAGTCACGGTTTATTTTTGTTATGGTTTGTCTTTGGGTGTTTATGTCGCTTATATTATTTTATTTTTGATAGCCTATTGGCCATTTTGTGGGAAAGTAACTGTCCTTTTGGCTTTCCATAATTGATGTTTCCATTAGGGTCTGCTGTTTCATGTTTGTGTTTCTTTCCCTTTGGTGTCTGATGGGAGCTACGGGTTAGTTGTATCGATTCCTGATCATTGCCTTCACTTCTATTAGGTGACCAGCAAAGCTTCTGGCGAGCCTGCACTTGCGCACAAGGAATGCACATGTGAAATATGAAAGCCCTACCACTTACCAATCGAAAGTTATGGCCAATGTTAAAGTTTTTAAAAAGTAGGTCAAATGTCAAGGTCACGAGGTCAAAAATTATGGTTCCACTAGAAAGGTCTTGTGACAGCGAATGCACATGTGAAAAATGAAAGCCCTATCACTTATCAATCGAAAGTTATGGCCAATGTTAAAGTTTTAAAAAAAATCAAGGGGAGATAATTCAGCCAAAAATGAAAACACAGTTATGACCCTTGGTCAGAATGTAGCTCTTGTGATGGTGAATAAGTGTGTGAAGTTTCATGGGGCTAGGTCAAATACTGTTGAAGTTATGATCAAGGGTAAAGTTTTTGTGACGGACAGACAAACAAACAGACAGATTTCAAGGGGAGATAATTCAGCCAAAAATGACAACAGAGTTATGGTCCTTGGTTTGAATGTAGCCCTTGTAATGGTAAATAAGAGTGTGAAGTTTCATGGGGCTAGGTCAAATACTTTTGAAGTTATATTCAATGTTAAAGTTTTTGTGACGGACAGACAAGCAAACAGACAGATTCTTGGGGGGGGGGCATAAAAAACACCCTACCTCTTGCTATCATGTCCACAGCCCTATAGTTGTTTGCGTACACACATTGAAAGAACATAAAATACTATGGGTCCTATTCTTATTCTTGGTTCTTGGTTCGATTGTTTGTCAATCGTACCAATGTTACTGTACTTTTTCGTTGCAGATCTCCTTGTGATTATCACTGATTTGTATGAGATCCATTTTACGATATTAAAAAAAAATAGACGGGTTTTCTTATTGCTGTGAGGTCAGAGTGTTGCGTAATCTTGAGGGTTATCTATAGAATCAGGACTGGAACCGTTTGTTGGGTTCGGCAAACAATGTAGATCCAGTACGGAGGTCGAATTCTAGGTCTGATCAGGATCAGGTCTACATTGTGTGCTTACATTACAATAATTCGGGTTCACGAAATGAATGTCCCCCTCCAAGGCCATTTGTTCAGCCTACATCGACCCACCAGTACTGTCAGGGCTTTGATTGTCATATGCGAACTAAATAATGCAGTTGGGGACTAAGGTTAATTTCGTAAAACATCCTCCGTACGAAGTATGCTAACAGGTGCTATTTGTCTTATGAAAATATTAGTCTAACATGCTTTAAATGAGGTCAAGTTAACTTAATTTTAGCACAGTAAGTACAATTATCAAAATATACAGATAAACGGCGAAGGTTGCATTTCTTTATCACTCAGATGAAGGTCTCATCACGACTTCATGAGAAAGCCCATAAGAAATTTTGTATACCAGTTTGCTACTTGCTTGAAGCAAAGCCAAAACCACCATATATCCGCAACGCGGAGTCCCAGCAGGCACATGACGTAATTGTGACGTCACATCAACATCGGTACAACGGCATGATGTTTATGCAATGTCAAATCAACGTCGTTGCACCGACGTTGATTTGACTTTGCCCTAGCGACGTGTACCTGCTGGGATATTGTATTCCTCAATTTTTGGGTCCATTGTTTATTAAACTACCCAAAGTTACCTTTTGGATATGAGTTATCTAGCCAATATCAACGTCATTACGAAAATACGCCAATACAAATACATCGCAAATTTTAATGCCGAAAAAAAAATGAATAAATAAACGAAATCAGTTTAAGATGGCTTAAACAATTGTGATATTTTTCTTATTTCTGCTAAAAATATAGATTGTGGGTACACGTAAGAACTAACGAGTGCCCACAATCTATATTTACCCCTGTAAACCCAGTTTTATTATATAAAAGTGGGGTTCAAGGGGGTCATGTTTTCGTGATGTTATCATCACTGACGGCAGGTCTTGAGTCAATGTCGGGTCAAAGTCCCACAAAACTGGAAGCAGTGTCTCCAAAATGACCAAAATAGTGTTGATGGGGACGTTAAACCTCAATTCAGACAAACAAAAGTTCTTTCAGTGCTTTGATTGTTGCATGCTGTTCCGCTGAATACTTAATTTAACCACATATTTCTGACTTTGAACCAATCAGATTACTCGATGTTATTTTATTCCTGCAAGCGTGCAGTGGTAGCGCATCGGATTTGTGATCGAGAGGTTGCGGGTTCGAGCCTCACACTGACCAAAGTGTTGTGTCCTTGAGCAAGACACTTCATCCACATTGCTTAAAATAAAATAAAAAAAGTACGATTACCACCCAGGAAATCCTGCTCGTAATGCTCAGATGTGAGCGAGTAGCAGTAATAGGAGAGAAAAAAAAAGGAAAAAATTCACAGACTAAATTTCAAACAGTGTAGATCCTGATCTGATCTGGATCTACACGGTTTGCAAAGGAAGAGGGTTTCGTGAAGAGCAGGATAAGCAATATTATGATTTATGTTCTATTTTAGGATGCTGACAGTTTATTTCTGTTTAACTATAGGATTTCTGATTGCGTTTGTCATTTTCACAATAATCATGAAGTAAAATCTTCATTTATTACACTCAGGACACACATGAAACTGTTTACATACGACTAGCTGACACCATTTGCAAAGTATTTCTTTTTCTATATTTAGCCCTTACCTTGCTGAATATTCATTTAAGACACATCCATTTCTGTCTATCAACCAATCAAATTACTTGATGTAATTAATTGCTACAAATTCATAAACTGAATGCCAAACAGTGTAGATCCTGATCAGATGGCTTCTTCAGAAGCCATCTGGTCTGGATCTACACTGTTTGCTAAGATAGGTGTTGTCGTGAACAGCAAGATAAGGATTAAGAGTAAATAGAATTGCACGTGACTCTTATGTAGTAAAATCGAATCACGTGATATGTCAAGCCACGTTTTCTCCGGCTTCAGATTGCTTTTGAATTTTCCGCATTTGTTTGTAGATTGTCCAAAAGTGATAGCGTTTTTGGGAATCGTTCAAAGTCTGGTTGCAAACCCATGGGGATCTTAATCACAATATAACAGATAAAACTCTTATTTTTGCTTGACAGGCGGAGAAATTTTTAATAAATTACCCTATAAATTTAATATATTACCTTATAATAATAGCAAAATATTACATATATAAAACAAAATTTATATCCAAACGTTTGAGTATTGTAGGATTTGAATTAATGTTTAAAAGAAAATTTAAAGATGAGCCGTGTGCGGCAAGAATAAAAAAACTGTTATATTTCGTTCTTGGGAAAATAGTCTACATTGTTTATGTACTTAATGCAATATGACCAGGGTCGTACTTGATTCGCCGTCTTCTGGGTCTTCCGGGATATCCGGAAGGCTCCCGATAAATCAATTGACTTTGAGCGGGACATATAGAGCGACTTCGCCTGGAACTCAGGTAGCTACATTAAACTAACCAAAAATATGTCTGTTTGTTTGTTTGATTAGAGGTTTAACGTCTCCGTCAACACAGTAAAGGTCATTTTGGAGACGTTGCTTCCAATTTTGTGGGACTTTTACCCGACATTGAGATGAAATGACATCTCAAGCCCTGTCGTCCAATGAAACCAATAGGGTTTATATGCATGGACGGTCCGCCTCGCACCGCGGTTCCTGGACAGGCTCAGATCCTCTAGCCGAACACCTACGGTATAGCTACAAAAGTGACGTCATCGGTCTTCCATTCTGGGGTTGAGTTGCTATGGTACTGAAGAGAATTCAATATGGCGGTCGTGGCTGAAACGCATGACCTGCGAATGTACAAGCCACAGATGTCTCTTCAAGGTGTTTTGAAATGAGAAGCATTACTCTTTTTATGTTTCGATGATAACTGAATGTATAAATATGAATGGGTTTAAATACTGGGGTTTAGTCACTATTTCTTTTTTTAGGACAGGTCTCGTTCTTAGCCGGAAATGTCGTTTTCATGGTAACTAAATAACTGTCAAAAAGCTGCAAAAAGGCTTTTTGTTGATAAATATATGATGCGTTTGTTTAAACGAAGGTCCTATGACCTACTTATAGTTATGCTCTCATGGCAGTCTACTAAAGTAGCAACCGTAGGTGTTCCTCTGATAATGCTGGTACGCGTTTCATTCGTAGCTACCCGAGTACCTACTTTAGTTCGAATCGAAGTCGACCCTAAATATAATTACGCATTGTACTTACATGTACATTTGCAAAACATGCCTGCGAAGTAATTTGGGCCGAAACAGTTTATAGTGAATAACGCAATTATAAAAGCTGATGGGGTATTTTAAAATCGAGAAAATTGCAGATGTATATCTTTTTTGATGATTCCCTTTGTGCATTTGAATTTAATGTGTCGAGATTGTTTCTCAACATTGTCAAAATTTAATGCATTTAGCGACTCTTCTGTTCATGCCCGTCATATTGAATCACGTGATCCTCCCATTCACACCTCCTTTTTAAAAGCAGATTTGGAAGAGCCTTCCGAACAATCTTCGGCGCACTTGATTTAAAATTCTCCACTTCAGAAGATTATTGAGGTCGAATCAAGCACGACCCCGTACTGTTGTCGGAAGATAAGTTGACAGTGACGTAAAAGAATAAACCATCACAGGTAGGTTTGACAGGTTGTATCGTTATCATTATCGCACCCTTCATTGGTTGGCAAGACAGAATGTACCGTTATAATTATCGTAACCGAAGCGTCGTTACCTTTTGGCAACAGTGGGCAGTGCTTAACAACAAAAACATTCGCCGACGTCACTTTCAACTTATCCTCCGAGGACAGTACCCCTGTTTATTTATTTATTTGACAAATACAGTAGACATTCAGTGGTTCGAACCCCGATGGCTCGTTGTCATGTTTGAGTCAAACCTGCTCTACAGTTCGCATGGAATTTCTCCAGTTACGAGATAGGAAGATAGTTTAGAGAGTATAAGATGGGTGATGGGTGTGAGGGGTGGATGGAAAAATCCGTCCGAGGGTCACTGTCCGGCATCACGAGGCTTGCCGAGTGATGCCGAACAGTGATCCCGAGGGATTGCAAAGTCCTTCAGAAGGCTGACCTTGCCAAATACCTAGGGCTTGGAATCAGCCATGATTTAACATGGAATTGACCCTAATGGAAATATCAAAAGCGGAAAGCCAAAAGGATAGTTACTTTCCCACAAAATGGCCAATTGGCTATCCAAACCATAATAGTGCTTTTACACCAAGCCGAATGCGCTTGCGAATAAGCCGAGAATGCCATTCTCCACCAATTCGTAATCATCGTAACGTAATCGCCAAATATTGGTAAGAGTTCGTAGGCATTCGCCGACTTTTTTGGGGCGTTACGAATATTAGAAACATGCTCCTAATATTCGCAAGAAAAGTGTATTCTTCTTGTTTTCGCCAAATATCATAAGCAATCAGAAGCCATTCTTATTGATGGCAAGGCATTTGCATTGATTGTAAGACATTTGCAAGAATTCGTGGAGGTTTTTCCGACGAATACTTTGCAAAATGGTACATACTTGCAAACTCATTCAGACGCCTCATCCCGCTGGGGCTCTGTGTTTTCGGGCCTTGACTTCTTGGAAGACTTGCCCTTATACTTTCACTCGCTTTCATGTTTGAATCCGCTGGCGTGTTAGTCTGGTCATCACTATAATCGGACGCAGGGTCCTTGTGGTCAGCAAGGGGCTGACTGGTTTTTGCTTTGCCCCTGCCTCTGCTGGCACCCCTTTTCTTCGCGCCTCTGGTCATAATGAAAGTTAGTTTTCTTTGACTAATTAAATCGAAGGTCTTTACTCTTCGGTTGCCGACGAATAACTGCCGAGAGGACAATATTTGCAAGCACACCCATGCAGTGTAATCGTTTAATTCATAAGACGTTCGTAAGCATTGGCAATATTTGCAACAGCGTTTGAAAGTTTTTGTAACATTCGGAAAGGATTCGTAAGAATTCAGAAAAATGGTCACTACTTATTCATATGATTCATAAGAAATTCTTTAGGATTGGTAACGATTCTTAACATTTTTGCAACCATTCACAAGGTTGTACTTTTTCTTAGATTTTCTTCTGACCAATCGTATCAAATTCGTCAGTTTTGCCGCGAATTTCAAATTTGTCATTTTTTCATATTCTTTCACATTCGTTAGCGCATTCGCCTTGGTGTAAAAGCACCATAACAAAAATGAACCGCGACAGAAATACGATTGGATTCAGAAGTCTCCCATTTTTACAAAAATCGATGTATATGCTGTGAGAAAAAAAAAAAAAAAAAAAAATAAAAAAAAACAACGTCTGGCTATACTATATTAAGACCACCTTTGGGACAGTTCAGAAGTGGTCTTTAAGACCACTTTTGAACAGTCCCAAAGGTAGTTTTTATTAGGAGACACTGGGTGTAGAAAACACAAAGAAAGAATAACTAAACCCTCTCAATAACCTTTTAAAAGCAGATTTTGTCTTAATTTTACGGGTGGTCTTAATAGCGGAATTTTACTATATTTGCCTCACGGGGGCGTAGAAATATAATTGCAATGTGTATCTGAAGGTGATACGATATCATATGTAACATTTTCGCTTGTCAGGCCAAGCTAGGCGAGATCTAGTGAAAGATGAACCCTATAATAAGGAATATCATTGGTGATACGAGGGTAGGCTGAAAAGTTCTGAACCTGACCAAGAAGCAGGCATCGAACAGCCATGAAATTTTGTATTCATTAAATCCAAACCTTTATTACTTGATTTAACACAAATGAGTTCAAGTTTACCTGCAATAACGTAGGAATTCTAGACTTTGAAAATTGATACTTTTTGAGAAAATGGACAAAATCTGGCATCGTGGTGTCATCAAGTACCTCCATAAAAAGGGGTTAGCTCCTAAGGACATTCATGCCGATATGGTTGCTACATTAGGGGATGATGCTCCTTCGTATGCAACCGTGAAAAGGTGGGCAGCAAATTTTAAGATGGGCAACGACAGCCTTGAAACCGTCTTGTCGAGTTCGATTTCGGATGCAATAAATATATCAGTTTTCGTGTGGGGTCGGTTTCAGCTCCGCGTGGAATCATCATGCAGCCCATATATTTCCGCCCGATTGGCGGGCACATAAATATATCAGTAGGTAACGGGTTTATAATTACAGGCTTATGCAGGTTGTATTTCATGTGTTGTACAACGGAATAAACGTTTAAACTTCTAGTAATCAATTACATTTATCACTATCGGAATTGAATTTAAATTCTGACCAGTTTATGTTGGATAAGCAACGGTTGCTATGTTCATGCTGCAAAGGGAACTTTCTTCCCTGTTCTATGGTTAATCTGTGCAATTTATTGAATAGCCACTGCATGGGTGGAATATTTTAGTTTCATAGAACTGCATTCCCTGCATAAATACGGAACCCGGAGAGGGACATTCAATTTTATTTTTAATATGCTGTGCGAACAGAATATTAAGTTCTGCGAACAAGATATTATCTTGTGCGCACAAGATAATATCTTGTTCGCACAACTTAATATCTTGTGCGCAAAAAGATATTATCTTGTTCGCACAACATATTATCTTGTTTCTTGGGAAGTTGTGTGAACAAGATACTATCTTGTGCGCACAACTTATAAAAAAAAATCACGTCCCCTCCCGGGTACCGTACATAATGAGACTTTGCGATTGCTATTTCTTAAAACGAGATAATGTAATGATAACTTTATTTCAAGAGGAAAACATATTTGGCATGAGCGCCAGTCTAACATATGGTCCTCATTGTAATAATTATATGAGCATGTATGCACTGTTGATAAAAAATTTCCGAACTGAAGTTAAAACATATCCACAATTCTAACACAGCGCGCCTATATAGACAATGCAAATAACTGTTTTATTCTGCAACAAATCACAGCTCGGAAGAGCGTGACGTGTGACGTCATTAAAAACTACAAATTAATGACGTCACTAGTCGATTTACTTGACGTTAGACTGTGTAACGTCATTTTCTCGCATCGAAAACGTTAGAAAAGGATATAAATGCATGTGTTTCAGTCGATAATTTTAGCGGGATTTCTTCTAACAATGGCGAAAAGTTATGAGAATTTGAAGGAAACAACAGCATCATTGCCTAGTTTCAGCGTGTTAGAATCGAAATAGATCAGCTCAAGTCTGTGATTTATTGAGTAATAAATCACAGTTTGTCGGTCAGTTGTAAGTAGACAAATCACGCGCGCTACCAGTTAGAGCTGATCTATTTCTTAAATATACCATACAATAACACATTCGTGCGGCATACTGCACCATTACGAAAACATGCCTGTTCAAATATATTGGTAACATTTTACCACCAAAAATGAAATTTTTCAGGTAAAAATCGTAATATTTTTCATATATTTTTCATATTTCTGCTCAAAACATAGATTGTTGGTACTCGTTAGAACCGCCTCTATGGGGCGGTTCTAACGAGTACCCACAATCTATGTGCAGAAAAAGAAGAAATAATGTATACCCCTGTAAACTCCAGTTTTACTATATAAAAGTGGGGTTTGAAGGGGTCAAAATTGTATAGGCGTGTTTTCATGATGTTTTCGCATATCTCCAAAATGGCTTTTTTTTTGCTTATAAAAATCTGTGACATTTTTCTATTTTTTTTCTCCAAACATAGGTTTTTGATGCTCGTTAGAACCGCCTCGTTCAGGCGGTTATAGTGATTACCCACAACCTATGTCTTGGAGCAGAAATAAGAAAAATAGTGTATACCCCCATAAACCCCAGTTTTTTCTATATAAAGTGGGGTTTAGGGGTGTGGGGTGTTCATTTCACCGACTTGTTAACATGGTGATACATTAAACGTTATATGGACCTTGACTACCAAGGCTGGGGCGAGGGGCGCTAGGCTGAAACCAATGTCAAAATAGCAGGCCCCTACTCCCATACCAGTTTGATAGTCCCAAAAATCGCAGATACGCTCTTTTTTCTTTCAAGGCGAATTTTGCTCTATGGGTGATGGTAAATCTCTCTCTGTCTTTAGCTTAAAATGGAGATGGTGATTTTTTGCTCTGTTTTGATTTACACGTTCTTGTTCGCATTTATATATGCAGTCTAACAAGACGATTGAGTATTTGTTTGTTTGATTTGAGGAACGTCCCCGTCAACACTAATGAGGTCATTTTGGAGTAGTTTCTTCCAATTTTGTTGGACTTTTTCCCGACATTGAGGGGAAATGACATCTCAAGCCTTGCCGCCCATAGAAACCAATAGGTTTTATATGCATGGACGGTCCGATTCGCACCACTTCAAAATTCATTTTGCGGCGTCTGATCTTGGTTAAACAAACTACAGTCGAACGAACTTCAATGGCTCGAGCACCTTTGGGACAACTAAAATCTGTTCGAGGCAGCGTAGTTCGAGCAACTGAGGGCTAGTGCCAGGAGGCATGACGGGAGTAATTTTTGGACTTCTTTTCGGTGTTCTGTATGATGAATGTAAGCTGTGTGTACTCATTAGAATCGCCTCATAGAGGCGATTCTAATGAGTACACACAGCATACATTTGCGAGGTAAAAACGAACATATCCCAAACTTGCCCTCACTATTTCTTATCTAGAGAAATCCCATAGGGACTCTAGAAAGTGTTCGACTCAGCCATGGTAAACGAGCCATCGGTGTTCGAGCCATCGAAGTTCGACTGTATGTAGGTTAAGCAAAATATGTAGACACAGACCAGACACCGCGGTTGGCGGCGTCTGAAAATGTTCTACACTGTTTGCCAATGACTCATTTTGGTACCCTAGTCATTATAGATTGATCATCTTAATACACCCATTTTCCTGTCATCCTGCCATCCTGTCTGTTTACGTTTAATATACGCGCGGTTTATCTTTATTTGACATCGTATTATACAACTTTGAGTCCGACAGGGTAGCCCCTATGTTCCATTTGGATGCTCTACAACCGACCTAGGCCCCCGCCCATCGGGGCTTGAAGAAATAGATTTGCTGCATGATGCTTCCACATAGAGCTGAAACCGACCACAGACGGTAAACCGCTTGGAGGATCTAAACCTGTCAAGGCAAACTTGCGGTGCGAGTCGGACCGTCCATGCTTGTAAGCCCTATTGGTTTCATTGGACGACAGGGCTTGAGATGTCATTTCATCTCAGTGTCGGGTGAAAGTCCCACAAAATTGGAAGCAACGTCTCCAAAATGACCTATACAGTGTCGACAGGGACGTTAAATCTCAAGTTAAACAATCGATCCAAAAAGTGAACTTAACAATACAATAAAGTGAAAATAATTATCCTCGTCTTTCATTTCTTGAGGCATACCGGAGAGTCACCGCGGCGTCTGGGCTGGTTGTCGGAGGTTCGGATCTTTGGTTCGGATGGCACGGGAATGTCGTGAGTGATGTCTCTGTACAGTTTCGAGGCCGTTTCGAGGCCGTTTGATGATGGCTTCCGACAGCCCTATACAGGGACGATGTTTTAACATTTTTCTTTCTATTTTCTCTCTTCTGTCAGTAACATTACTGTATTGCCAATGCTCTTGACATACCGCGAATATATGTAATAAGTGTATTTAAGTTTCGTGTGAATACAAAAAGATAAATTAAAAAAAAGAAAAAGTTACGGAGCCCGGGAAGGGACATAATTTTTTTTAATATGTTGTGCGAACAAGATATTAAATTGTGCGAACAAGATATTATCTTGTGCACACAAGATAATATGTTGTGTGGACAAGATATTATCTTGTGCGGACAACATAATTTATGTTGTGCGGACAACATATTATCTTGTGCGGACAAGATAATATCTTGTTTGCACAACTTAATATCTTGTGCGGACAAGATATTATCTTGTTCGCAAAACATGTTATCTTGTTTGCAAAATATAGATCTTGGAAAGTTGTGCGCACAATATATTATCTTGTCCGCACAAGATCTATGTTGTGCGGACAAGATATTATCTTATGCGCGCAAGATAATATATTGTTCGCACAACTTAATATCTTGTGCGGACAAGATAATATGTTGTGCGAACAAAATAATGTTGTCCGCACAAGATAATATATTGTGCGAACAAGATAATAGCTTGTCCGCACAAGATAATATGTTGTCCGCACAAGATAATATTTTGTCCGCTCAAGATAATATCTTGTTCGCACAACATAATTAAATAAAAAATCATGTCCCTTCCCGGGTTCCGTAAAGGACCATAAAGTGATATGTTGAAAAGGATTGTATAAAATGCGATACTTTCTAGCTTAAAGGGAAATGGGAACACCTGGCAGATTTTTCCACCATTTTTCAAAGGGAGACAACATTCGGGACTTTCTGTACGCATTTCGGAAAGCCCTGTCCCATTTAAAAAGGGGTCTACTCTTAAAGGAAAGAATTCGCGCCAGAGGTCTACTCTGGAGCAAATTCTTTCCTTTAAGAGTTGACCCCTATTGACATGGGCAACAAAAATAATTTTACAGGAATTGCCTCCCCTAAAGGTGTTCCAATTTCCCTTAAATTTTACAGTATAACCCAGTTACGGTGACATCAAATATAGGAACGCCGTCAAGAAAAGATACCTTATGCTGTGTGTGCCCTTAAGAATCGCCTCATTGTGACGATTCTAATGAGTGCACACAATATACCATTTTTAAGATAAAAAAATTGAGAAAAAAAAAACATCCCTAAATAAGCAAACATACGGAGCTATGGGAAGACATGTCTAGCAACTCGAGCGAGTCCTAAATAGCCATGGTAAACCCGAGTCACTTAGCTTGTCTTATTTGTTGTAGGTTTTACAAACACGTTCCAGAAATTTTTGCAAAAACCGCGGTCTGCGACGTACGGGCCAACACTGTATTAATAAATGATATGCTAGTAATGTAAATACTAACTCTGTTTCTAAAACAACGCACGTATTTAATGAGCAACATCTGCATTAATTAAATGCATCTTGTAATTAATGATGAACAAAAAGTGTGATTTGTCTTCTAAATAACTGTCAAGCGTATAGGAAAAGAGCGTCTATATGATCCGTGTCACTAGAAAGCCTGTTTTTGACATTTGTGAACAACAAAGGTGCAGATCAGTCTGCGCATGCGCGCAGTCTGATCAGCATCTTTGTGTTTGTGTTTGAATTTAGATTTTATGTACCCACCAACAGTATTTAGGTCATTTTGGAAACGTTGCTTCCAATTGTTTGGGACTTTTACCCGACATTGAGATGAAACGACTTCTCAAGCCCTTCCACTCAAACAAACCAAAATGGTTTAAAATAGGCACACTTTGCCTGGACAGGCTTAGGCTCTCTAAAAGGTTTACCAGTACTCATGTGCGATCGGTTTTAGCTCTGCGTGGAAGCATCATTTCTCCAATCCCCAATGGGCGGGGCCCCGCTACTATATAACAATACATCTGCTATATAAAGGAACAATCTTGTAGACGTCAGCAGGCGCCATTTTTGATTTTCTTCGGTTTTTATCGCTATGATTTAGTCATATTTCAATGAAAAAAAGCGCAAAAGCAAAGGGAGTAAAATAACAAACAGTCACATTTTATTGAATAACATGATCAGTACGAGAAGTGGTTCAGGGGGAGTCAGTTTAACCAAAAGTTGGTTAGATGTTAACGGCAAACACCGAGGCTAGTTCCTCCATTATTTGGTGCTAAATGGCGCTGTAGATAACTGTTTATGGTTTCTTCCCCCTGACGCTTGCAGCAATTCTCTGTTGTGATCTTACATGTGTACCTTGTCAACAAACCGGCCCCGATAGCTCAGTCGGTAGAGTGTCCGCTCCGGGGAACGGGAGGTCACGAGTTCGATAACGGGCCGCGACATACCAAAGTCGTTAAAAATAGTACTAGCTGCTCCTCGCTTGGCACTCATATTTACGGGGTAGAGCTAGGACTGGTCGACCCAGTGTCAGGATAATGTGACTGGGTGTGGTATCATGTAATGTGTCTGGGGCATGATACTTCAGTGAGGCAGCACTATAAAAGTGAGCATTGAGCTCCCTGTCGCAACCAGACACCGTCATGATATGACGTTAAACCCGAATTCACACACACACACACACACACACACACACACACACACACACACACACACACACTGTCAAAAACAAAACAAAGATAGGTTTTCGCGTTACAGGGCGCATCCTATTGTACAATGCGATGATTGGCATATAAATTATTTTTTATTGCGAAGTGCTAAGTTAATATGTGGTTTGCAAATTAATACTGTCTGCTGTCATAATGCATGTAGACAAAAATAGAGTAATGACCGATAAAACTGGTAAATGACACCTATTTACGAAGAAGCCCGCCCTATCCACACCCACCCACCCACTTCGCTTAACTCTTATCATGCTGTTCACGACAACCCCTATCTTTGGAACCAGTGTAGATCCAGATCAGATGGCTTCTAAAGAAGCCATCTGATCAGGATCTACACTGTTTGACATTAAGTTTATGGCTTTGTAAGAATAAATTACATCAAGTAATCTGATTGGTTCAAAGTCAGAAATGGGTGTGGCTAAACTGAATATTCAGCAAGAAAAGAGTTAAAGGATGTCTGAAAAAGGTTTCTAAGTAAGTTCTAGAAAACGTTATCCTCTAGAAACATGGGCTACAACACAGAACGGTAAACGGCGGAGTGTACAATTGTTTTTGATGGGCCAGGCTATCTAGTTTCGTCTGATTAGGCCTCATCATTGCTCCACAAAGCCCCACCCAAGGCGGTGAGAATGCTGTTTAATTCACATGGGCCAATGGTTGGGATATCTTAACGGTTCTTAAACCTGTGGTGCAGTGGTAAAGCATCGGATTTGCGATCGAGAGGTAGCCGGTTCGATCATCGCGAGCGCCAAGAGTTCTTTCCTTGAGAAAGATACTTTATCCACTTTACTTACTGGTTTCTACCCAGGAAGAGGAAGAAAAGAGGGCCATATGGAAGAAAAGTACTAGTACTCTCTATAAATAGAGTCTATTATTAGTTGTAGTATTACAGTCAAACTTCGATGGCTCGAACCCCTTTGGGACCATGAAAATTTGTTCGAGACAGGGGTAGTTCGAGCCATAGACGGTTACTATTAGTGCCATACCGGGAGGCATAATGGAGATGTGGATATATTTTCGGTGTTCTGTATTATAAATGCATGCTGTGTGTACTCATTGTAATCGCCTCATCGAGGCGATTCTAATCCGTACAAACAGCATACATTTGCAAGATAAATGAAGAAAATCTTCCTAAATTACCCTATATCGTATTTGGAGGAATTCCCTGGGGACTCAAGAACGGGTTCGACTCATCGATCGTAAACGAACCATCGGAGTTCGAGCCATTGAAGTTTTACTGTATTATTATTGTTAGGGTACGACGTTTTCTCCAACCCCAACCCCACGCCGGGGATAACAATGGTTAGACATGAACAACTTTGTGATATACGCAACGCCACTAGCCATGCCATATAGTTGCAGTGATGTCTGGCGTACTGTTGGAGGTCACGTTCTTTCGGGGCGATGCGGCATTAAATGAGTCACCGTACGTCTAATTTAAATCCTTTTTTTCATTGCGCAAAAATACCCAGCGTCAATGCAGCGTTTGCACTTTTGTAAATCGGAGCCTTCATTTTAATGGTAGTAAAATGTGGCTTATGATTATTTACTGTTGTCTATTAAATGGGCCCGTCAAGCGATTTTGGTACTTATCGCCTATGCGAGCAGCGAAGGTTCAGGCGAGCCTGCGCATCCGCGCAGTCTCGCCAGAACCGTCGCTGCTCGCTCATACAAGCAGTGAATCAAGAGGAACCATCAGACAGAAAGCCACATCCCTGGCCCCTCTGAATGGCTGGGCATGCGCAGTTAAAATTTTACATGACGGAATGCTCGAAGACACGAATTCGCTTGGCGGGGCTCAAATGATCTTTTGACAGTAAATGCAAGACATCTTCAATCAGGGCATCATGACCTGGACACAATGGCTGCAGATCCATCCTCGTTGTTTCGCAATATAGCCAAAACAGGAAGCATTTTAATCTTGCACAATTACATATTATTAGTGGTGTGGGCCAAACATATTCCCTTCAAACGCAGCCTAAAACTTAACAATTTCTTTACATCATTATCCTTTTTAAAAGCGCCACAAATTTGTCATTTTTCTGTTAAATTAATGATAAATAACCAGCCATCCGTCCGAAAATAAAACTAGAATGTTTTTCAGTACCATTATATACAGTTCATCTGTCATTACTGACAATGACCAATCTTAATCATATTTGAGAAATGTTTCTATTTGTGTGTTCTAAGATGGCTGATGAGACCGATTCTAGTTCTGAACTGTCTATTGCAAATAGAGCAACAGAGGCTAGAGGAAGACAGCTCTGTTGGTTATGCCTTAGCTCTGGCTTTGCGCTGTGCACGTTTCTGCTCAGCTTCACTGATTCTTTTTGCCTCATATTCATTGGCGCCCCTTTTGATGAGACCTCGCCGCTTTGCTCTGTCCTGTGCAATTTGTTCCCACAACTCTGCTGGAATGTTGAAGTCCCTGTGGGAGGCTTTGAGGGTGTTCTTGTAGCGCTTCTTCTTACCGCCGTGGGAGCGTTTGCCCATTTCTAGTTCTCCATAGAGAGAGAAAGGCCTTCTCACCCCAAATAGCAGTTGCAGGCGGTAACACACAACATTAGGATAACACACCCGTGCCTAATAGTGCATTTTTCACATCTCCAAAATGGCTAATTATCTGATGAAAATATGTGATATTTTTCTTACAAATACTGCAAACATAGGTTGTGGGTGCTCGTTAGAACCGCCTCATTGAGGCGGTTCTAACGAGTACCCACAACCTATGTATTGGAGCAAAAATAAAAAAAAATAATGTATACCCCCGTAAACCCCAGTTTTCTCTATATAAAGAGGGGTATAGGGGGGTCTTCATTTTACGGACGTATTCACGTGCTGAATCAAAGAAATCATCATTTATGTTGACTCGAAGCACTTTTCGGAGAATTATGTCTGATCCCGGAAGAGCCCGTCTTAACTGTCGTAACAAAGGATTATAGAAAAACTGAAAAATCCCTGCCTTCGGTGCCATTTGAGTAAAAGTCCAATGCGCTATCCTCCCGTGATTGGGTATAACATCACGAAAACACGCCAATATAATTCTGACCCCCTTGAACCCCACTTCTATACAGTAAAACTTGGGTTTACAGGGGTAAACCTTATTTTTCTTATTTCTGCTCTGACATATAGGTTGTGGGTACTCGTTAGAACCGCCTCGATGAGGCGGTTCTAACGAGTATCCACAATCTATATTTTGAGCAAAAATAAAAAAAATATCAAATTTTTTCTTATTTTCGGCGGTAAAATATACAATGTATTTGTATAGGCGTGTTTTCGTAATGATATATGTGAAGGCAATAATCTGGAATCGATACAATTACCTCACACCTTCCACCAGAGACACCAAAGGGAAAGAAACACCACCGGCGGATAGTCGAAAGGACAGGAAATGGCCAAACGGCTATCCAAAATAAAAGACGTAAGTTATACATACATGCAATGACAAACTATAACAAATAATAAACCACGACAGAATAGCCGTCTTGGAACGATCAGCAAAAATATTTCAATGGGGTTACGGAGGGGTCGTGGGTGCGGGGGGGGATGCTTAAATAGATTTTACATGGTCATAATCCTCGCCGCTGGTTATGTCGTGGCCTAGACAAATAATTGGTTCAGTCCGCATGATGGCCTTGTAACACATCAGTGCATCATTTCCGAGAACATATAAATCCAACAACAGAGACGAAACAACGATGGGGACTCGGCAGCATGAAATAACTGAAATGCTGGATCAAAAGAAAACCAAACGTTAGACTCCGGTGGTGACAACCAGAGACAGTGCATCAGGTACCAACCGACATTACCCCAAAATAATAATAATAAAAAACAACAACTAAGAAAGCCTTTACGCTGGAGCCCTGATAGAATCTAAGGCCCGAACCGCCGGCCTACAATTAAAGAGGGAAACAAAGTTATCAACCTTGATTGGATAAACTATCATGCCTGCAGTCTGTTGCATAACATATATATTGTACCCAATCCTTTCATATCGAAGACGTCACCATGGAATCTAGCTTCCGATAGACTTGTTGGAGAAGGGATTTGTTTCCAACCTAAAATTTAGAAGCTATATCGGAATGATCTCTATAAAACTTACAAAATAATCTTTTAAGTTATACCTTTTGACAGAAGGAATTGCGAACACCATTATGAAAACACGCCTATACAAATACATTGCCACCTTAATCGCCGAAAAAATGAAGATTTTAAGATGAAAAAATACGATATTTTTCTTATTTCTGCTCAAATATATATTGATGGTATTCGTTAGAACCGCCTCCAACAATCTATATTTTAGAGCAGAAATAAGAAAATGAAGTTTTACCCCTGTAAACCCCAGTTTTACTATATAAAAGTGGGGTTCGAGGGGGTCAAAATTATATAGGCGTGTTTTCGTGATGTTTGAGACCATGAAAATAATGTTCAGGGGCCAGTTATTTAAAGCCTCGAAAGGTTAACGAGCTCGTAAGTTGTCATATTGTTAAGTGTTCCAGCAAACTCAATATCTAACATTTTGGTAGTTTTGCTGAACAAAAATGTGAGCAGCTTTTGCGTTTGCAAAAGCTGCTCACACTTTTTTCATCAAAAATACTAGCATATTTGCCAAATTAAGTGACCATCGTTTTTTAACGATATGTTAGTTTTGAACAACGGACCCCAGGTCACTGAATCTGATCAAGTTTCTGATAGGTTGCTCGAGTGAAAGTCCAATGCGTTTTCCACTGAGCTCCAACCGGTATTAAATACAAGCTATGCATGTTCTATAAAGCGGCCCCCGCCCATAGGGGCTTGAAGAAATATATGGGCTGGATGATGCTTCCACGCGGAGCTGAATCCGGCCCGCACACTAGTACTGGTAAACCGCTTAGAGGATCTAAGCCTGTCCAGGAACCGCGGTCCGAGGCGGACCGTCCATTCTAATAAACCCTATTGGTTTTATTTGGCGACAGGTCTTGAGATGTCATTTCATCTCAATGTCGGGTAAAAGTCCTCCACAATTGGAACCAACGTCTCCAAAATGACCTTTACAGTGTTGACGGGGACGTTAAACCTCAAATCAACCAATCAAAATCTATAAAGAAGGAGTTACGGACAGTGGGGTCATTGAAAATAAGGGCAAGCGTGCCTCTTGACAGGATGCCATGATATACTGCACCAAGTTTGATCGTAATTCATAAATTCTGTCCGAAGATAGTATGCAGACAAGCTATTTCGGGCCCTTATTTGGCAGTTTTGGGAGTGTGACCTTGAAAACGAGGTCATTTCCCCCACTTTAATCATGAAAGCTTTGTACAAATCCAACCATTAGTTTAACAGACACGGTGCTTAAAACAGTTGATGACGCCGACGCGAACACGAAAACAGTATGTGTGTGTGCGGGGAGGGGGGGGGGGAAGCGTTTAATAGACCATGATTCGCATGAATGTGTAACCTTATAACAGCGTTATACTGTTGAGACTGTTTAATACGACAGTTTTTGTCACACATTTTCCATTTGATAACACTCCATATGTATTAAATAACACCAACAGATGATCATGCGTTTTGCTATTTGTGATGCAGTGTTTTATTATCATTTTTTATCACTTAAATTTAATAACCTTATCTTCAAGATCTATATTTAGTTTACCTATGACGCATTTTGTACATTGTACGTGAAGGCCATGGTCATATATCTGATATACAAGTGCATATGCATTGAGTGAATACCCTCAGCTGGACACATTTTGGATATACTGACCAACAAAAGTTCCGATATATGAAATGAGCCAGCGCACGACAAAACCTACAATAATACATGTGCGCCCAACGAAGACTCAGATCAGCCTGCGCATCCGCGCAGTCTGATCAGAGTCTTCGTTGTGCGCTCTAAGGATAGCTAAGGGCCCAATGCTCCTTAATGCAGCAAGAGAAGTCTGTGGTTAGACTATATGGATGCGCAGGCTTATCTGAGTCTTCGATGGGCGCACGTCTTATTGTAGGATTTGTCGTTCGCCGGCTCAATTATGCATTAAGTGAATGTCCTCTGAACACTGATATACTGACCAACAAAACTTCCGATACATGAATTTGTTAACCCAGAGGTAACATAATCAGAATTTCTTTTCTTTTGGACAGATTACTCATCTGTCTACTGTTTTGACTTTCTGAGAATTATTGTGGTGCAGAATTGCCTTAAACAGCCATGAGATTATATTGTCATTTTGGATTAGAAAGAGAATTGAAAATCTAAATGCATGAAAACTTACTCTTTAGGCCTAAAAAAATAAGTGTGTTTTCGCTAACCCGACCGACCCTGATTGTTTGTGCCGACCCTGCAATTGTTAAGGCCATCCAGGACACTGTCACCATCAGGTTCAGTGAGTTACTTGAGCGTCTTGGCATTGAGGACCTGGACCTCATCCTGAAAGAGAGAAGACTTCGCTGGTATGGACATGTGGAACGCTCCAACGGTGCAGTCAAGACTGCCTGTGAAATACAGGTAGGTGGAAAGCGGGGGCCAGGAAGGCCCAATATGACCTGGAAGCAGCTAACAGAAAGAGATTGCAGAGAGGGGAAGCTCTCTGCTATCGATCCTCATGATAGACAAGCCTGGAGATCTGGTGTAAGGTCTGCCATGCGTGCAGCAAGCCAGCTATCTGGAAGGGGGCCAACTTATGTGGACGCTGCCCCTGTACCTGCACGTTAATAAAAAATCCGTTGATGATGATGATGATCCAGAAAAAATTAAAAAGATTTTCTTACCTACCGACCTTATCAAATGAATTCCGCAAATTTGACCTCTTTGCCTTTTATTAACACTTCAAGTATATACCCGTAAAATTAGTATCAGCCTTCAGGGTGAAGAAATGAATTTTTCCCCTCCAAATTTGAACACAATGGTAACTCTGTTAAAAATTGAGAACATTGGTAAAGATTATAGCACGGATTTTGTCAAGTTGAAAAAAAAAAAGGTAACAAAGTTTTTTTTTTTCTAGAAATTCCCGCTAAGTATCAACACAATTTGAAACATTGGCCATTAGAGAAACGCTGTTTCCTATTCAAAAGGAAGTAATTCTTTTAATCCTCATGATTCAACCTGGGTGTAAGATATTGAAAATTTGATTTTGTTTTTTAAGTCTATCATGAAAACACGCCTATATAATTTTGACCCCCTTGAACCCCACTTTTATATTGTAAAACTGGGGTTTACAGGGGTAAACCTTATTTTTCTGATTTCTGCTCTAAAATATAGATTGTGGGTACTCATTAGAACCGCCTCGATGAGGCGGTTCTAACGAGTACCCACACTTTATATTTTGAGCTCACAATTTTATCTTAAAACCTTCATTTTTTCGGCAAAAAATGTTACAATGTATTTGTATAGGCATGTTTTCGTAATGATGGCTTTTAAATGTCTGCATGTTCCTCTGTGCATGTTCAATGACCATTTCTTTGCCGAATCATTCCAGGCAACTCTGGAATAAAAAGGTGAACACAATTTCTGTAGCTGCGTGCCAAGAGTCCTTTTATGGAAATACTAATCTGGAAACTCACACGTTTACGCCAATGTCCGAATTTTTCTGTTATGACCTAGTATATAATTACTGAGACACGCACGCACGCACGAAGGAACGCGTGCAGACATATGCACCTGCGCACGCACGCTCACAAGTCCAAGCACGCATTTCAAAATACATTTAGATTTCTTCAGTCCACATCCAGCTGATCTGGATTGTTTTTAGGTTTTGATTTGTCGGCCCTAACAAAATTATTTCACTTATTTCGAGTCGATCGCTAATCACAGGTGGGCGAAACCCGAAGTACCCGGAGAAAACCTACATGACCGTCCGTTGCAGAAGATGGCGTCTCATATGTTGCCCGATTGAACTGATCTGGAGCTATTTGTTGTTTTTTTTGTTCGTTTAAAAAACAACAACAACAACGAAAAGAAGATATATATAAGTTGAAATTGCATAGTGAGTTTGTTTTAACGTGAAAGGAGGATGCAGTACTCTCTCTCTCTCTCTCTCTCTCTCTCTCTCTCTCTCTCTCTCTCTCTCTCTCTCTCATTTTGATTGTACGCTGTAATCTGAGACTTCCATCTTTAATCAAGGACTATTCGCGAGATATACTTTATGCGGCATGACCTAGCGAAACTTATGTAAGCGTCTTGTTTACCAGTGTGCAAAATACTGCTTGTGAAACAAGTTCATGAACGGGTGTCTGTTAACTACGGAACCCTTGAAGGGACATGCAATTTATTTTAATATCTTGTGCGCAAAAGATAATATCTTGTTCCGCGGCTCAACTTATATTTTGTGCGCTCAAGATATTATCTTGTTTGCACAACATAGATCTTATGCCGACAACATAATATTTTGTGCGCACACTTTATTATCTTGTTTGCACAACATAATATCTGGTGCGCACAAGATATTATCTTGTGCGCGCAAGTTATTATATTGTTTGCGCAACATATTATCTTGTTCGCACAACATATTATCTTGTTTGCACAACATAGATCCTGTGCGGACAACATAATATTTTGTGCGCATACCTTATTATCTTGTTTGCACAACATAATATCTGGTTTGCACAAGATATTATCTTGTGCGCACAAGTTATTATCTTGCTTGCACAACATATTATCTTGTTCGCACAACATATTAACTTGCTTGCACAACATAGATCTTGTGCAGACAACATAATATCTTGTCCACACAAGATATTATTATGTTCGCACAACTTAATATCTTGTGCGGACAATATAATATCTTGGGCACAATTAGCACAGCACAATTTAATCAGGCGCAAAAGATATCATGTTGTCTGCACAAGATCTATGTTGTGCAGCATGATAATATCTTGTGCGCACAAGATATTAAGTTGTGCGAACAATATATTATATTGTGCACACAAGATATTATGTTGTGCGCACAAGATATATGTTGTCCGCACAAGTTTCTATCTTATGCGCACAATGCATTATCTTATGCGCACAAGATAATATCTTGTTCGCACAACATATTAAAAAAATGCATGTCCCTTCCCGGATTCCGTAGTTAACACTATAGAAAACATTTTACGGCGACCGAACTTGTTGCCCTAAGAATATATATCATTTTCGGATTGTTTACATGGATCAATCGACCTAAAAAGTATGGTTTCCACCTGCTTTTGTCCACGTAACTATTAATTACCTTATACAAAATCCAGATACCGGCTATTTACGAGTAAAGCGTATCCCTAGGACGTCAGAGCGTTGGTTAACCCATTTAGTACCACAAACCCCTAAAGGGGTACCTTGGCAAACAGTGCAGGCGCGCGTCTGATTTTTCCAAATAAATTGGATGAAAACACAACCTGACATCCCTAAATTTTGAAATGGACTCCTGCTATATATATATAAGGAGGAAGATTCCGTTTGGAACAAAAATGGTTAATATCTGTTACATCTGGACAGATCTGATGTACTTGGTCATTGGTAATCAGAGTAGACCCAGATCGGACGCCGCAGATCGCGGCGTCTGATCAGGGTCTGCGGCGTCTGATCAGGGTCTACACTTTTTGCTGAAAGTACAGGAGTTAAAGGGTTGACCAAACAGTCTTCGAATTCTGAACCATTTTTCTAGCCATGGGCCCACCTTTGAGTTTGCAAGGCATCTTAAATGTATTATGCTTCCTCGTATATAATATACTTAAACAGGCCATTATGATACTGTTAATATTCGGTAATAAAAACCTTCAAAAATAAAAACATTCAGAGCGTGTAAGCATTAAGGTGAATAGCAGATGCTTCTAAGGAAAGCTACTCTCTCTCTCTCTCTCTCTCTCTCTCTCTCTCTCTCTCTCTCTCACTCTCTCTCTCTCTCTCTCTCTCTCTCTCTCTCTCTCTCTCTCTCTCTCTCTCTCTCTCTAAGTCTCTCTCTCTCTCTCTCTCTCTCTCTCTCTCTAAGCCCGTGATCGATCCTGGGAACCCTGGTTTACAAGGCGAGGTGGCATAACCGCTTTTTTGTATTGCTAATATTTTTCTGAAAATGAATAACCGTTTGGCCATTTTGTGGGGAAGTGACTGTCCTTTCGTCTTTTAAAATTTTCGCTTTATCGTGAAGCTGCTTTGTCCCTTTTTGTAGCAAATGGAATCTTCCTCCTTATAATGTATATATATCAGGGGTCCATATCAAAATTAAGGGGTGTCGTGTTTTGTTTTCTTCAAAATTTATTTGGAAAAATGCTTCACTTTTCGCAAATAGTGATTGTCCTGATCAGACGCCGCGTCTGGGCCTGCGCTGTTTTCCAATAAAACCGTTTATAGGGTTCTCAGTCCAAAATTGGTTATGTTTATTTTATGTTTCTTTCGATGGGAGATTATTGTATCGACTCCTGATCATTGCCTTCACTTTTCTGTGCAAGACGTAACTCATTTTGCATTATGATAACACACCCTTAAGAGACATAGTGCATTTTTCACACCTCTGAAATGGCTACTTTTTTCTGATGAAAACTCGTGATTTTGTTTCTTATTTATTCTGCAAACATAGGTTGTGTGTGCTCGTTAGAACCGCCTCAATGAGGCGGTTCTAACGAGCACACGCAATCCTATGTCTTGGAGCAGGAAAAAGAAAATTAATGTACACCTTCGCAAAGCCCAGTTTTCCCTATATAAAGTGGGGTTTAGAGGGATGTTCATTTCATGGACTTGTTCACGTGATGGCTAGTCTGGGTAGCTGAGTAGGCCGGTTTGTGTCTTATCGGGGCCCAGTTGTTCAAAGCATTGTTAGCTTAACGAGCCCATTAGTAATCAAAATATTAACTGTTCTAGTTCTGTTTTGTTGAAATTGAGGTTTAACGTCCCCGTCAACACAAATTAGGTTTTTTTTTCTGAGACGTTGCTTCCATTTTGTGGGACTTTTACGCGAGGCTGAGATGAAATGACTTATCAAGCCCTGCCGCCCAATGAAACCAAAAGGGTTTATACGCGTGCATGAACGGCCCGACTCGTGTCACTTTCACTGGGCAGGCTTTGTCCTTCTAGGCGGTTTACCAGTACTCATTAGCGGTCGGTTTCAGCTATGCGTGGAAGCACCATGCAGCCTAAGCTATTTCTCCTAGCCTTCTACCTGTTCTGGTGAGTACAATATGTAATTCAGTGGGAGTTTTGCTGAAAAAGGTGCTCACATTTTTTCTGCAAAAATATAATTATATTTGTCAAATAAAATGATCAAAATTTTAACGATACGTTAACGCCGTCGTTACCTTTAACCGATTTTGTACCATAAACCCCAATCGGCCCCGCCCATCGGGGCTTGAAGAAATATATGGGCTGCATGATGCTTCCACGCAGAGTTGAATCCGACCCACACACGAGTACTGGTAAACCGCTTAGAGGGTCTAAGGCTGCCCAGGCAAAGCGGTGTTAGTGTTGGACCGTCCATGCTTATAAACCATATTGGTTTCATCGGGCGACATGGCTTGAGATGTCATTTCATCTCAATGTCGGGTAAAAGTCCCACAAAATTTGAAGCAACATCTCCAAAATGACCTTTACAGTGTTGACGGGGACGTTAAACCTCAAGTCAAACAAACAAAACCAGAAACCCCAAAACGTGTTGTTGGCAAACGGTGCAGGCCCAGATCAGACGCCATAGAACGCGGCGTCTGATCAGGGCCTACACTGTTTGCAAAAAGTTCAGCCATTTCCCAAATAAGTTTTAAAGACAACACAACCTGACACCCCTGATTTTTTTAAATAGACTCCTGCTATATTAAGGCGTAACTATACCAAATTTAGTGACACAGAGGCCTTTCTGATATTTAATCTTCATCAGTGTGTCTCAACCCCAAAGTTTTGAAACCGAAACGGATGACGGACAAGACCCGGCAAACGTCACAACCATTGGCAATGTCTTTCAAAGACACCAGAGGTACCTACCACATTACACTCCCAACAGCCCCCTCCCATCGGGGCTTGAAGAAATATATGTGCTGCATGAAGCTTCCACACAGTGCTGAATCCGACCCACACACGAGTACTGGTAAACCACTTAGTGGATCTAAGGTTGTCCAGGCAAAGCGGCGTGAGTGTCGGACGGTCCATGCTTATAAACCCTATTGGTTTCACTGGGCGACAGGGCTTGAGATGTCAATTCATCTCAATGTCGGGTAAAAGTCCCACAAAATTAGAAGGAAGCAAAGTCTCCAAAATGACCTTAACAGTGTTTACGGGGACGTTAAACCTCAAATCAAATATTGGTATGAAGCTTCATCTAGTGGACCTCTACCAAGATTGTTCAAATTATAGCCCTGGGGCCAAAAACAGCCCCGCCCCGGGGCCCACTGGTCTAACATAGGTTTATATAGGGTCAACCTTTAAAAATGTTCTTGTCTGAAACCAGAAGGCCCAGGTCTTTGAGATTTGGATCCATTTGGTTCAAAAAGGGTTAAACAACTAGCCCAGGAATGTCACGGTTCACCTGGGCCACGCCATGTGAAAACCTATTCATCCGCAACCGCGCAGTCTCATCAACACTTAATGTTCGCTGTTTTTGGCTAGCACAATACCTATGATTAAGGGGAATGGGAACACTTGGCAGATTTTTCCGCCATTTTCGTTTTCAAAGGCAGACACTTTTCGAGACTTCCTGGTCGCTTCTCTATAAGCCCTGTCCCACTAAAAACGGGGTCTACTCTTAAAGGAAAGAATTTGCTCCTCAGGAGCAAATTCTTTCCTTTAAGAGTTGACCCCTATTGACATTGGAGACAAAATTACTTTTTGAAGGAGTTGCCTCCCATGAAGGGGTATCCATTCCCTTAAAAAGCAAAGTTTGGCTTGTCTGAGTAGCTGAGCATGTCTTACGTGGTAGCAAACGCCGAAGTTATGGTTTCCCGAGACGGGGCTCTTCTGCGCTGCAAAACAGTGGTATTTCTGGCATATGCACCCACACTGCTTATGAAATATTCATACGTTGCACGTTTTAAAAATTGTGTGATTTATGTCAGCAAGATAACACGCCCATGTTACATGGTGATTTCGTTTATTGCTGCGAGACCGTGTATCTGTTTCGAGAGGTTTACAGCGCACACATTGCTTTCGTTATTTTTGCTGAAAATCATAACACCGGTTCTAACCAATATCCACCATTTGAAATAAGAAATTACATTTCCAGACATGTAAGATTTCACTATGTCAAATGGGTGTACGAGTCTCCGTGGGCTATTGGATAAAAGCGCTGACTCTTGGTCATAGGTCTTTCACCGCTGTGGGTGAGCCTGACTTGGGTCACATGATTAGAAGGGGTGCCGGTGAATACGAAGCAAAACGTATCAATGAAGCTGAGCAGAAACGCGCACACATTACGCAAACACGCCTATACAAATGCATTGCCACCTTTATCGCCGAAAAAATGAACATTTTATGCTGAAAAATTGTGATATTTTTCTTATTTCTGCTCCAAATATAGATTGTGGGCACTCGTTAGATCCGTCTCATCGAGGCGGTTCTAACGAGTACCCACAATCTATACTTAAGAGCAGAAATAAGAAAAATAAGGTATACCCCCGGAAACCCCAGTTTTACTATATAAAAGTGGGGTTCTAGGGGGGTCAAAATTATATAGGCGTGTTTTCGTGATGAGTGCAAAGCCACAGCTAAGGCATCACCAACAGAGATGTCTTCCTCTAGCCTCTATTGCCATATCTACAACAGACGGTTCAGAGCTAGAACTGCTCTCATCAGACATTTTAGAAAACACAAACAGTAACATTCCTCAAATGCGATTAAAATTTTCAGTAATGACAGACGAACTATTATTATTGCCCATGAATCTCTTTACGAAGAAGGCTCGACATCTAGACTGCGCGCAGCGCAAACAGATCTGTGTTTTCACAGGTTTTGTTTGATTTGAGGTCTAACGTCCCCGTCAACACTGTAAAGGTCATTTTGAAGACGTTGATTCCAATTGTGTGGGACTTTTACTCGACATTGAGATGAAATGATATCTCAAGCCCTGCCGCCCAATGAAACCAATAGGGTTTATAAGCATGGACGGTCCGATTCGCACCGCTTTGCCTGGGCAGGCTTAGATCCTCTAAGCGGTTTACAAGTACTCGCGTGCGGGTCTGTATCAGCTCTGCGTGGAAGCATCATGCAGCCCATCTATTTCTTTAACCAAATGGGCGGGAGCTAAACGATGTTATTTGTTAAAGTATCGTTAAAGCTTTGATCATTTAATATGGCAAAGATGTTAATAATTTTGCTGCAAAAATGAGAGCAGCATTTGCCAAGCTGCTCCCATGTTTGTTTCAGTACATCACGGAAACGTGCCTATTTAATTCTGACCCCCTTGAACCCCAATTTTATATATTAAAACTGGGGATTACCGGTGTAAACGTTTTTTTTTTTATTTCTGCTCTTAAATATAGATTGTGGGTGCCCGTTAGAACCACCTTGACCAGGCGGTTCTAACGTGTACCCACAATCTATATTTTGAGCAGAAGTAAGAAAAATATCACAATTTTTATCTTCAAATGTTCGTGTGTTTTTTTCGGCGGTAAAATTTCCAAAATATTTGTATAGGCGTGTTTTCGTAATGAAAAATAATTCTGTGAGATAGTGTTCTTGCTAGAACAGTTAACGAGCTCGTTAAGATAATGATGCTTTGCTCAATAGCTGCCAGTACACTCGCTGATTCTAGTTTCAAACTGCAAACTTTATACCAGTTTTTCTAGTCCTATTCATCCAGGGATCATTTATCTTAATTACGTTGCTATTTTGGTGACAAAAATGCATAACTTAACACAATTAGGCTCTGTTTAAGGGGTATGGCTACACTTGACAATGTCTTCACTCCTTTTTAGCTCACCTGAGCCGAAGGCTCATGTGAGGTATTAGTATACCACGAGCCGGCGTCCGTCGTCCGTCGTCCGTCGTCGTCCGTCGTCCACACTTTCAACGAAGTATATCTCTGGAACCAGTGGGCCAGCCTTGATCAAATTTCATATGAACCATCATCAGGTAGGGGGAAAGGCTGTATAAGGTTTTCGTGCAGATCGGATGAGAACTCTGGTTTCCACAGCAACAAAGAGCTCCCATAGGCTTAACATAGGAAAAAGCTTGTCATCACTCTAGCTCCGTCAATTTTTTTCTGATCGACTTCATTCTTGCAGATAACGAGGACAGGCATGAAATCTCGATCAAGTTCGATTTTGGGCTGAATCGGATTATTCACTCAGGAGTTACATGCCCTTGAGCGTTGAAAAAATTGCCTATTGACTTAACATGGGGAGAATGTTGTCATCACCGTAGCTGCTTCAATTATTTTCAGATTGGCTTTATTCTTGCAGATAACCAGCACAGCCATGAAATCTCGGTCAAGTTCGATAACTGGCAGAATCGGATCATTCACTTAGGAGTTACCTGCCCTTGTGTGTTTTTGCATTAGGGTTAATGGGAATTTCAAAAATGTATATCTTAAAGACTACTTGGCCAACTTTGATCAAATTTCATGTGTCGCATTATTGGGCAAGTGGAAAGGCTTCATTAGGTTTTCAGGCAGATCTGAGTGGAACTCTGGTTGCCATGTCTAGCTCCCATAGACTTCACATAGGAAAAAGCTTGTCATCACTCAAGCTCCGTCAATTTTTTTCTGATCGACTTCATTCTTGCAGATAACGAGGACAGGCATGAAATCTCGATCAAGTTCGATTTTGGGCTGAATCGGATTATTCACTCAGGAGGTACGTGCCCTTGAGCGTTCTTAACATAGGAAAAAGCTAGTCATCACTCTAGCTCCGTCAAGTTTTTTCTGATCGACTTCATTCTTGCAGATAACGAGGACAAGCATAAAATCTCGATCAAGTTCGATTTTGGGCTGAATCGGATTATTCACTCAGGAGTTACGTGCCCTTGAGCGTTGAAAAAATTGCCTATTGACTTAACATGGGGAGAATGTTGTCATCACCGTAGCTGCTTCAATTATTTTCAGATTGGCTTTATTCTTGCAGATAACCAGCACAGCCATGAAATCTCGGTCAAGTTCGATAACTGGCAGAATCGGATCATTCACTTAGGAGTTACCTGCCCTTGTGTGTTTTTGCATTAGGGTTAATGGGAATTTCAAAAATGTATATCTTAAAGACTACTTGGCCAACTTTGATCAAATTTCATGTGTCGCGTTATTGGGCAAGTGGAAAGGCTTCATTAGGTTTTCAGGCAGATCTGAGTGGAACTCTGGTTGCCATGGCAACATCTAGCTCCCATAGACTTCACATAGGAAAAAGCTTGTCATCACTCTAGCTCCGTCAATTTTTTTCTGATCGACTTCATTCTTGCAGATAACCAGTACAGGCATAAAATCTCGGTCAAGTTCGATTTTGGGCCGAAGCGGAATATTTGCCTTGGAGTTACCTGCCCTTGAGCATAAGAAAAATACGTTGTGACCACGATAGCAACTTCATTTTTATTCAGATCAGCTTCAAACTTGCACGTAACGTGGACAGGCATAAAATCTCAGTTAAGTTCGAATCGGAATATTGACCTCGGAGTTACATGACCTTGAGCGACAAAAAATTTGCCCATAGACTTTACATAGGGAAAATGTTGTGACTACGATAGCGACTTGCATTTTTTTCAGATCAGCTTCAAACTTGCAGGTAACGAGGACAGACATAAAATCTCGGTTAAGTTCGATTATGGGCCGAATCGGATTATTTGCCTTGGAGTTACCTGCCCTTGAGCATAAAAAATACGTTGTGACCACGATAGCAACTTTATTTATATTCATATCAGCTTCAAACTTGCAGGTAATGAGGACAGGCATAAAATCTCGGTTAAGTTCAATTTTGGGCCGAATCGGAATATTGACCTCGGAGTTACGTGACCTTGAGCGACAAAAAAATTGCCCATAGACTTAATTAGGGAAAATGTTGCGACTACGATAGCGACTTGAATTTTTTTCAGATCAGCTTCAAACTTGCAGGTAACGAGGACAGACATAAAATCTCGGTTAAGTTCAATTTTGGGCCAAATCGGAATATTTGCCTTGGAGTTACCTGCCCTTGAGCATAAAAAAAAATATGTTGTGACCACGATAGCAACTTTATTTTTATTCATATCAGCTTCAAACTTGCAGGTAACGAGGACAGGCATAAAATCTCGGTTAAGTTCGATTTTGGGCCGAATCGGAATATTGACCTCGGAGTTACGTGACCTTGAGAGACAAAAAAAATTGCCCATAGACTTAACGTAGGGAAAATGTTGTGACAGAAATAGCGACTTGAATTTTTAGCTCACCTGAGCCAAAGGCTCCAGTGAGCTGATAGTATACCAAGGCTCCGGAGTCAGTCGTCTGTCGTCCGTCCATCCGTCGTCCACACTTTCAATGAAGCATATCTCAGAAGGCAGTCGACCAATCTTGTTTAAATTTTATGTGTAGCACCATTGGGCAAGGGGAAAGGCTGCATTAGGTTTTGGAGCTAGTCTAGTTCATTTGTTCCTTCATTCTTCTTTCTCTCCATATAGAGATAATAGACCAATGTTAAATTTTTAATCAAAGATTTCTCAGGAACTATAAAAGCTAGAACATCAAATTTGGTATTCAATAGAATAATGATGACTTATTTTGTGTAAGAGACATTGGGCTTTCTCAGCTTATTTGTTCATCTGTTCTTTCATTCTTCTTTCTCTCCATTTTGACCAATGTTAAATTTTCGTCAAAGATTTCTCAGGAACTATAGAAGCTAGAAGTCTCAAACTTGGAATGCAATGCAATAATGATGACTTATATCCTGTAAGGGTCAATGGGCTGGATTCTATTAGCAGATTTAGAAGTCAAGTCTGTGAATTGTTAAAACTTAAGTTATCAGGTGAGCGGTTTAGGCTCATTGAGCCTCTTGTTTTTACAAGGAATGCAAAATTGCTGGGTCTTTCTACAAACTCTGTCTTCCGATAAAGTAAGTCCTTAAAAAGCCCACTGGGCACATGACGTACCAACGTTGATGCAACATCATGGCGTTTCATCGACGTTGATACGACGTTGACTGCACGTCGCGAATATGTCTTTTTTGAAATGAAGATTTTTATGTTGACGGGGAAATTCTTTTCCTCACCGTTATATGAGAATTCGCCTTTTTTTGCATTATCTGCTGGTTCATAGTCTGGAAAAACAGGCAACCAGACCCCCCTGACCGTGAAAGATCAGGGGGGTCTGCTTACCCGTTTTTCCAATATTGACAATGTGCAAGCTGAAAGCCAGCAAATAATATAAGGATCCATACCCTTTGACAGGTCCATTCACAGATTTAGGGTGCCGGCCACGGGTGCTCAGTAGATTTCGCGTCTATCTGGTGATCAGGAGGTCGCCTGTTCGATACTAGCCGGGTCGGCAACATTCTTTCGTTGATAGTGATCATAAAATCTTTCTTCCCCTTCGGCGTCAAAACTTTTAAGGTCATTTTGGAGACGTTGCTTCCAGTTTTGTGGAACTTTTACCGACATTGAGATGAAATGGCATCTCAAGCCCTGCCGCCCAATGAAACCAATAGGGTTTATAAGCATGGACGTCCGACTCGCACCGCTTTCCCTGGGCAGGCTTAGATCATCTAAGCGTTTTACCAGTACTCGTGTGCGGGTCAGATTTAGCCCTGCGTGGAAGCATCATGCAACCCATCTACTTCTTCAAGCCCCGATGGGCGGGGGCGGTCCGGTTAGGTAAACTGACGGCTCGATATTACGTAAATAATGTAGTCTTGGCCGTTCACCCATTTTGTACCAAATGGAATCTTCCTCCTTATTGATGGCAGGAGTTTATTTCGAAATGTAGGGGTATCAGGTTGTGTTTTCTTCAAAATTTGTTTGGATAATGGCTTAACGTTTTGCAAAAAATGTGTCGCCGTGTTCTTTGGCGGCTGATCTTGGCCTACACCGTTTGCCAGTTACCAGTTATGGGCGTTCTGGTACAAGCTCCAAGCAAACAAACATGATATTGGCTTATTTTGTTTTGCAAAAAACCCATAGCCTTGAGTACTTTGTAGACCCTGACAGACGCCGCGTTGCGGGTTTACACTGTTTAAACGGTATGCATAATGGATTTTGAATAGACCTGTCTGGCTGGAGGCGACAGATAATGCTTGAAAGCCTCGCCTCTCCTGAAAGCATACCATTTCCCCTTTAACCCATTTATGACAATGGAATCTCCCACCTAACAAGTTTGGAATGGTCCATTTCCAATTACAGGGGCCTAGGTTTGACTTGATAGCGATAAGTTTTGCAAAAATGTATAATTTTATCATCAGCCAACAGTGTAGACCCAGATCAGACGCCGCCGTTGCGGCGTCTGATCTGTGTCTGCACTGTTAGCCAATGTACCCAAAAGGGACCGCTAGGCATATAAGTGTTACATGAATGGCTACAGAATCTGTTTATATGATAGATCAAGTTACATCCGGTTACATTGTACTTTAACAAGAAAAGATATGACACCCATATCAAGTGACTCGATTGTGTTTGCATTATACCGTTTCGGAAAGTAACTGGCAATGATATCTCATTATTAAAGCCGTATAGTTACACGTTTATAAACTAGAATTACATGAACACTGAATTTGCAGTATCAAATTCGGGTTGTACATTTTTGTGTTCTCTTTTGTAGAATTTCATAGATTGAATATCTAAATTGATGTGGAAACCTGTGTTGAATTTAACAATGTATATTTCACAAAGTTGAGTTCGACCATGATTGATCAGTGAGCACAGCCTTAGTGAAAGCACAATCAACAAATAGACAGGCCTTCTTTATACTCAGCACCCTCTTTTCCAACATCAAGAACAACACATTATAATTAGTAGTAGTATGGTTTGTTATCGTTATTAGTATTATTATTGTTAAATGTTCTTTCCTACAAACAAAATTAGCTGTGTTTATCCACTTTATTTTCATCATCTTAATAATAATTATATTAATAATAATTGAAATAGTGGTAGTAGTATAGTGATAGAAGTAGAAGTAGTAGTAGTAGCAGTAGTAGTAGTAGTAGTAGTAGAAGAAGTAGTAGTGGGAGTAGTAGTTATATATTTATTATTACCATCGTTTTGATTATTATTATTATTGTTATTATTATTATTATTAAGTAGTAGTACTGAGTAGTAGCAGTGGGAGCAGTAGTAAGAGGAAAAAAAATATTGTCATCGTTTTTTTTATTGTTAAGATTATTAATTTCGTTATTATAAGTATTATCATCAGTAGTAGTGGTTGGTTTGTTTGTTTGTTTGTTTTTATGTTCCCGACAACATTATTAAGGTCATTTTTGAGACTTTGCTTCCAATTTGTGCGCCTTTTACCGATATTGAAATGAAATGGCATCTCAATCCCTGCCACCCAAACAAACCAAAAGTGTTTATATATAGGGACGGTCCGACTCACATCACTTTCCATGGGCAGGCTAAGACCTCCTAAACGGTTTACCATACTCATGTGCAGTCAGTTTCAGCTCTGCGTGGAAGCATCAATCTATTTCTTCAAGCTCCGATCGGCGGGGGCCCCATACGAGTAGCAGTAGTGGAAGAACTAATAACAGTATAATCATTTTCATCGTCGCTTTATTATTAAAATTATTATCAGTATTAGTAGTAGCAGTAGTAGTAGTTATAGTAGTATAATAGTTATTATTATGTACATTCCAACAAACAATATTGGAAGTAGTCCCATCGAATCGACGCACGAGAATTTTGTTTTTAAATCTACCAACGCTGGCCACTCTGATGTCCTACTGCATAGCGTCTTAGAGTTCTATGATCACGTCTGAGGGTTACTATAGGAATGAGGCGATGAGGCGGTTCTAATGTGTACCCACAATCTATATTTTGAGCAGAAATAAAAAAAAAAAAAAAATCATCTTAAAATTTTCTTTTTTTATTTCGGCAGTAAAGTTTACCATGTATTTATATATAGGCGTATTTTCGTTATGCGTGATCCATGAAAAAAATCGTGGTTGATCCCTATATTAATTCGACGTCACAACAAAGGTTCAACAACGATTTAAATGTGCTTCAATGCATCGAAGCTGCTATGATATGATTGATTGACTAGAAATGTGAAACAGAACAGCTGGGGATGATAGAATCAGTGAAAATTAAGATGAAATTTACGCGAGATTTATTGTTTGAGATTCATAATAGAATTGTGCTATCGTTCCACTGGAATTTAAACGATTAAATAATTGGTTTTGTTCATTTAAATAAGCCAAATTGAAGCAGTGTTTTCTCACTGAAGCAAAACGTTTACTCAGTAGCAAACCGCAATAAGTAGAGGATCTCACTTGAGTGCTCATGTATTATTGAATTTATTAAACGAGACGAGGAAAAGGGTTAAAATGCGATGCTTCGCCGAGCAATTTATCCCTTTTCCTCAACGTGTTTAATAAGTTTAATAATACATGAACACGAATGAAAGATTCTACATGTATTTATCATATGACATTTAAAAACGCATTCACGATTGTTTTAAAAATGTCAAAAATCCGGCATTAGTAAACTTCTAGTGCGATGTCCTTGAGGACGTCGTAGATGTAACATTACGGGTCGTATCTGTCTACTTTGCATATTTAATCTACTAGTGGATAGCAAAATTTATTACAAGGCGTTATTACATTCTCAGACGCGACGCCACATGATGAAACGTGTTTTTCGTCTTCTGTATTGGAAATATTTTTGCCTTACAATACCAACATATCCTATCATTTTTAGGAAATTTAGAAAACCTTCCCTTTTCTGTAGCTAAGCTATGCTTTTGTAAGACTTAGTGTAACCCTACGTGGCCACATTCCAAACTTATGTTTTACTGAGCTGTAAGTATCCAACTTGCTAAATGATTTAATAGTTTGTTTGTTTGATTTGAGGTTTAAAGTCCCCGTCAACACTGCAAAGGTCATTTTGGAGACATTGCTTCCAATTTCGTGGGAATTTTACCCGACATTGAGATGAAATGACATCTCAAGCCCTGTCGCCCAATGAAACCAATAGGGTTTATTAGCGTGGGCGGTCCGCCTCGCACCGCGGTTCCTGGACAGGCTTAGATCCTCTAAGCGGTTTACCAGTACTAGTGTGCGGGCCGGATTCAGCTCTGCGTGGAAGCATCATGCACCATATATTTCTTCAAGCCCCTATGGGCGGGGGCTGGATTTAATAGAACCTGATAAGTTTTTATATCTACCATTTTTCATAACCTCGTGAAGAATTTATACCAAGTAAATAATACGTTCTTAATGGAGGTTTTGGGATGCAAGGGAGCTTGAAGTTCTTTCTCGTTTATATTTTAAAATCTTATTTTACGATTTCGAAGAAATCGAAGAACGGACATGATTATTTCTGCGTTCTTTTCCCTGTATCAAAATTATGTTCACACATGCGAATATGCTCTGGAGATCTTAAAGGCAACTTTTTTTTTCTCCTCCGCTTCATAAGTTTGCATCTGTAGCAGTTAATGATTTTTTTGTGCAAAATTTACCTTTCGCCAGTTGTCACATACATCCGCCATGTTTTTTTTTTGTAAATTCTATTCGCGATTTGATTGGTTAACCAATCAACATGCAGAAATCCACCTAGTCAGGCCGACTGGCTCAAGCAGTATTTTTCAGAATTAACGGATTTGCAGATATATAAGCAGGATCTTTTGTGATTTTAAGTTAGCGGCGGAAAATATGGGTCCCCTCATGTATACTAAAACCAAAATTTCAGCTTCGAAAAATGGTTGCTTAGATAAAATGTTCATAAAAGTTCGTCTGTCATTACTGACAATGACCGATTTTAATCGTATTTGGGAAATTTTACTGTTGATGGCTGATGAAACTGATTCTAGCCCTGAACTGTCTGAACTGGTTAGAGGAAGACAGCTCTGTTGGCGATGCCTCACCTCTGAATTTGCGCTATGCGCGTTTCTGCTCAGCTTCACCGATTATCTTTAGTTCGTATTCACTGGCACCCCTTCTGATGAGACCTCGCCACTTTGCTCTGTCCTGTGTAATTTTTCTCACGACTCTGTTGGAATATTGAAGTCCCTGAAGGAGGCTTTTAAAGTCTCCTTGATGTACTCCTTCTGATCGCCCTAGGAGCGTTTGCTCATTTCTAGTTCTCCATAGAGAATTTTTTGTGGCAAACATTCCTCAGGCATTCTGGTAACATGGCCTTCCATCTTAACTGTGCTAGTTTCAGAAGAGTATGTACACTTTGCATCCCTGTCCTGTTCAAGACGATTGTGTCTGGAATCCTGTCTTGCCACTTAATCTTAAAGAGTTTTCTAAGACAGCTTATATGGAAGTGTTTCCGTCTTTTGCCGTGCCGTTGATAAACTCTCCATGTTTCACATGCATACAATAGTGTTGGCAGCACCACAGCTCTGTAGACTTCCAAGTTTGTGTCAAGTGTGATTCGACTTCAATCCCAGACTCTACCACGTCGTCGGCCAAATGCTGCACTAGCGTTGGCAGTCCTGGCATTGACTCCGTCATCAATCTACACAGCTCTTGAAAGTGTGCTCCTAAGGTAGGTGAACTTGTCTACCACTTGCAATCTTTGACATTTCACTGTGATGGTGGGCTCGTTGTAAGGCTTGCCAGGTGCTGGTTGATGGACTACCTTAGTCTTTCTTATTCTGATTGTGAGGTCATAGCTATCACAGTAGTCAGATACTTGATCTATACATTTTTGCATCTTCTCTTCTGTTGGAACAGCTTTTGTCATGTTATCAGCAAAGAGGATCTCATCTAGCACCTAAGCCTGCACATTAAATTTGGATTGCCACCTTCTGAGATTGGAAAGCTTCTTATAAAAGCGATACCTAACAGGTATGTCATTGTCACGCTCCTGGAAAGCACCTGTGAGCATGGAAGAAAACATCATGCTGAACAGTGTTTGGGCTAACACACAGCCATGATTGGCTGCGTTTGTCACAGGGAATGGATCTGAAAACTCACCATCATTTTGAACTCGTGCAAGCATACCATCGTGGAACTGTCTCACCATTGCTTTGAAATTCGCTGGACATCCAAACTTGGTCGGGCCCCTCGGAGTCTAACTGTTGGTTTTCTTTTGCGCCAGCAATTCTGTTGTTGTATGCTGTCGAGTCCACAACCTTGTTTCATCTCTGTAGGTTTTTGATTTGTATGTTCTCGGAGAAGTTACACTGATGAGTTAGGAAGCCTTCATGCGGACTAAACAAAATTAGTGTACACCGCGACAGGGGTAAGTGCGAGGATTATGGCCATTTAGCCCCCCCCCCCCCCAGTGGAATTCTTTCCACTGACCGATCCAAGGCGGTTGTTCTGTGGCGGTTTATTTATGTTGTTACTTACTGTGTGTATCACTTGTGTCTTTTTGTTTTTGGTGACCATTTGGCCATTTTTTGGGAAAGTAACTGTCCTTATGGCCTTCCTTTGTTTAGGTTTCCATTATGGTCTGGTCGCTTCATGTTCGTGTTTCTTTCCCTTTGGTGTCTTTGATTGGTGGAGTAAGTTAATTGTATCGATTCCTGATTTTTGTTTTACTTCTACTTCACAATGACCTTCCAAAGGCCCTCACGACTCACTCTGTCAAATGCTTTGGTGAGGTCAACAAAGGTTATGTATAAGTCCCGGCTCTGTTCCTTGCATTTTCCTCGCCGCTGCCTTGCTATGAAAACCATGTCAATTCTTCCTGTGTCTTTCCTAAACCCATATTGGCTTTCTGGTAGAAGCTCTGACATTTCTAGGTGTTCATTCAGTCGGTTAAGTAGGACTCTTGTAAGGTCTTTCCCAGCAATTATCAATAAAGAGATGCCGCGATGATTGTCACAGATCTGGAGGGTTCCCTTTCCGTTTGAATAGGTGGATAATTGACGCATCCTTGAGTTCTTGAGGGATGGATTCTTTTCTCCACATAATGTGAAATAACTCTGTCATCTTCTTTGGGACTGGAGTACATACTGTTTTGTAAATGCATCTGGTTCTGGGGCCTTGCCAGATGACAGGTGTTTGATTGCTTTCACTGTTTCATTAACGGTTGGGAACTTGTCAAGCAGCAAGTTACATTCTGTTGATAGCATCATCATCGATAGAGAATGGCCGATTAAGAAAACTATCAAAATGCACAGCCAATTTTTTCAAGATAGCGTCTTTGTCAGCCAGAAGACTAGTCCCATCTGCACTGGGGAGAGGAGTGGTTCCTGAGCTCTGGGGACCATAAACTGTCTTTAGTGCATCAAAGAACTTCTCCATATCCTTTCTGTCGGTAAAGGACTGGATTTCATCAGCCTTGTTGCTTAGCCAGGAGTCTTGCATGTCTCTGAGTCTTGTTTGGACTGTTTTGCATACCATAAAATATTAACGCAGAGATCAATATATCAACTCGGAAGTGTCCTACCTTCGATTTTCTTCGAAAATCGTAAAGACAATAAAAACTGTAAATATTAACTTCAAGCAACTGTGTTCGGATATAACTAGAGCTTCTCTGAGTAATTTATTATTTGATGTTTGTAAGTGAATAATATTTAACAGCATGAGCCATGAATGAAATACCAATAGGACAACGTCCCGATTCCCCTTTTTCTGCTAAACGTATGTCCTATTGTAAACGCCCAGAATGAATTTACATTTTTTTATGTTTTCTTTTTTTCAATATTTAGTTCAATTTTTTATGCTTTACAATGTTTTTCAATATTTGCAATCCCATCAACGTTTTTAAAGGATTTCTTGTTGCTGTCAAATGCGTTCCACGGCTCTGATCCGTAACATAAACAAGGTTTAATCATGTGTCGAAGTTGTGCACTCTTATGCATGGTTTTGTATTTCCATGGCATATACAGTCTTTCCAATTTTGTGAGAAAGTAACTTTCATTTTGGCTTTCCGCTGTTCCTGTTTCCATAAGGGTCTAGTTATTTCATGTTTGTGTTTCTTTTCCATTGGTGTCTATGATGGGAGGTGTGGGCTACTTGTTTTGATTCCTGATCATTGCCTTGACTTCTATTTTTCAGAAGAAAAGGCGCTTTCGAACACATGTTTGAAGTGTGTGATATTGCACTGCTCTATGAGCCACTTGAATTAAATACAAATCCTAAATACTCATAGATAATACAGTACTTTTTAGTTTGGCACGTAAAGACTGAAAAGAAGGGGGTGATATTGTCTTCTTGGAAAAGATTGACATTATTCTGAAAAAAACTTCACCACCATTAATTTTAACGCACATGTCGTTGTTTAAGTACATTGATTTCAAACTTTTTAACAACATCCCCGACACGTTTCGTGAAAGAAGTTTGAACATGAAAGCCTGTCGCCAACACTTTCATATGTTCTTCTAACATCAACAGGGCGATTCACTTACAACGTTTACCTTCTTTCGCTATACATTTGCCGGCTATTTACATTATGGTTCATTGGCGCATGCGCTCTTGGGGATGAAACAAGTTATCGTTTGATGGAAGCATGCGCGGTTGGTAAAATTAACATATGGCTAGCCGCCAGCTATCTAATATGGGTGGCAGTGCTCACGGTGCAAATTTACTAACATCATGGAACTTTGCTGAGAAATAACAAAGGGTGGGAAAGACTGAAGGTGTGTTATTGTGTTTTCTGTCATTTTTATGACGTATTTATATATATTTAATGTGAAACTGATTGAATAAGACGGTTCGATCGAAAACGAAAGTAGATCATCGGAATTCTCTCGCTTTGGCTATGACTCGAGACGAATTGTACTCTATGTGCAAAATAAACATGAATACTATCGATAAAAATACAAAAACATTTGGGAAAATGTATGTTTGCCTTTGTATACAGAAGCACTATTTACCCTGGCACCATGCGTCCCTGGAATTAGGTCACAAAAATTTGCGTATTGAATACTGGTCGCATTTTCTTTTCAAAAACACAAGATAACCTTTTATCATATGACGTCGCGTCTGAGAGTGTAATAACGCCGTGTAATATTTTCGATAATCCACTAGTGGATTAAATATGCAAATTAACTATGTACGTCCCGTAACGTTACATGTACGACGTACTTAACGACGTCGCGTTTACTAATGGCGGAATATTGACATTTTTGTAATCAATCGTGAATATAATGCGTTTTAAATGTCATATGATAAATAGAATCTTGTATTCGTGCTCGTTTATTATTGAATTTATCAAACTCGTTGAGGAAAAGGGATAAAATGCTCGGCAAAGCCTCACATTTTATCTCTTTTCCTCAACTCGTTTCATAAATTCAATAATACATAAGCACTCGTGTAAGATCCTCTATATAATCTCTGCTGGAGAGACCCTGTAATAAGTATCTTTGTAATGCACATAGATCATTTTAAGGGCTAAAATTTAGAGTGCGCATGTTGAAGTGAGCAGTGATTTGTTGAACCAAAACAATAAACCCGAGGATATCCGAATGCCTGATTATAATAAATTGTGCAAAAGCAAACACTACAAACAAAGTTGTTAGATTCACATATTTGTCACTCAGTGCCCGAACTACGAACAGATGATCTGTCGTTCTGTAGTTCTATTTAAACCGTATTTGTGTATCATCTATTAAACTATTTCTCGAGCCTGATATTAATATAATATTGGCTACTTGATTGATTGTTTTGGTTTAACGACACGTCAACGCTTGTGGCCAGAAAAAGGGAGAAAAGAGAAAGAATAGATAATAGAGGAGATGAAAGTAAGGGGCAGAGGAGAAAAAGGAAAACGAATGCAAGTGTAGAAACATAATAACAACATTTCCTCTCTACGCTTATCTGCAGCAAGGACAGCAGGCCTTGTCCAACTGTAAGCCAATTATCAGTCTGGCGCGCCAGTGACGCAAGATACACGTCACCTTTGCCTCACCAAACCACCCCGACCTCCCTAGTTAGATGGGTCGTTATGAACGGATAGCGCTGCACATCTTGTAATTATAGCCAATTCAAAATGTCTAAATTTTGGACAGTGTATTTTTTTTATATAATCGCAATTGACGTTTTGTTTATGTATAGCTCGTCAGGACTTTCAGATACCCATAAGGTCTCCTTTTCCCTGACGTGTCACATATTTTCATAGACACAGTCCAAAAGCTGTTTTCAGTAACATGTTGGTTAACCCCATATATACCGAGAGTCCCAAATGTTATAGACTGACAAACTGTGTGGACTCAAATCGGACGCTGCGTTCTGCCACCAAGTCAACACGTCCGTGCGATGATTTGTTTGTTTGATTGAGGTTTAACGTCCCCGTCAACATTATTTAGGTCATTTTGGAGACGTTGCTTCCAATTTTGTGGGACTTTTACCCGACACTGAGATGAAATGACATATCAATACCTAGCCAAATGAAAGCAATAGGGCTTAAATGTACTGGACGTTCTGACTCGCACCAATTTGCCTGGGCATGCTATCTAAGCGGATGTGCGGTCAGTTTCAGCTCTGCGTGGAATCATCGTGCAGCCCAATCAAAACCGTGTGCAGCGCGGGTAACCGTGCAATGAACACCCCTCTAAACTTCACTTTATATAGAGAAGAGTGGAGTTTACTGGGATTTTCATTATTTTCCTTCTTTTGCTCAAAACCACAAATTGTAGGTACTCGTTAGAATTGAGGTTCTAACGAGCACCAACAATCTATACTTGGACTAGAAATAGAAAAAAATATCGAATATTTTCATATAAAAAGATGCAAATTCTAGAGCTGGGAAAGACGCCACTAAACAGCACGGATGTGTTATCTGAACGCTCTGCATGCTGGGAATTTTTTCGTAGCAGACGTCATTTTTAAATATTTTTCTACTTTTCCCAGAAAACAGAACTTGAAATGTAAAGAGGAGACAAGTTACATGAGATGTCAAATCCTGTTTTCTAGGAAAATAAAAACAACAAAAACACAACAACAACAAAAAAAACTACAGTTTGTAGTCGGCGAATGGTAAAGTTGTCTACCCTATCGGTCCTCCAAGGGGTGGCCTGTCTAATCGTCTGCAATAAACAAGTCCTTCGGGCCATAGTGCACATCAAAGGCTTATCTTATCTGAGTGATTATGAGGTGATTATGAGCAGAGACTCTCTGAGAGATAGGTTTAGAAAGGGGCCCAAAAAGGGGAAATAATTGTGTGATGGTACATTTTTTTATTTTATTGAGATTGTTTCCAACAAAACGCGGACGCCTGATTACACTCTTCTGGAGTCCATGTCTGTTGATTCGAACATTGATATTTGCCATTTTGTCTATGGATTAACGATTTTGGATTAACGCATTGGTACTACGACCTAAACTACTTTAAATAACTTCTTTTTTATTAAAAAAAAAAAAAAAAAAACAATGTAAAAGAAAACACTGACATTCATGTTTTCATTAACTCAAACGTGAAAAGAAGTGAACTAAATGAACTGATTAATTCAAGATTAAATTTATTTATTTATTATTTTTGAAAGTATGTTCTACAAATCATATAATGTCTAAAACAAGCATTTTATAGTTTCAGGCAAAATGCAACTATAAAGTGTTTCCTGTTTTAGACACAATCATAACACCCACATCTTTATTCAGTAAAACAGGTGCCTAGAGGATTTTACAGTATTTTTCTTATTTCTACTAAAATAAACATATATTGTGGGTCCTCGTTAAAACAACCTCGCAGAGGCGGTTCTAACAAGTATCTACGATGTAAAAACATATTGTACGGTAAAACTTGGGTTTAGAGGGATTTAACTGTATTTACATTCTTAAAGCAATTACAGAAAATCCCTTTAGTTTCATTACGAAAACATGCCTACACTAATACATTGTAACCTTTATCGCCCAAAAAATGAAAATTTTAAGATGAAAAAATATGATATTTTTCTTATTTCTGCTCAAATATAGATTGTTGGTACTCGTGAGTAGCCACAATCTATATTTTAGAGCAGAAATAAGAAAAATAAGGTTTACCCCTGCAAACCCCAGTTTTACTATATAAAAGTAGGGTTCGAGGGGGTCAAAATTATATAGACTTGTTTTCGTGTTGTTAATGTAACGATGTTCATAAGTCAGTGAATACACAGGCTCACGCAACGTCAGTGACGTCGAAATAAACAATGGTTCTCTTCAGTTTGATTGGACGATAGTGACGATATGACGCCAAACGCGCCGTTCCGCTGTCAATGGGAAAACTACGTGCAATTGTTTTCGTCTTTCATTATGGCATTTATTTTTTCGTGTAGATGGGAAATAATGCATCACCAAAACACGCCTATATAGTTTTGACCCCCTTGAACCCCACTTTGGATAGAAAAACTGGGTTTACATGGGTTAACCTTATTTTTCCTCTAATATATAGATTGTGGGTACTCGTTAGAACCCTCCTCCATGAGGCGGTTCTAACGAGTACCCACAATCTATATTTTGAGCAAAAATAAGAAAAATATCACATTTTTTCATCTGAAAATTTTCATTTTTTTCGGTGGTAAAGTTTATAATGCATTTGCATAGGCGTGTTTTCATAATGTAAATAAAAGTAATAGACGGAGGTAATATATTAAACGTTCACCGAATTATGAAAAACATTGGGTCACGAGAAAAGTGTAAGTGACTCGATGTTGTTCATACAGTCGAACTTCGATGGCTCGAACCCCTTTGGGACCATGAAAATTTATTCGAGACAGCGGTAGATCGAGCCACTGAAGGTCACTGCCAAGAGACATAACGAGATACTTTTGAACATCTTTCGATGTTAGATAATGAAAAAGTTTGCTGTGTGTACTCATTAGAATGGCCTCGACGAGGCGATTCTAATGAGCACACAGCACACATTCGCAAGAAAAAAAGACTAAAATCTTCTTTATCATCCCCCACCATTTCTTATCTTGAGGATTTCCCTAGGGGCTCAAGTACGAACCCCTTTGGGACCATGAAAATTTATTCGAGACAGCGGTAGTTCGAGCCACTGAAGGTCACTGCCAAGAGACATAACGAGATACATTTGAACATCTTTCGATGTTCGATAATGAAAATGTTTGCTGTGTGTATTCATAAGAATCGCCTCACCGAGGCGATTCTAATGAGTACACACAGCACACATTTGCAAGATAAAAGACTAAAATCTCGTTAATCACCCCCACCATTTCTTATCTTGAGGATTTCCCTAGGAGCTCAAGTACGAGTTCGACCCAGCCATGGAAAACAAGCCATCGGTGTTCGAGCCATCGAAGTTCTACTGTACTTCGATGAATGCTAAATAAATAGCATTCATTTCTGAAATGTTGCAATCATTTCGCTCCAAACCTAATAATGGTTGCGTGGAAAGCATCATAGAAACTGATGACTAAAGAAAATCGTACAGCAAAATTGTAACATTTAACACACAAATGTCATGCAACATTAATCAATCTGTTTACGAGAACTTTGTATCGAAGGCGATATTTTTGAGGTAATGGATTTTATTTCTTTAAATTGCATTGATATAAATCTCAACATGCGGATTCATTAATCACGTGGACTGCCTGAGGACTGTAAGATCAAAGCGCTGACAGCACTGGTAAGTCGGTTGTGTCTCAGTGTAGGCTGTAAAATCGATTCTGGACCTGGACATGAACCCTTGAGTTCCTGAACCTAAGACCCTGACAAGACCACGGGTTTTTTTGATTACATTGTCTGCCAGTTTACTGCATCTGGACCTAAATCATATATGGGTGTTATGTATATGATTTTTTCCCGTCCGATTCTCACTTTCACACCACTGGACTGGGTTATATATGTTATGTTTATTTACTCACTTATTAAGTGTGTGTTGGGAGGCGGATGGGGGTTGGGGGGGGGGTCTTGAAAATGAGTCGCATTTTGTTTAGAAGTTAAGGCATAAAAGTATAATCCAGAAACGTCCAGATCGCATTATTTTTAGCATATGAGGTAATTTCATTCTAAAATATTCCAGAATCTTTCTTTACTACATAAAAGGGATCAGAACTTACTTCAGTTTGGGTATTTTACGAAATTTTAATTCTAATTTAGGCGATGGATTATTTGAGGATTAGTCTTTTTGGACTCATTCTGTAGGATCAGAAAATGATATATAGTTAAGGATAGAGACAATCTGATTAAAGTACTTTTTTGTTTATTACAGTTTAAAAATTTTGTCATTAAAGTATGTTAAAGGTTTGCTTTTTATTTCTGCTACGCTTGGCTCGTAACATGGGTTATACATGTAACAACTTCATTTCGGGGGTGGATGGAAAAAAACGTCCCTCGGGTCGCTGTCCGGCATCACGAGGCTTGCCGAGTGATGCCGGACAGTGATCCCGAGGGACGGATTTTTCTGTCCACTCCTCACACCCATGTAGGATTCTTTTTCTTGCATACCTTCCGTTTCTGAGCGTGGGATTTTAATGCTGCGTGGATAGATAGATTATAAAACTCTTATATGGGGGTGCGGGGTGGATGGAGAAATACGTCCCTTGGGTCACTGTCCGGCATCACGAGGCTTGCCGAGTGATGCCGGACAGTGATCCCGAGGGACGGATTTTTCTGTCCACTCCTCACACCCATGTAGGATTCTTTTTCTTGCATACCTTCCGTTTCTTAGCGTGGGATTTTAATGCTGCATGGATAGATATATTATAAAACTCTTATATGGGGGTGCGGGGTTGATGGAGAAATACGTCCCTCGGGTCACTGTCCGGCATCACGAGGCTTGCCGAGTGATGCCGGACAGTGATCCCGAGGGACAGATTTTTCTGTCCACCCCTCCCACCCATGTAGGATTCTTTTTCTTGCATACCTTTTGATTCTGAGCACGGGGTTTTAATGCTGCAGTCACTTCGGTTGCCGACGTCGACACTGCACTGATGTTTAGTGACGTCACATTACTCTCTGTGACGTCAACCTTTACGATGGCGCATATGAAGTCGTATTCAACCAGTGCATTTATCAATCGGAACACGCGAGAATATTCAATTTGGGGTTAGAACATCAGGGTAAGAACAAAGCTTAAACTACGGATTTCCTTATCATGTGTGCAAGAAAAAAAAATCGCCAAAAGCGATCAACTTCGCTGCTGAAATTTTCGAATTCGCACCATCGCTAGGTCCAGAAATACAGTGTAGTCCAGTAACTTGACATCGCTCCTGCCAGAAAAAGTCCTATCTCTAACCAGTGATAGTCTAGTAAGTTGACATGGCTTGGACCAGTAATAATCCATGGAGTTTATATCGCTCGGATCAGTTACAGTCCACGAAGTTGTCATCGCTTGGGCCAGTATTACGCCACGAAGTTGGGATCGCTTGGCTCAGTAATATTTCACGAAGTTGACATTGCTTGGACCAGAAATAATTCACGAAGTTGACGTCGCTTGGACCAGTAATAGTCCACGAATTATTTTCACTCTGGTTAATAAAAGTTCACACAGCTGACATCGCTTGGACCAGTAATATGCCATGAAATTAACATCTCTTGGACCAGTATCATACCACGAAGTTGACATCACTTAGTTATATGCCACGAAGTTCACATAGCGTGGACCAGTATTATGCCACAAAGTTGATATCGCTGGGATCAGTGGTATGCGACGATGCTGACATCGCTTGGACCAGTATAGTGTCACGATGTTGACCTCGCTTGGACCAGTATAGTGTCACGAAGTTGACATCGCTTTGACCAGTAATATGTCACGTAGTTGACATCGCGGTCCGGTAGACAAGTATCCCATGAAGGTGTGAGCAGGTATATGTACATGCACTCGATCCATTTCATAAACGTGAAAAAACAACAACTAAAAAGTGAGTATTTGGACTGCACTTTTTAGAGCGAGGCACTTTTTAAAGCCACTACTCCTGTGTTTGCCTCCTCATGTTACAGGGGAGGCAACTCCTGCAAAAGTATTTATGTCTCCCGTGTCGATAGGGGTCAACTCCTAAAGTAAAGAAATTCTTTCCTTCAAGTGTAGACTCCTTTTTCAATGGGAATGGCTTATAGAAAAGCGAACAGGAAGTCCCGAATGTTGTCTCCCTTTGAAAAAAGGCGGAAAAGAATCTTCCAGGTGTTTCCATTCCCCTTAAATGTAGCCCAGGAGGAAGTGAAAATTACTAGATATACTTTTTAGCCATAGAACAAAGTATGTTGCAGACTTGACAAAACTTTTTATTGGTTCAAGAAGACATTACATTTGGATGCCGACATCTAATTTGGCAAATTTAAAGACCTACTTCAAAATGTGCATGCAACTGGCATGAAATTACTATGTTCGGTGCTTTATGCGACATTTTTTAAGAAACGTTCGACATAAAGTGCTTTTAAAGGAGAGGTTGGCAAATATAGAGACTGGAAGTATATAATTTGTGCAACAAAGTGCCTCTTTTATGCGTTGTAGATATGTCTGCATTGCTGTCTTCCATTATATAGTATTTGCCGTATGTATTAGGGCAGACAGGCCTGATTAAACAGTGTAGACAGACCTGATCCAGCCATTTTCCGACCCAATAAAACATGTTCAATTTTAGAACAAGTTTGGTGAGGATTTTGGTTGATATGAGGTTTAACGTTCCCGTCAACACTGTAAAGGTCATTTTGGAGACGTTGCTTCCAATTTTGTGGGACTTTTACCCGACATTGAGATGAAACGACATCTCAAGCCCTGTCGCCCAATGAAACCAATAGGGTTTATTAGCATGGACGGTCCGCCTCGCACCGCGGTTCCTGGACAGGCTTAGATCCACTAAGCGGTTTACCAGTACTAGTGTGCTGGCCGAATTCAGCTCTGCGTGGAAGCATCATACAGCCCATATATTTCTTCAAGCCCCTATGGGCGTGGGCCGAAGTTTAGGTGTTCGAATATTTAGGGAAAATACGATAGAATATCACGTGTATCTTTAAACTTTTTTTTTTTTTTTTAGATTTTGTCGCTCGTTGTGTGTCTCTCGGGATTATACGAGCCGGGGCACAGCATTTGCTACCATTTACATTTGCGCTCAGCGGAGAATCAGATCAACCTGCCCATCCCATATAGGTTCACCAGAGACTTCTCTTGCTGCATGAAGGACCATTGGGACCTTAGCTATCCTTAGAGCGCACAACGAAGACTCTGATCAGACTGCGCAAATGCGCAGCCTGATCAGAGTCTTCGCTGGGCGCACATGTAAATTGTAGGAAATGCTGTGCCTCGGATCATATGTCTTTTGAAAGAAGCAAATACCTATGCCAAGATAACGTTTCAGACTGTTCAAAAGTGATCATTTGCAAAACGTTTGAATGGCACAAAGATGAACGTTCAAAAGTGACCGTTAAGACCCAAATTTGAAACTGTTCAAAAATGGTCCTAAAGACCACTTTTGAACAGTCTCAAAGGTGGTCTCGCTTTAAACTGTTAAATGGTGGCCCTTAATACCACTCTTGAATGGTCGCAAAGGTAATCCTTTTCTAGAGGACATTGTGTCTAGAGAACACAAAAAAGCTTGGTCCTTATAGCGAAGTTTCCGGGTAGTATTTGTTTTTATTTGAAAAGGGAGAAAACTCACAGGTTTCCCTTTTCTCTTGCCTCAAAACGACTGCCTCGGAAAAGCAGTGGTTCTACTGTTTATCCTTTCTTCAACAGTAGGCCAGAACCCTCCGCGAAGCAGACGTCAAACTACGCGCCTAATAAACCAGGGGTCGCGGGTTCGATTCCGGGCTTCTCCAGACTTTCCGGTCAGTCTTTAAACCGAGGTCCCGTCTCCGTATTGCCCTAGTTATTGGTGGGACGTAAAACTCATAATTAAAGTCAACAGTTAATATTGATGATGGAGAGAAATCAGACATGATTTTAAAATACAGATATAGTTATCTCCCCTGAAGTTAAGACCATTTTGCTGACTGAATGTCATTGTGACTTCTGCGACGGGCGGCTATCATATTTTTTTAACTTTTCAGCGCTTATAATACTTTACATGTATTAATCCATTTTGTTCAGGAAACCCCCAAACGGGTAGTTGGCAAACAGTGCAGGCCCGGATTAGTCGCCGCAGAACGCGGCGTCTGATCAGGGCCTACATTGTCTGCAAAACGTTTAGCCAGTTTCTAAATAGACTTTGAAGGAAACACAACCTGGCACCCCTAAATTTTGAAATTGACTCCCGCTATATATAAGGAGGAAGATTCCATTTGGTACAAAAAGGGTTAAATCAGTAGGACTTCTTTTGGGACAAATTGCTCGATATAGGCACAACGAAAACTCGTCCATGTGAAATACTAGCGTCCAACATGGTGTCAGAAATGACAAATACAGTAAAATTGCGCTATTAAGACCACCTAAAGTTAAGACTAAACCTGCTATTAAAAGCCTTATTTAGTAGGTTTCAGTGATTCTGTCATTGTTTTGCTTCGACCAGTCACCTCGAATCAGAGACCACCTTTGGGACTGTTCAAAAGTGGTCTTTAAGACCCCTCTTGAACAGCCCCAAAGGTGGTCTTAATACAGGAATTTTAGTGTATCAGATAAAAATTTCAATGTTTTTCTTATTTCTGCTTTCAACATAGATTGTTGTGTGGGTGCTCGTTAGAACCGCCTCTATGAAGCGGTTTTAACGAGGACCCACAATCTATGTTTTTGAGCAAAATATAAGGCATACATGTACAATGTATACCCCGTAAACCCCCGTTTTCTCTATACAAAGTGGGGTTTAGAGGGGTCTTCGCTTCATGGATGGTGGTTCGAGTCACTGAGGGTTAGCACCAAGTCATCAGGCATAGTGGTGGTGATTTTGGAATGGAATTTAGATCCTCGATAAACTAAATGTATGTTGTTTGTAGTCATTAGAGCGGCGACACAACAGACATTTTAAAAACTCTCCCTACATTATCCTACATACATAAATGTATTCATATGACCTTTTTGTATATATATTCATATCTAGAGTTACGGGAAATTTCCCTTGGGAACACAACGAGTCATCCATGAATTGTTTGATTGACTTGAGGTATAACGTCCCAATCAACACTATTTAGGTCATTTTGCAGACGTTGTTTTTAATGTTGTTAGACCTTTACTCGACATTGAGATGAAATGACCTGCCGCCCAATGATACCAATAGGGATTATATGCATGGACAGCCCCACTAGCACCACTTTGCCTAGACAGGCTTTGACCTTCTAAGATGTTTACCAGTACTCATTTGCGGTCGGTTTCACCTCTGAGTAGATGCAGACCAATCTATTTCTCCAAGCCCCATGGGCGGGGCTCGAGTCATAGCAACAAATGAAATTGGTACTTTGTGATATCTGAATGATAGTTTTTGTCTATTCTCCATTAAAACCTATGTTGTGGGTATTCATTAGAACCACTTTGACGAGGCGATTCTGGTGAATATCCATAACATAGGGTTATATGCAGAAATCAGCAAAGTGTGGTATTATGTGATACATGTAACTGGGGGATAGTTTTTTCCAATTCTTCATAAAAGCCTATGTTGTGGGTATTTATTAGAACCGCCTCGTCGAGGCGGTTCTAATGAATACCCACAACATAGGTTTATATGCAGAAATAAGGGAAACTATCCTTTAATTTGTCACAAAATACTCACCTTATCTTTTGCTATACGAGTCATCCATGGTACTTCGAGCCATTTGAGTTTCATTACAATCAAAGCACTTAGAGTACTGGTGGGTCGGTTGTCTCTGAGGGTAGGCTTGAAAATGACACTGAACGAAAACTTAGACGATTTCGTTTAGCCCTTAAATTCCTGTATTGTAAACAAACACTTTAGGCCCTGATCACACGCTGCGTTCTTCGGCGTCTGATCTGGGTCTGCATTGTTTGTCAAACCCAACACATGATTCCAGTCTAGTATCTATAGATAAAGATTACGGGCGGGCCGCCGTGGCCTAGTGGATAAGAGTGCTGACTCTTAATCATTAGGTCTTTCAACGCTGTATGTTCGAGCCTGGCTCGGGTCATATGTGAGACGCCAAGTTCTGATGGTCAGGTGGTTTTTCTTCTGGAACTCAGATTTTCGCCCACCTCTGATTAACGATCGGCTCGATATGAGTGGACTTATCTTAGAAAGGTCGTAAAACGAAAATAAAAAAACACCCCCACCCCCAACAAAAAAGAAAAATCTAATAGAATAAATAAATAACATCACGAAAACACCTATATAATTTTGACCCCCTTGAACCCCACTTTTATATAGTAAAACTGAGGTTTCCGGGGGTATACCTTATTATTCTTATTTCTGTTCTAAAATATAGATTGTGGGTACTCGTTAGAACCGCCTCGATGAGGCGGTTATAACGAGTGCCCACAATCTATATTTTGAGCAGAAATAAGAAAAATAGCATAATTTTTCATCATAAAATTTTCATTTTTTTCGGCGATAAAGGTGGCAATGTATTTGCATAGGCGTGTTTGCGTAATGAATACACTGAAATAAAATAAAATAACCCTCTTGCGCAACACTGGTCTCAAACGATAAGAATTACGCTGCTACTTTCTAAAAATAACCGTTACCTGGAATTCCTACAAATCAATGAAAGCCACGTGGACAAGCACAAGGAAACGCTTAGGAAGGACTGTGCTTAGTAACTTTGGGATCAACCAAAAGGATGACTCAGGAGAAATAAACAGCTACAAGGAAGCCATAATCAAAGTCCACAGCCTAGCAGTGCCACCAAGACAAATTACCTAATATTAGATACTGATCAAAGCACTGACAATGCTGATTTTGCGATGGTTTGTAATCTATGGATAGCATTAGGCAAATTTTGCATCTTGTTAGTAGTGTTTTTTTTTTTTTTTTTTTTTTTTTTTTCTAAATCAGGCTTAAATAATATAGCAGTTTAAATAGGGCTACAATATATTGGGGGTCACTGATGAGGCCTAATTTGATGGAACTAGCTGATATGACCCAGAAAAATTGTACACTTGACGGTTTTCATGTCTTTGGTCCAAATCAGAAATCTTAACAGAAGACATTAACTACGGCTCAGGTACTTCACCAAAATTGATTTCACTGTTGTTGTGGTTGATATTAACTTCCATTTTAGAAAAATAAGTATATTTTTCTATATCGTATCTTGGAAGTATTTAAACTACATGTATATAAATTTATAAATGATAATTGAGCCCCGCCAAGCGAATTTGTGTCTTCGAGCATTCCGTCATGACAAATTTTAACTGCGCATGCCCAGCCATTCAGTGGGGCCAGGGATATGGCTTTCTGTCTGAAGGTTCCTCTTGATTCACTGCTTGTATGAGCGAGCAGCGAGGGTTCTGGCGAGACTGCACGGATGCGCAGGCTCGCCTGAACCTTCGCTACTCGCATAGGCGATAAGTACCAAAATCGCTTGACGGGGCCCATATGTCGATGTTTACAAGAACATCAGAAACAAAGCAATCAGAATCTGTTGCAAATAGTTTCTAAATTGGTAGCTTTCACCATCCCCTATATTAATAAAGTATCAATACAATGGTTGTCACTTGATTCTCCATTACCTTTCCCCACTTAGAACACCTAGGTAGAATAATTGTGGAATAGGAACGAACAACTGCGTTCCAGTTTTGTGACAGTTTGGGGCAAAACATCTCCAGCAGGAAACGTCCATCACGTGAACAAGTCCGTGAAATGAAGACCCCCCCCCCCCTAAACCCCACTTTATAAAGAGAAAACTGGGGTTTAGGGAGGTATACATTATTTTCCTTATTTCTGCCCCAAGACATAGGTTGTGTGTACTCGTTAGAACCGCCTCAATGAGGCGGTTCTAACGAGTACCCAAAACTTATGTTATGAGTATAAATAAGAAAAATATCATAAATTTTCATCAGAAAAGTACCTTTTTTGAGGTATGAAAAAATGCACTATATCACACGGATGTGTTATCGTAATGCCTATTCCCACGGTAGTCACAAGCCCGCGCCCATACGGGCTTGAAGAAATATATGGGCTGCATGATGCTTCCACGCAGAGCTGAATCCGGCCCGCACACTAGTACTGGTAAACCGCTTAGAGGATCTAAGCCTGTCCAGGAACCGCATGCGAGGCAGACCGTCCATGCTAATAAACCTAATTGGTTTCATTGGGCGACAGGGCTTGAGATGTCATTTCATCTCAATGTCGGGTAAAAGTCCCACAACATTGGAAGCAACGTCTCCAAAATGACCTTTACAGTGTTGACGGGGACGTTAAACCTCAAATCAAACAAATCAAACAAAACCACGGTAGTCACCAGTTTACCCTCACCCACTGTCATTAGATTGGTCTCCTACTCGTTTGATTGCGCATGCTCTAAAAAGCACTAGCCAGTTCTATGTCGTCAAAGAAATGCGATAAGATATTTTCTATAAAAAAATAACTTCGCCGGCCTCGGTAGCTCAGTAGGATGCGCGTCTGACTGGTGATCAGTAGTACGCGGGTTCGACACCTGCCGGCGTCGGCAACATTCTTTCGTGGAGATTGATCATGAAATCTTTTTCTACGGTCTTTCTCTCCCTTCCACTGATTCAAGAAGGGCAGTTGTCAGTTTCTGGCGAAATAATGTACACTGTACTGGTTAACCGCTTACGTATAAGCCTGCCCAGGAAAAGTGTGGATAGGTAAACTGACCGGCTCAAAAATGACCTAAAATAGTGTTGACTGGGCAGTTAAAACCAAAACAAACAAAACAAACAAACAAACAAAACTAACTTCTTTATTGATCAGAAACACCCCAAAATTCTTAACCAGGGCGAATATAATTGAACTCTGCTATACTTTCTATTGAATGAAATCTGCTACCTAAAGAAGCACAAGATCATTTCAAAATTTAGGGATGTCAGGTTGTGTTTTCTTCAAAATCTGTTTGGGAAATAGTTTGCAAACAGCGTAGGCCCCGATAAGACGCCACAGAAGGCGGCATTTGATCTGGAACTGCACTGTTTTACCATCACCCGCTATGTTTAGATTAGTCTATAGAATATAATTGAACTCGGCTATATTTTCTATAACTGTGTACTTTTAACCCATTTTGTACCGAATGGAATCTGCTACAGATCATTTCAAAATTTAGGATGCCAGGTTGTGTTTTCTTCAAAATATATTTGAAAATAGTAAATTATTTGCAAACAGTGTAGTCCCAGATCACATGCCGAAGAAGGCAGCATTCGATCTGGATCTACACTGTTTGCCAATTACCCGTTTTGGGTTTCCTGTACAAAATAGGCATTTTGCAGTAAGACAATTTCACTCTCTTCTTATCACTTTGGGGCCATCGCCCCAATACCACAGACAATGTAGCCTGCTCCGAAGAAATAGCCAGTGTGAGCGAACATAAAGAAGCAACTGAAATTTCAATTTCGATCCCTGGCATTAATAAACGACCTTATACTCACTGCGGACAAAAAAAAACGCATCGTTACAAAATTCGAAAAAAGTACAAAAAACGCACGAATCACGAAAACACGCCTATATAATTTTGACCCCCTCGAACCCCACTTTTATATAGTAAAACTGGGGTTTACAGGGGTAAACCTTATTTTCCTTATTTCTGCTCTAAAATATAGATTGTGGGTACTCGTTAGAACCGCCTCAATGAGGCGGTTCTAACGAGTACCCAGAATCTATATTTTGAGCAGAAATAAGAAAAATATCGCAATTTTTCATCTTAAAATGTTCGTTTTTTTCAGCGGAAAAGTTTACAATGCATTTGCATAGGCGTATTTTCGTAATTGCCTTAGCAGTTTTGGTTATTGAACAATAATGTGGAAAGACATATGAAACTATCGTCTGGAACTATTGTCTTAAATAAATAAAACACATATTTGTTAGCAATCATCGTCCAAATAGACTATTACATAAGAACTTAACCCTTTCCACCTTGTAGACATAAGCACATACTTTTGCAAACAATGTAGATCCAGATGTAATGGATCAAAATGTGTCTTCTAATCAGAAGCTACACTGTTTGCCGTAATGTAAATGAATTTGAGACTAAAACCGATATTGGGAACAATTTGGAACAATTGAAATTAAAAGATTGAAGACTCCGTTTTGAAACCAAAGGGATGAAATCGTTAGAGACACGTCTATGAGACGGCATATTGGCAATGGAGTTTTATTATGAAGTTTTTATACATCTCCGAGACCATCACGTGAACAAGTCCGTAAAATGAACACCCCCTTACACCCCACTTTGTATATAGAATACTGGGGTTTACGGGGGTAAACATTATTTTTTTTATTTTTACTCCAAGACATAGGTTGTGGGTACTCGTTAGAACCGCCTCAATGAGGCGGTTCTAACGAGCACCCACAACCAATGTTTGCAATATTTATAAGCAAAATATGACGGATTTTCATCAGAAAAGTAGCCATTTTGGAGATGTGAAAAAATGCACTATGTCGCACGGGTGTGTTATCGTAATGCCATTGAAGGAACTGCTGATTATTTTCCAAACATTTCAGGAAACTGTCTGTAAACGCATGACGATTGTTGATGTTATATTTTGTTTTTGTTTGTTTGTTTGAATTGGGTTTAACGCTCCTGTCAACACTTTTTAGGTCATTTCGAGACGTTGCTATCAAATTTTGTGGGACTTTTACCCGACATTGAGGTGAAATGACGCATCAAGCCCTGCCGGCCAATGAAACCAGAAGGCTTATATGACTTGGACGATCCTACTCAAACCGCTATGCCTGGGCTGGCTTTGTCCTTCTAAGCAGTCTACCAGTACTCATGTGTGGTCAGATTCAGCTCCGCGTGGAAGCACCATGCAGCCCAGTCTATTTCACCAAGCCCCGATGGGCGGGGGCGAACCCTGTGCAACTATTGTCACATGCATTAGGGTGTCCCGTGTCGTTGATTCCATGGTTGCTTCTCTACATGGTTGTGTTGGTGGCCCCTGTACATGGTTGTGATTCGTGCCTGATAATTGTTATTGCATTCGCCCTCACCAATTTCAAGTTTGGACATTGGGAATCAGAGCAGTCCCAGATCCGACGCCACAGAACGTAGCGTCTGATCAAGGACTTCACTTCTTGCAATAGTTCAGCTCTTTTAACTCATTTTCTACCAGAAACCCCAAAACAGGTAATGGACAAACAAACAGTGCAGTCCCAGATCAGACGCCGCAGAACGCGGCGTCTGATCAGGGACTACACTGTTTGCGATCAGTTACATGTAAGCCATTTTCCAAATGAATTTTGAAGAAAACACTACGTGACCCAACAAAATTTGAAATGGATTCCTGGTGTATAAATGGAGGAAGATTCCATTTGGTACGAAAAGGGGTCTAGTAACTCAACCTGGCAAACCCTACTTAAAAAATGGACTCCTGTATATGTATAGAATGACGAGACACCGTTCAGTTGTAATTTGAACGATTAATGGGTTTAATTTTAGTTTGCGAGCTTTTGGCCTTATTATTGTTTGATTTGAGATTTGTTCTTTTGCATTCTATGACGTCTCTTATGTCTCTGTGACATTTATCTGCATTTCATTCTTGTAGCTCATTGACGGTGAGCTATTGGGATCGGCCTATTCCGTCGTCCGTGTGTGCGTCCGTCGTCATCACTTGCTTTCTGTCTTATTCGGACAGATTTTGAAATTATTACACAGGAATGTTCCTCGGGTGACCCTCTGCCAAAATTGCTCAAACGCTCGGATGAACAAGATGGCCACCAGAGCTAAAACAAATTAGAAAAATAAAACCTTCAAACGACTTCTCCTTAATCAGTAGATGGATTTTGAAATAATTTCACAGAAATTTTCTTGGGTGACCTTGTGCCAAATTGCTCCAACCATATTGCTAGGAGAAACAAGATGGCCGCTCCAGCTAAAATTGAGAAGAAAAAAAAAAAGAAGAAGAAGAAGAAAAAAAAAAAAGAACGTAAAATGATTCACCACCTTAACCAGTGGATGGATTTTAAAATAATTTCGCAGGACTGTCCTTGGTTGACCCTGTACCAAAATTGCTAAACCGTTCCGCTATGATGAGCAAGATGGCCGCCAGAGCCGAAAATAGAAAAAACAAACGTTAAATGATTTTTCCTCCTTAACCAGTAGATGGATGTTGAAATAATTTCACAGGAATGTTCATTTGGTGACATTCTACCGAACTTGCTCAAACCGTTTCACTCGGATGAACAAGATGAAAAAGTTCTTTCAGCAATTATATCGCAGAGATCTCTCTAGAGTCACCATTTGTACAATATAGATCAGCTGAGCGAACCAGGGCCATAATGGCCCTCTTGTTTTGTTTCTAACTGTAGGTGACGATGGAGCTGGAGACATTGCTTCTGCGTTGTAAGTCATTCGCATCAATTGCGAATTGGTCATACTGTACTTACGCATTTTTACCTTTCAAATCGAGATGAGTGAGTGAGTGTTTTAGTTTTACGAACAACCAACAGCTAAGGTCATACGGAGACGGGACCTCGGTTAAAATCGAGATGATCAGCCTATAATGAGCCTTTCACACTTCTACATATTGACTGTTGACGTTTCACCACTCTACCACAACTGTTTCAAGATGTACCTGTTGATAGTATTATCTCATACTTAAACGAAATCGGACTCTTTTATAAGATTTAATTATTCAGATTTTTAGACACCACTATTCTGACATATTTTTTCTCAACATCCTCATAGTACTTAACCCTTATCTTGCTGAATATTCATTTAAGCCACGCCCATTTCTGTCTATCAGCCAATCAAATTACTTGATGTAATTTACTGCTACAAATTCATACACTGAATGCAAAAACAGTGTAGATCCTGATCAGATGGCTTCTTCAGAAGCCATCTGATCTGGATCTACACTGTTTGCAAAGATAGGGGTTGTCGTGAACAGCAAGATAAGGGTTAATACCTTTTGATCATTCATATATAGTTTGACACTTATGGCCCACAAAGAGCGTTTGCGCAGTCACCAAAATCATCTGATTGGTTGATGTGATAAAAGCTTGTTTAGAGTTTAACGGCCCGATCAACACTGTTTAGGTCATAGTGACAGCGAGTCAGGGCAGGCATACACATAAGCGGTTAACCTGTACAGTGCACATGCTTTTGCCAGAAACTGGCATCTGTCCATCTGGAATCGGTACATGGGAGAGAATAACCGTAGAAAAGTTTTCTTGATCAATCTTCCCGAAAGCATGTTGCGCCGGTCCCGGCAGGTATCGAACCCGCGACCTCCTAATTACCAGGCAGACACGCATCCGACTGAGCAGCATGTACATAGGCCGGCGATATTTGATTGAAGCTGCTGCAGCATCTTTTTATACAGTCGAATCACAATGGCTTGAAAACCTTGGGACCTATCACAAAAAAACATGCCTATATAATTATGACCCCCTGGAACCCCACTTTTATGTAGGAAAACTGGGGTTTATAGGGGTAAACCTTCTTATTTTTATTTCTGCTCTAAAATATAGATTGTGGGTATCCGTTAGAACCGCCTTGATGAGGCGGTTCTAACGAGTAGCCACAATCTACATTTTGAGCAGAAATAAGAAAAATATCACAATTTTTCAGCCTAAAATTTTCCTATTTTCGGCCGTAGAGATTACAATGTATTTGAATAGGCGTGTTTTCGTAATGTTACAATGTAGTTCTAGACAGGAAAAGTTCTAGCCACTGATTATTGTCCATAGCCCTTGGACTCGTTAAAAGGGATAGTCGGAATATAGCCCTAGGAAAAGAAGGAGAGTCGGGATGAAATAGGGATACATTTTCGATCTTCTAGAAACTAAATGTATGATGTGTGTACTCATTATAATCGCCTCATCGAGGCGATTCTAATGAGTAGTATAAACATATTTTATTGCATCATAAATCAAGCAACAGGGTCGGGCCACAAGTTCTGCCAACATTAGTTACGGCCCTCCCCTACAAAACAGTATTACAGTAATATATACATGCACATGATAGTGGCAAATACATAGACATTTTGAATACTTCTTATGGAGTGATATAGCAAATAAACATACATCACATTTTCCAAAGATGATGAGAAAGAGAAAAAATGGTGAGAAAAAAAATGTATAAGATGTATAATGAATAATTAAATAAAGAAAAACAGTGTATAAAAATAATAAAGTGAAAATGGAATGAGATGTCATGCTGGACTAAGTGAGCAGCAGCCTAGTTGGCGAACCTTCTGGTATCCTTAATAAATGTTTGTACGGCTGTAAAGATGAGAGTGTTATCTTCTATCGACAGACTATCATCTCCAAATAAAAGAATATTAATATTGAGTGGATGAAAAGCTCTGGTTGATTGGAAAAGAATTACTCTTTCGTTAGTGTAATGTGAACAGTGAAAAAAAATAATGATCAGCATCTTCGGCTTCGTCAGAGCAACTACAAGTGAAATTAGGTGATAAGTGATTAATATATAAGTCAAGACGTAAATTACTACAATTATTTCTAATTCTTGCGTGTAAAGCAGACACATATCTGTTACCAGTTCTATAGTGTAATGGGACTTTCGAGTTGTTTTGATGCCTTTTCAATTGATACTTAAAACTTGCCAGAGACGGTGAATTACGTAATTCGACGTCAAGAGAATTCCATGCTAAAATTGAGGATGGAATACAAGATTTGCGAGAGATTTCGGTCCTGCAGAAAGGAGCGGTAACATCTGCTTGGTTTCGGAGATTGTATGCATTTGCTTCTCCCACTAAAGGGGGAATTAGATCGGATATATATGTAGGAACTAGCCCGTTTATTGATTTATACATAAATACAAGTTTTTGCTGTCTGCGACGTTCCAAAAGTGACACCCAGCCACATTCTCTGTACAGGTTGTCCAGAGAAACTGATCTGGTTAAGCCTGTAACTATGCGGGCAGCTTCATTCTGAAGTTTTTGAAGCGAGTTAATTTCCTCTACAGTACAGCCATCCCACACAACACATGAATATTCGATAATAGGCAACAAGTACGATAAATAAATTTGATTTAATGCAACACGGCTAAATGTATATTTCAGTTTCCTCATTATGCCAATAACTTTTGATGCACTGTTTTTAATATTCTCAATATGGGAATGCCATTTACCGTTACTACTGAAGGTTAGACCTAAATGTTTATGATCTGTAACAAATTTTACGGGAGTTCCATCAAATATTATATTAGGAAGTGATTCAATAAGTTTTAAAGTGAAAATCATTGCTTCTGTTTTAAATGGGTTAAATTTTATCAACCACTGAGATGCCCAATTTACTAACATTCGCAAATCATGGTTAATGATACCCTCAATGTCATTTAGAGTAGCTGCAGCGCAGAATAGGGAGCTATCGTCTGCAAATAATCTAGTAAGGCTAAGCAGAGAATCAGATATATCATTGATGTAAACTAAAAATAAAAGGGGGCCTAGAACAGACCCTTGAGGAACGCCGGCATTTATTCTCCTTAAGGTTGAAGAACTGTTTCTTATAACGACTTTTTGCTTCCTATCAATGAGATAGTCAGTAATCCAATCCAATAATTCACCGTCTATGCCATTTTGTTTTAATTTAAAAACTAGTCCCTTATGCCACACTCTGTCGAAAGCTTTAGAAACGTCTAAGAAAACCATACATGAGAATTGGTTATTATCAAAAGTCTGGCAGATGTGATGATAGATGTCTATAAGTTGAAAGGTTGTTGAATGATTGGGTAAAAAACCAGATTGGTATTTATAAAGTAAATTATTTTCATGTAAAAAGTTATAAATGTGTTTAAAAGCTATTCTTTCTTGTAGTTTACCAACGTTACTTAAGAGAGAAACAGGTCGAAATGACGAAGGATCAGAATTATCTCCCTTTTTGGGTAAAGGTATAACATTTGAATATTTATAGATCTCTGCAAACTTGCCTTCTCTGAAAGATCTATTAAAGAGTGTACACAGAGGCACAGATACTTCATTTGCTACAGATTTTAGCATTTTGGTACTAATACCATCTGGCCCTGTAGCCTTGTTTGGATTTAAAATTTCAATCAAAGATGCTACCTCTTGTGGTGTACATTCAATGCTTGATACCCGACTTTGGCATTTATATTCAAAATCAGGCAAGTCGACGTTTTCATCATTGACTGTGGAGATAGATGTAAAATATTCGTTTAATAATTCTGCTTTATCTTCTGATGAAAAACAAAAGTCGTTTTGCCCATTAACTGGGAATGAATTTAGAGGTGGAATTGAAGCGGAACTGGAATTGCTTTTAACAAAGTGGCGTACCACTTTCCAAAATTGTTTTTTATCATTAGAGTGAAAATCAGAAATAGAAAATTCTAGATTGTTGTAGAATTGCTCTTTTGCGTGTCGCTTTAGATTGTTAACTTTATTACGAAAGAACTTATATCTTGACAGAGTGTTAGCATTACCTAATTTGTTGAATTTCCGTTTTAATCTATCTCGTTTTCTAGACACACGTCTTATTTCAGAATCGTACCACGGCTTGTCATCAGGTCTAATAAGTACATTTTTGGATGGAACACAAGAGTTAACAAATTCAAGAAAGGTATCATTAAATTTAGAACAGGCTTCATCTAGAGTACCTTCGCTTAGACATGACCAATCAAAATTTGAAATTTTTTGTTTTAAAAGTGTAAAATTAGCCTTTTTATATAAAAATATTAGTCTATTGAAAGCGCCTTCAGTATCATACTGAAAGGGTAGTGTTATATATGTCGCTTTGTGGTCACTTATATTGGCTGGAATAGTTAAAGAACCAGAATCCAGGAATGGCATGTCGTCTGGAATAATGATTGGGTCAAGAATGGCATGTAGCCTTGTTGGTTCTGTTATAACATTAGTCATCGAGTTAATCAATAAAACATCTTTTAGATTGTGATAATTTGGATTCAGTAGATCTTCGTTGAGGTCTCCAACGATTATCAGATTTTTTGAGTGTTCGAGAGCCCTTTCAATATTTAAGTTTAAATTGTTAAAAAACTGTATATCAGCTGTAGAGGGACTATAAAATAGACCAATTAAATATACCTCATTTTTTACCTTTACTTCAATCCATAAAGACTCTTCACAAAAAATCTCAAGTTCTGGTTTTCTCACGTGAAGTAAGCTTGCATTGATATATGCTAACACCCCCCCTCCATGATTTGTTCTGTCCTTTCTGTAAGGTACACTGAAACTGTTTGAAAGAAAAAGCATCTCTGTTGGAAAGTTGGCATCTAGATGAGTCTCAGAAAAACATAATATATTAAAATCAGAAAAATTATCAAGAATAAAGTCTAATTTGTTTCTAATGCTTCTAATATTTAAATGCAAAATTGAAAGATCGTGCACATTTTCAGGTCCTGGATTAGTTTCTATGTCACCAGCTTGAAGTAGTATAAGGAGAATGACAAAAAAGCAATATATATTGCAAAAATTCAAGACCATGAGAGCATTTGCTTGGTGGCAAATACATGATAATAGCTTGTAAAGTGTCACCATTATTAAAAAAACTGAATGCATATTTAGAGTGACCTTAAACATTTTCTTGCTGCTAGTGATGCCGTGGTAAAACAAACCAACCGAGACCCTCCACTGGTCAAGTGAAATACCCATTATCAACCATTATGATCAGACATTTTGGCATTGGATCTCAGTGGTGTGTCCCACAACTGCATCTGACACCCAGACAGCATGACAGTGATATGTGAAAATAAAATGAGATACATATAATATGGGTGAATACATGTATTAATGGAGCATTTGTAGAAAAACATGTGTATGAAGGTAAACTTTGGAAGAAACAGATAAAAATTGGTGATAAGTTGTGAACTTAGCTACCATTAGGAAAACACGTCCATGTCAAACAGTAGTGTCCAACATGGTTACTGAACTGATTAATGGTGGGTTAAACTGTAACCCCCTTTCCCAATCCTGCCCCTGACACAGACCGTGGGTGACCGCAAGAACCGTCTCAGTGAGGCGGCTTCAACAAGCACCCACAATCCATGCTTTTTAAGCGAAAAAAAAAAGGAAAATAATGTATACCCCTGTAAAGGCCACTTTTACGTGTATATGTAAAAGTGGGGTTTAAGAGGGTCACAATTACATAGACGTGTTTTCGTAATGTTGTTAATCGGTTGATATATCACGGACAACTTACAAGACTTTCATTGTTGAATGCATTGAGCTAACATTGCCTCATTGTTGTATTCAGTGAGCCAACATTACCTCATGTAGGTAGAAGAACACAACGTAATGTATCTGAGCTAAAAACATGTAGTAGACTACCAGATGTAGCACATTCTTAGTAACAAGTTAACATGTGAACCAGACGACAAGCTAGCCAGCAGACCATGAAGATCAAAGTTAAATGTTCTGTAGTGCTGCCTGACCCAGGTCTGTACCCAGCAGGCACTCAACGTTGAATCAACGTTGAGTTTGTGTTGAAATTAGGTTGATTGGTTGATCAACGTTATATCAACCTCTGTTCAACGGTGATTTATCAACACTGATTAAACGTTGGCAGTATAACGTTGAATCAAAGTTGATATGTTGTTGTATAGAAACAACTGATTCCGCAAAGTTGAACTTAAGTTGGTAAAACTCTGCTGATTAAACGTTGATGTCCTTATTATTTAATCAACGTTGAAATTTGGTTGACAACCAACATTTGGTTATTACGACATAATAAACAATAACAACAACAACGAAATTATTATTATTATTGTTGTTGTTGCTGCTGCTGCTGCTGCTTTAAAACAACACTCGCAAATATGAAAGAGCACATCACGTCGGGTCAACGTCGTATCAACGTCGTCGTATCGACGTTGATGCGACGTTACCTAAACGTCATGTGCCCACTGGGATAAAAATCCAGAAGGCGCGCAGGTGTGGCAAACGATCAGGGTCTACGTTGTTTGCTTGTCAAATACCAATTATATGTGGATCTGATCAGTTTGTAAGTTTTGAATGAACTTTCCCACGAAGCTCGCAGAAACAAAAAATGGCGGCGCCGAGCAGAAAAAAAGATATTTAGAGTTTTATCCTAACGTACGTCGCTGGCATAGCCAGTGTTGGGCTTATCCTGCGTCTAAACGAATACTAGTTGATGAGATGGCTCTTATAAAAAAATGCAGGCTTTGTTAGATCGTATTTTCATATCTTTTGATCCTTTGGTCGTGACGTGACGCGCCGGGAAAATCATATACTCACAGAGCGTGTAAGTTTTTTCGTGAACTTGAGACAGAGAGGGAAAAAAACAACAGAAAAAAAGTATTCATTGTGCGAGGTAAGATTTATTATTATCATTATTACTGCATACATTTTCATAATAGCATGTGTTATTACGCACACTACAATGGAAACGAAGAAACTTTTGATTAATAAATTTAGTACTCTTTCAAGTGCGCATTACAAGCGCATGCACGCAGACGCGCAGTTATGAAAATACACCGCCAGAAACTGAAACGGGCTTCTCAACTTGCAGTTAATACAAAATAGCATTTAAAAGTGATTTTGTAATAGCTTTGTTCTTTATAAATTTTAAAATTAACTTTTAAATGAAGAGAAACTTTTCATTTTTCCAGTTAACTTTCAAATCGAACGAAACGAAGTGCAATGATGAATAATATAATTGGCCAGTCAAAGGAAAAATATATAAATTAAAATGCCCGGTAAAATGCACGATTCTATTTCTATTACTTAACAGTAAAATCAAGCTTCTGAGCCATGTAATGCTTATTTTAAGTCACTGGGAACCTTTTCAGAAAATATGCGATTTTCAGCCAACTACTTAAAATTTTGTTATGCTCTGGCTTTACTCCTTTGTGTATACATAACTGTGCTTATCAGTTTTTCCACATTATAGGCGTGTAATATTAGAGCGTCTGGTGTTTATGATTACCATCTTATGCCACAAGTTTTATGCCTTTTTTTACGATAACACACCCGTGCGACATAGTGCATTTTTCACATCTCAAAAATGGCTTCTTTTCTGATGAAAATTTGTGATATTTTTGTTACTTTTACTTCAAACATATGTTGTGGGTGCCCGTAAGAACTGCCTCATTGAGGCGGTTCTAACGAGTACCCATAACCTATGTTTTGAAGCAGAAATGTAGAAATAAGAAAAATGATATATACCCCCGTAAACCCCAGTTTTCTCTATATGAAGTGGGGTTTAGGAGGTGTTAATTTCACGGACGAGTTCACGTGATGGATTATACGGCCCTTTCAAGATTATTTCACTGATATCGAGCCGATCGTTAATCAGAGGTGGGCGAAAACCGGAGTAACCGGAGAAAAAAATACCTAACCTTCACTTGCAGAACTTTGCGTCTCACGTGTGACCCGAGCCAGGCTCGAACAACAGCGGTGAGGGATCTAATGATTAAGAGTCAGCGCTCTTATCCACTAGGCCAAGGAGGCCCATATGTTTTATGCCTGTACATGGTTAGTTTGGGCGATTCCGTTCCCTAATATATGTTACTAATATTATACATGTATTTTTATGCAAACAGTGTAAGATGCCCTGGGTGTACGTAGTACGTGGGTCTACACTATTTACCAAAATCTCATCCATTATACCCTATATAGGCATTATAATGTGCAAATATAATCCAACAGGGTTTAGAATAAAAATGCATATTTAAACGTTTGTTACAAGACATGTGCGGCCCCCGCCCATTGGGGCTGGCAGAAATAAATGGGCTGCATGATGCTTCAACGCAGAGCTGAAACCGACCGCACATGAGTACCGGTAAACCGCTCAGAGAATCTAAGCCTGCCCAGGTAAAGCGGTGCGAGTTGGACTGTCCGTGCTTATAAACCCTATTGGTTTCATTGGGCGACAGGGCTTGAGATGTCATTTCATCTCCATGTCGGGAAAACGTCCCACAAAATTGGAAGCAACGGCTCCAAAATGACCTATACAGTGTTGACGGGGACGTTAAACCTCAAATAAAACAAAACTAAAATCATAACACTTTATCTAGAAAAAAAAACTTTAATAGTGAAATAAACGGAAGCATAGGCCTACCCCTGCATTATTATTATTATTATTATACTTTTCTTATTTCTTCTCAAAACATAGGTCGTGGGTACCCGTTAGAAGGCGGTTCCAACAAGCAACAACAAGCTATGGGTACGTATGCATGGAACATGCTAGACGTTAATTTTATTTAGTAAGAAAAATTTACTCAGAAAAAGCCACAATCAAAGACCACAGCCACCACAAGCCACCAAAATAACAGTTAGAAATGATGAGACGACACGTCACATACACAATCGAAATGTGCGTGCACCAATAGTACAAAACCAGAAACTGCAACGGAATCATTACGACAACATGCCTATGTAATGCAGGACAATATTTTATGTATCCAGAGATGATAATTGGTGATTTGTTCTTATTTCTGCGCCAAACATAGATTGTAGATGCTCGTTAGAGCAGGTTCTAACGCGTATCCACAATTATTAATAATAATAATAATCGACCTCTCGATCTAAAACCCGGTGCTTTACCACTGCACCCCAGCGCATTAATGTTTTGGAGCAGAAATAAGTAAAATAATGTAAACCCCAGCTTTCTCTATATAAAGTAGTGTTTAAAAGGGTAATCATTGCATGCACTTGTTAACATGACGTGACCGCCAGTAGTTAAACTACTGATTGGGTTTCAAATCCGGAGTTTACGAAATTGTCACCATCGCCCCCAATTCCGATGCAGTGTCATACATAATGGCAATAACAGTATATTCAGCATTCATGGTCAGGTGGTATAGACGCAGCAAAGCGTATGGCATTAACAAACACTACCTGCATGCAGCCATATTTATTTAGCTAGTTTGTTCATAAGCATATTTATCTTCCTCTCCTCTAATAAATAATGACTGAAATTTTGAAGATGAAGGAACAGGTTTCAGAGAGGGATGTGGTAGGTAATCAGAGAGACATTTATAGGTCTAGAGTGAATTAGAGTGAACATTTGGACTGATTCCAGTCTACCACGATAAGTAAAACCGAAAAAAAAAATGTTTGGTCATTGTAAGGTTAATTAACTCAGATTTTTAGTTCAATCCTATTTTTGGTCAGGGCATTTTCAAGATTAAACGTTATTTTCCGCATGTTTTCGTGTAAAATTGAGGATCCAGTGTAAATTGTTCATAAATAAGTACTTATCATGATGTGCGATTTAAATTACTAATTCATAATTAAAACTCTTGCTGCATATATATTTATATTATCGGTCGATCCTCAAACCAGTCTGTTGTGGAGAGGTGGCTTACAACATAGAAAACGATCCTCATACTTAGCAGTTATGGTGAGGTGGTATCGATACTGCAAAGCATACACCACTCATGATTTCACTATTTAAGTAGCACATAAAGTAAGGAATTAAACACAATAAATATCGAATTCAGAATTTAAACTTCTCGATGCTCATGTTTTTTTTTTTCAATCTTCGATCGATCCTCATACCGGTCTGTTGAGGAGAGGTGGCTTTTTAGAAAACGATCCTCATGCCTTGCATTCATGGTGAGGTGGTATCGATACTTCAAAGAATACACCACTTACACATACATACCTTCGGTTTACATGCATGATTTCATTATTTACGTAATTAGCACATGAGGTAAGGCAATGCTAATTCAGAATTTAAACTTCTCTATGCGCATGTTTTTTTTTTTTTTTTTCAATTTTCGATCGATCCTCATACCAGTCTGTTGAGGAGAGGTGGCTTTTTAGAAAACGATCCTCATGCCTTGCATTCATGGTGAGGTGGTATCGATATTTAAAAGCATACAACATTTACACATACATATTTTCGGTTCACAAGCAGAATTTCATTATTTACGTAATTAGCACATGAAGTAAGGAAACCCTAATTCAGAATGTATGGTCATGTTTTTTCCTATTTTCGATCGATCCTCGTACCAGTCTGTTGAGGAGAGGTGGCTTTTTAGAAAACGATCCTCATGCCCTGCATTCACGGTGAGGTGGTATCGATACTTCAAAGCATACAGCACTTACACATACATGCTTTCGGTTTACAAGCAGGGTTTCATTGTTTACGTAATTAGCACATGAAGTAAGGAAATACTAACTAAGAATTTAAACTTCTCTATGCTCATGCGTTTTCAATTTTCTATCGATCCTCACACCAGTCTGTCGAGGAGAGGTAGCTTTTTAGAAAACGATCCTAATGCGAGGTGATATTGATACTTCAGAGCATACAGCACTTACACATACATACTTTTCCAGAAAACTTGAATGACAGCGGATCGCGGTCAAAGTTTACGCGAACCCCTTCGGGGTTCATTCAATTTGCATGCGACCCACTGCGTTCATATTTACATAAACAGCAGAAAGATAAAATGCATTTCTAAAGTGTACACAATACACAATAATTCCTTCCAGAAACTAAACATGCATCTATAGGAGAAAATACATCTGTGGTGTAATTTGAAGAATTGCCTTTCTTGTTTTTTTTTTCAGATAGTGTTATGAATAGGACCACCCTTGACCTCGACAGAATTAAAAAAGAAAAGAAAAGAAATTAGCGTCCGACTAAAATAGACAGCTTACAGAACAGGCGGTAGCTAATGTCGAACAAAAAAAAACCCACAGTGATCAGTTCTACAAACTTTTAAGTACAACAGTGTTTGTGGCTCGTAATATCTTAAAAGAAAATTTAAGTGAAAAAGTGGGCGCCTTTGCATGCGTATGAAATATTTACAGTTTGCAAATTTATATGTTAGTAAATCATGGTTTCTTAAACGCTGTTTCTGTAGTTCTATCAGTTTGATTTAATGGTTGATATTTCAACGTTGATGTAAGGTTGAAAATTAAGCTATGGTTCAAAGATGACTGCTCAACGTTGATTCAACTTTCATATTCAACCGAATATCAACGTTTATTCAACATTAATATCTTAACGTTGAATCAACACTGAAATATCAACGTTGATTCACCGTTGGATTGTCAACTTTGAGTCAACGTTGACTGTGCAACGTTGATTCAAATTTCATATTCAACCCAAAATCAACGTTTATTCAACGTTTGCCTTCAACGTTGACTCAACGTTGAATCAACCGATTATTGCCCGCTGGGTAAGGTCCACTTTACTATTGACCTGCCTAGTAATAAACTTACCGAATACTGTAGGACTTTGGTATCCCTAACACCTTCGGGACAATTAAATGTTGTTCGAGGTGGTGGTAGTTCGGACTATTGAGAGTTACACATAGACCAACTGCCTGTCCATGATCTTTATGGTTTACTTAAAATTTTTATAGATGTATGTTGAGTCTACTCATTAGTATCGCCAGAATGAGGCGATTCTAATGAGTACTCACAACACATATCAAACAAATCTCCATAAATATACCTCAAATCGAATATCTGAAGTTATTAGAACAATTCTATAGGGACCAAGAGTGAGTACGAATTATCCATGGTAAACGAATTATCCATGTTCAAGTTATCAAATCTTTACCTGAGCAACATGTTTAACCCTTATCCTGTTGAATATTCAGTTTAGCCACACCCTTTTCTGACACTGAACTAATTAGATTTCTTAATGTAATTTATACTTTCAAATTCATAAACTGAATGTCAAACAGTGTGGATCCCGATCAGGTCGCTTCTTCAGAAGCCATCTGGTCTGGAACCACACTGTTTTCAAAGATAGGGGTTGTCGTGAACAGCAAGATAAGAGTTGACTGAAAATACAAATAAAGTGACACAAATAATCTAGTCTTTTCAGATGATACCAAGTTCTATGCGAACAGTGCAGATCCGGTCAGACAGCTTCCGAAGGAGCGGCCTGATCAGGATCTCCACTGTCCGTCCAGAACCATGGAACACTCATCTGTATGGTAAAATTAAAAGTGTTAGATGTTTGAGGAAAATTACTTCATTCATAATTGGTGATTTCAGTTTAACCCCCATTGTACCACACGGAATCTTCAGCCTAGCACATAGCAGGAGTCCATTTCAAAATGTAGGAGTGTTATGTTGTGTTTGCCCCCAAAAACTACCTGGAAATTTAGCTGATTTTTGAAACTTTGGCTGATATATTATTATTATATATATATAAATATATTTTTTTTGGCAAACAGTGCAGGTCCCGATCGGACGCCGCGCAATGCGGCGTCCAATCTGGGTCTGCACTGTTTGCCCATTATGGGGTTTCCGGTGTTAAATGGGTTAGGACTTTCTATCACGTTTTTGTAGAAATTTCAATAATAATGTAGAAATATGAGCTTAGTCCCTGGTATTCAAAGTATGAGCAATCAGTGCTGGCCCAGTCAGTCTGCACGTGAAAGATCAGCCTGATCAGTGTCCTCACTGCTTGCACCATGCCAATGGCTGCCAGCACTGTGAGATATGACACAATACGGCATCAAAATCCGCGTACAAAGAAAGAGAGGGGAGAAATTAATATTTCAAGTAGTGAATTTTCATGAAAGAGAGAGAGAGAGAGAGAGAGAGAGAGAGAGAGAGAGAGAGAGAGAGAGAGAGAGAGAGAGAGAGAGAAAGAGATGGGGGGAGGTATTTGCATGCCAATAAACCCTTCTCCCTCGGATAACGAAAGCGAAAGTGCAAGGGAGAATGGAATGACATACAAAAGTTATACAAGAATACCATCAAGACCGCTAAAGAACATACCTGAAAACCCCACCCAACCAATGCCGTCTGTCCTAACATGCACTCACAGTCCATGTTTAGGACATGAGAGAAGAAGAAGAAGAAGAAGAAGAAGAAGAAGAATAAGAATAAGAATAAGAAGAAGAAGGAGAACAACAACAACAACAACAACATCAACATGTCTTCATAAAATGCCAGTGCTGAAGCTGTAGGAGCTGTACACACGGTTGAAAATAAAGAAGATACAAAGAAGAATGAGTGAGTGACAGAATATATCAACGCAGTAAAAAATAAGGTGCTTTGCCCACTAGACGTATGTCCATCAACCATAACGTCTCTATTTTTCCACAATTCAGTGAAACACCTTTTCAAATCCAAATTCAACATAAAAAAAAAAAAAACTGCAGCCTACATGCGTATTTCCTTTAGTATCCGTTCCAAAACGCAGACACAATATACGCTAAAAACGACTAGCTGATGTAGCCCAAACGAGCACTCACAGTCCAAGGCTGGGCCAGACCCACACACATATAGAACAAATCACCTCGTCCATGGGCAAAACATTAAACCGCTAAATACCATATATGCCAGGCGTCTGGCAAACTGTTCAGACCCGTATCCTACGCCACGAAACGCGGCGTCCGGTCGGGATCTTCACTGCCTGCTCAAAGTACAAAAAATAATGAATACCCAGCAGGCACGCGTCGCTAGGTCAACGTCAAATCAACGTCAGTGCAACGTCGCGACGCTGCACCGACGTTGATGTGACGTTGCATAAACGTCATGAAATTGAACCGACGTCGATGTGACGTCACAATTACGTCATGTGCCTGCTGGATAATTTACATCGAAACAAACCTGTCATGGGTTCTCGAACTGACAACAATAATGTATACCCAGCAGGCGCGCGTCTCTGGGGCAACGTCAAATCAACGCTAGTGCAACGTCACGACGCTGCACCGACGTTGATGTGACGTTGCATAAACGTCGCGAGATTGAACTAACGTCGATGTGACGTCGCAATTACGTCATGTGCCTGCTGGGTAATTTACATCGAAACAAACCTGTCATGGGTTCTCGAACTGGCAACAACAATGTATACCCAGCAGGCGCGCGTCGCTGGGACAACGTCAGATCAACGTTAGTGCAACGTCGCGACGTTGCACCGACGTTGATGTGACGTTGCATAAACGTCATGACATTTGACCGATGTCGTCACAATTACGTCATGCGCCTGCTGGGTAATTTACATCGAAACATTACATCGTGGGTTCTCGAACTGGCAACATAATATATGGATAAATATAGATGTAGTTGTCAAGTACCATTTGTGAAATGAAGGTGTTATTGGCTACAGGTCAACTAAATGATGAAATTTCAATAAAACCACCAATTCAATTAATTTCACTAACGGTGTGCTTATCTTAATCTAGTAAACGCATGGTGCATCGCTCATGAATGAATGTCAAGCGTCTACTATCATCTAGATTGTCATAGTGGTCCGAAATAGTTTGACAGTTCGGTAGTAAATAAACAATAACACGTGTTCGTGAAACAAAAAGTAGTAGGAATCGCATAGAAATCTGATCAAGATGCACTTCGCTATAGAAGCAAGCGAATAGGTCAGCACGGCCAAAAGAGGTAAGAAAGTTTGAAATAGCGCGAATCTAGAGGATATCTAATGGCAATACCAAATTGGCGCTATTTCTTCAGCCCGTTTCTGACCGTACCGCCCCATTTACGAGCTCCTGTGAATAAAAGAAAACACTTTTGACAGTATGAGTTCTAGTAGACCATAGGGTCTGGTGTTTCAGAAATATGGGTGTGTGCGTCTGCTCCTTCCGGCCTAGGCTCATCTTCGATACTCAGCTTGACCGGCAGGCTGTCCTGAGCTGATACACGAACTGGTTCGCTATTATGGTCTTTTTTGACAAGAATACGACCGTTATTGGTCCAAAAACTGTCAATTTTACTGTCCTTTTTAAGGATAAGCAGTTGTTTAACCAATGAATGATTGCTAGCTGTTAAGTCCTCTGTCATGAACGTTTTATCTGGATTGTTCTTCAAGTTTGATTTAGCTGAAAACACCCGTTGCTTGTCATGGTAATGAATGAACTTGACAATTATTTGTCTAGGTTTGCCATTTATTGCCCTGCCTACATAGTGACAACGATCAATGTCTCGCAACTGGAGCGGTCTAACATCCCGAAGCACATGCGTATTAAGGTAATGCATCACCAATCTGGTCAACTCCTCCTCATCTTTAATGGGGAGGGGAGTTTTAAAGTTGTTCAATCGAATGGAGGTCCTGCGTATGTATTGTGCTAGATCATTTAGCTCTGATTTTACTGAATCGAACTCTAGCGTGAGGCAGTCTACTTGCATTTCAAGCTGCTCAATAGACACACATTTGTCTTCTAGTAACTTAGACTGCTCTCCGATAACCCTTTTCTGATCCACTATAACCTGCTCTTGGGTTTCGATCACCTTGCGTTGCTCTTGGACAATTCTTGACTGCTCAGCCACAGACTCCTGCAATTTTCTATTCGATTCCACTACTTGATCGACAACTTTATCCTGCACCGATTTGACAGCTGCTTCAACTGTCGCTGTCACTGAAGCTTCTATTGTTTTTAGGATCAGAGGGCTCATCATGTCATAAAGAACTGGAGTTATTGATTGCGTAAACGAGGCATCATTGAAAGTCAATTTAACCATGTCCGAAAAGGCCATACCACTACCCTTTTTCTCCTTTACAGATGACATTTTGGGAAGATCAGACAAGGAGTTTTGCCTTCTTAGTCTGCGATCAGATTTACGCTCTGTTAGCACGGATGTGTCCCCGCCAATATCATACTCAAGCAGTTTTTTCACTTCGGTTTTAGTTAGTGGGGAACCCTTCCGTTTCGTACCACCCTCACCAGCCTCGGACTGCAGAGATCCAAATCCAGGTTCAACCTCGCCCAAAACTTTCCCAAACTCCGATTCGGACATGATTGACCTTTGCTGTACACAGGTGATATCAGTAAACAATGTCAGGTAAACAGGTAAACACAGGTGAGATCAGGTAAACAATGGCACAATGTCGATAAACCGGTTATACATAAAACAATGTCAACTCACATTGCAAAGTTTGAACCTCTAATACTCCAATTTTCAGTGTCGTTATCCTGAGATTTTCATTAAGTTTTAGAAAGTGTTCATAAAAGTTTCTCCTATCGCCATTTTTAAAGAGAAATAACACGTAGAAACACAATAACTTCCAAAGTTTTTAGACAACTCCTAACCACCGTTTCCTTCAGCCATTATCACGTGACTTATCCAAAAATGAGTACACACATCATACATTTCAAGATAACATAAGGAATGACCTCCCTTTATTAGTCTCAATATACTGATTTTATTTGATGTTTATTTTGTTTGATTTTAGGTTTAACGTCCCTGTCAACACTGTATAGGTCATTTTGGAGACTTTGCTCTCCATTTGGTGGGACTTTACCCGACATTCAGATGAAATGACAACTCAAGTAGAAACCGCTATGTTTTAAGGAGCGGTCCGACTCTCGTCGCTCTTCCTGGGCAGGCTCATTTAGCTCTGCGCAGAAGCACCATTCAGCCCAACCTATTTCCCCAATACCCGGAGACATGCGTGCGTTCCTCTCTCTCTCTCTCTCTCTCTCTCTCTCTCTCTCTCTCTCTCTCTCTCTCTCTCTCTCTCTCTCTTGTGCGAGCGTGCGTCTCCAAAGGCAACATTTTTTGTTTGATTTGAGGTTTATCGTCCCCGTCAACACCCGATGGGTCATTTTGGAGACGTTGCCTCCAATTTAGTAGGACTTTTACCCGAAATTGAGATGAAATGACACCTCAAGCCCTGTCGCCCAATGAAACCAATAAGGTTTATAAGTATGGGCGGTCCGACTTGCACTGCTTTACCTGGGCAATCTTAGATTCTCTATTTAAGTGGTTTGCCACTACTCGTGTCCGGCCGGTTTCAGCTCTGCGTTGAAGCATCGCGCAGCCAATCCATTTCTTCGAGCCCCGATGGGCGGGGGCCGTCAAAGGCAACCTTAATATACTCGGTAAAAAAAGTTTTGTCCCTATGTATACAATCGGCTGTAAAATATCACAGGGTCGGTCGATTCTCATATGGCATATACCAAACTCTTCAGCAGCCACTGCTCGTCAATACTGATTAGGTTTAGGTAAGAAGGACGCGATCGTAAATGCTCCAGAGGCTGCGGAGTGCGACTGGGGTCAACTTTCAAAACGTGCAAATCGTAACAAAGGACTAGCCACGTATCGGCATACGACAAACATGAAATATCGACTCATCGAGACCACCGCATCCTTTGATTGAAACATTGTCATATCGAATCAACGTTGATACGACATTATTCCATTTTATGCATATACTGATACGTGGCACTGGTCTTAAACAAAGCAAGAAGATCAGCAACTTTATTTCACTATTCTGACATTTGAAATTCATTTGACATGTGAAACACTATTCAATAAGTTTGAACTTTGTCTTTCTTTAGTAGTGGGTATAACCTCCGCGATTGTCTCTGCACTCAATCAGTCGTTTTCTGGTAGAGAAGACCATCTTCCGGATGGTGGCTTGAGGGATTGGATGCCATTCCTCTCCAAGGAAGCGCCGAAGATCTGCCATAGTGCTGTGCTCTGTTATCCTCGTTTGGACGGCTCTGCCGAGGACATCCCAGACATGTTCAATGCAGCTTAAGTCAGGCGACATTGCTGGCCAGTCTAACCGTCTGACGTTGTTGGCTTGCAGATAGGCGTCTACAATTCTTGCCCGATGTGGTCTGGCATTATCATCTTGAAAGATGGCGTTGTTTCCCATTTGCTGAAGGAAAGGCACAACATGGGGACGTAGGATCTCGTCGATGTAGCGTTGACCGGTAAGAATTCCTGGAACCACAACGAGGTTGGTACGCCTATCTGCCGTCACACCAGCCCAGACCATGACACTTCCTCCATTGTAAGCATGGCGTGGCTGCACGTTGGCTTCCGCGTGACGCTCCCCATTCCGACGCCAGACACGTAGACGTCCGTCAATATGATGTAGGCAAAACCGACTCTCATCTGAGAACACGACAGTTCGCCACTGCTGTCTATTCCATCGCACATGATTCCGAGCAAACTGAAGACGAGCTGCTCTGTGCCTCGGTAAAAGAATGGGCTTCTTCGCAGGAACACGTGATTTCAGCCCAGCAGCATGGATTCTGTTCCGAATGGTTTGAACAGAGACGGCTATGCCCCCAGCACCTCGTAGTCGTCGAATCCGCATAGTCGTCATTTTGGCATTGGTAAAGCGGCTTCTTAGAGTGCTGTTGGTGATCAGTCGATCCTCGGCATGGGTTGTTGCCCTGGGTCTTCCTGAGCGCGGGAGGTCCTTGACATCCCCAGAAGCTGCATAGCGTTGCCTTATCCTGTCGATAGTCTTGCGATTTGTGTTAAACGCTATGGCAACACGTCGACTAGATTGCCCTGCCTGGAGCTGCCCAAGTGCCCTGGCCCGGTCTAAGTTTGACAGTTTTCGGTAACGAGGTGGCATCGTGATCAAAGTCTATGGTGTTTCTACGGTAACAAGTTTATCAAATCTGTTTTAAAGCGATGCTCACAAAAGTGCACGATTAAAAAAAACATTGATGAACTCAACATTTTGAAAAATCACAAAAAGCATGCAAGTGAAATTTTAATGAGTTTGTCGGTAAAACTGACCTTTTTGAGAAATGAATGAATAAATAAACGAACAAACGAACGGACGAACGAATAGACGAACGAAAGAACAAACAAACAAACGAACGAACGAACGAACGAACGAATGAACGAACGAACGAGCGAGCGAGCGAACGAACGAACGAATACCGCATGAATGAATGCGGTAAACAATATCAAGCCGCCTCTCAAAACGATTGTCATTTTTGCCGGCGTTTTTAACCCCCTCCGGCATTTTGCAGCATCTGTACCAGCCGTTAAGGTCTAAAAGGGGCTAATGGTTTCGTGCCCTTTTCAAGTACAGACTGTGCATCAAAATGATACAAATTACACAAAAATCTGATCATTAGCTATTGAGTTATACCCAATTACAGCCATTTTTTTCACCTTTTTGACGTCTTCTGGGGGTCTGCAGCCTCTGTATCAGGAGTTAAGGTCCAAAAGACAAAACACCTTTCTGATCCCTTTTTGGCATAGTCTTGCAATATCAACAATGAAAATTTCACAAAAATCTGCCCAGCAATTACTGAGTTAGACCCCGTTGTTTACAATAGTCATTAACGCTTAAATTACGATTTGCACGTTTTGAAAGCTGACCCTTACAACATTTGGCAGCCTCTGTAGCATTTTCTGACAGGTTCATAAGACTCAAACCTAATCAGTATTGACGGGCTGTGGCTGCTGAAGAGGCTGGTATATACTATATGAAAATCGATCGTTCCTGTGATATTTTACAGCCCATTCTCTGCCTAGGGACAAAACTTTTTTTACCGAGTATATATAAATTACATAAATATCAATTTTACGGTAGGTTAATCTACTGTTAAGGCCGCTGATGCATAAATATGAAGAATTTAATAATCAGGGATATCTTGCCATCTTGTCAGCAGCAGGATGATTGTTTTCTATATATAGACTAAAAATGGTTAGTGATCAATCGTCTATGTATGTAAAGGGTCATGTCCGGGTTATCAATGATCGTAAAACGCCGGCGTAACGTGTGGTGCGATGAAATCTGATAATAACTTATTGTGTGGTTTTCTACGAAATAAGTATATGACAGATCCATCATTTGAACAAGTACGGGTAATTAACACCTCGTAAACCTCACTTAATATAGCGAAAACTTGGGTTTATAGAGGTAAACATATTTGTTTTATAACATAAGTGGTGGGAACTCGATAATTGCGATAACACACCATTGCGGCAAAGTGCATTTCTGTCCACATCTCTAAAAGGGCTACTTTTCTGATAAAAATCCGTGAAATGTTTCTTATTTATACTGAGGCGGTTCTAACGAGTAACCACAACCTATGTCTTGGAGCAGAAATGAGAAAAATCACAACCTATGTCTTGGAGCAGAAATGAGAAAAATAATGTCCCCCCACCCCCCCCCCCCACACACACACCAAAAAAAATACAGTTTTCTCTTGATATAGTGGAGTCCAGGCGGTGTTCATTTTACGTGATGTGAGGCGGTTCTAACAAGCAAACACAATCTATGTTAGCCGAGAGGCGGTTATAACGAACATCCACAACCTATATTTGGCGCATAAATAAGAAAAATATCACTTCATAAAAAATAGCAGTTTTTGAGACATGAAAGAATGCACCACGTCACAAGCATGTGATATTGTAATGATTCATAAAAACGGGCCTCCGTGGCCTAGTGGATAAGAGCGCTGACTCTTAGTCATTAGGTCTCTCACCGCCGTAGGTTCGAGCCTCGCTCGGGCCACGTGTGAGACGCCAAGTTCTGCAACGGAAGGTCGGGTGGTTTTTCTCCGGGTACTCCGGTTTTCGCCCACCTCTGATTAACGATCGGCTCGATATGAGTGAAATAATCTTGAAAGGGCCGTAAAACCCAAACCAAAAAAAAAAAAAAAAAAAAAAAAATGATTCATAAAATCAAAAGTCATGTTTACATGTAAGAGGTAAGACGCGGTGATCAAGTCGCGTTTTTAAGTTCCACCTCTACCAAATACTCACGTATCCTTTTAAACGCAACTTAATCTAGAGAAATTTGGCGGCCCCTGCCCATCGGGGCTTCGAGAAATAAATTCGGCTCCATGATGCTTCCACGCAGAGCTGAAACCAACATGAGTACTGGTAAACCGATCAGGAGGTGTCCAGGTAAAGTGGTGCGAGTTGGACCGTCCATGTATATAAACCCTATTTGTTTTATTGGGCGGCAGGGCTTGAGAGGTCATTTCATCTCAATGTCGGGTAAAAGTCCTACAGAATTGGATGCAACGCCTCCAAAATGACCCAAAGAGTGTTGATGGGAACGTTAAACCTCAAATCAAACAAACAAAGAGAAATGTGGGATTAGCAGCGGTGTACAGAAATTCTCTTATTTTTCAATCAGAACTTTGGCAAATTGTTATCGAAACATGCTATTTTAGAGCGAAAAGAATATTTACCTTATTTGCATTATCTGCTGGTTCTTAGTCTGAAGGTTATCAGTGTTGGAAAAACAGGTAACCAGACCCCCCTGACCTTAAAAGGTCAGGGGGTCTGGTTACTTGTTTTTCCAATATTGACAATGTGCAAGCTGGGAGCCTGCAAATCATGCAAATATGGCGAATAAAAATCATGAGCGTGAATTACAATTCGACGGATACCGTGACGATCTGAGCAGAGTTTCGATCGCGAGGGTTTGAAAAGACTACAGAAAATTCCGCTATTAAGACCACCTAAAATTAATGCAAATAACACTTCTAAAAGCATATTTAGAAGGTTTCATGTACATTTTCTTTGTGTGTTTCTGCATCAAATGTGTCCTTGTGGGAGACCTACTTTGGAACTGTAAGACTACCATTGGGACTGTTCAAAAGTGGTCTTTAAGACCACTTTTGGACAGTCCCAATGGTAGTCTTAATATATATAGTCTTAAATTCTTAATATAGGCATTTTAATGTATATTAATTGATCGATTGTTTTGGGTTTAGCCACACGTCATCCCTTGTGCGTCATTTTGGGCCGTCTCCCGGAGAAAGGGGGGGGGGGAAGAGATAAAAGAAATAGTTGTAGAGATGAAAGTGATGGACAAAGGAGAAAGAATAGAAATGAACGGAAGTGTAGAAACAGAAGAAATAACAACATTCCCCCTCTACCCATACCTACTACAAGGACAGCAGACCTTGTTCAACTGTAAGCCAATATCAGATGGACGCCCCTGTGACGCAAGATACACGTCACTTTTGCCTCACCCAACCACCCCTGGACAATATTAAATCCATAAAATTAAAATATTCCTGCACTCGACGACGTTTTGTTATCGATTTATTACCTGTATGATCATTTTTTCGTTGATCCCTATAACCTTTCAAATAACTGATGTTAAAGTGAATGACCACCATTTTTTTTTCTCAGATCCATTTTACAATAACACCATTGAGGAATGATAAAATCATATTCTCCTCCTAAACTGTTGCTCTAATTAACTGTAATGGCTCATTAAAGTTGTTTATAGGGTGTCAGACATTTTTACAGATTATATCTCCTGCAGTGAGCTCAAGGAGACTGTTCAGTCCATGTTCCAACAGCTATCTTTAGCAGCTGAGGATTTTAGAGGAGAAAGTGAACTTTAAAATAATAAAAATGCCTTCTTGTAAGGGCAAATACTGGACAAGGAATTAGCTGTTTTTCTATCCCTGACCCTTAGAAAAATAGAGAATTGTGTAAAAAAAAAATGGATTCATAATCTTGGAACAGAGAATCTTAACATCAAGACATTTGTTTATACAAAGCATAACATTTATGCTAAACATTTTGAAGATAGTTGTTTTCAAGTGGACTTGAAAGTGTGTTGATTACCTGTTTCTTTTCTTTTCTTCATTAATAAATGCCTATCAGTATCATTTAATCAACCATTTCCTTAGCACGCCTTGACAATTTTAGGTAATATTTCATGGCACTTCATATGGTCTTTTGTGATATTTTTCTTAACCTTTTTTGTACAAAATGGAATCTTCCTCCTTATATATACCAGGAGTCCATTTCAAAATTAAGGGCTGTCAGGTTATATTTCCTCAAAATTTATTAGGAAAATGGCTGAACATTTTGCAAACAGTGTAAGCCCTGATCAGACGCCTTGTGCTGCGCCGTCTGATCTGGGCCTGCACTGTTTGCCAGGGTACCTCTTTTGGGGTTTTGGGTACTAAATGGGTTATTCAAGATTAAAGCATAGATTGTGGGTACTCAATGAGGTGATTCCTTTGAGTACCCATAATTTATGTTTTCATTTTTGGATAAAGTCCTGGATTTTATGAAAACAGTGTACAGGTGTACAACGTGATTAACTGTAGATCAGACAAGGATTACAGAAAACAATTGTTTTGTAGGAAAGAACAGATTTTGTGTGTTTGAATTGATGTTTAACATTCCCATCACCACTATTTAGGGCATTTTGGAGATGCTGCTTCCAATTTTGTGGGATTTTTACCCGACATTGAGATGGATGCCACCCAATGAAACCAATGTCACCAAACTCAGGAAAACTGTCTTCAAAGTCTTTATTTTCATCCAAAAACATAATGAAGCCAGTATGTAAGATCCTGAACTGACAGCCTATTTAAGGATTTTTGAGAATGCAACCTGATTAGAGAGCCTAATTACTTCTCCTTTAATAGCTGCATAGAGAGACATGGAGCTTCAACAGTCTCCATGAGATCTGGGGCCAGTTTCATCAAAGCATTTGCGACGTATTTTCGTCTTAAAAAGATCGTACGAAGTTCTTACGACAAAAATCCTGTTTCATCAAATGTTAAAGATCTGCGATGTTCGCACATTTTGTCGTAATTCTGAGATGAATATTTAGACATCGCACATTGAAATTTTCGTCTTAAACTTTGGACATGTCACGACCATACGGGCAGCATAGGTTAAAGCTCTTGAATAACATTGTAAAAAAGGTGGTACGTAATATACCATTTCGCTTACCTTCGCAGATCACGCCCATTAGTTACATAAGCCCATGCAATGAAGACCCTCGAAACTGACCCCTTTGTTATAATCTTTAGTTTGGGTTTGGGGTGGGGGTTTTCTTAGTTGTTTTTTCAGAGATTGAGGGTACTCGTTAGAAGCGCCTCTTGATTACTGGTTAACCGGTTAGAATATAAAAGCCTGCCCAAGAAAAGTGGTGCGAGTGGGACCGCTCCTTAAACCCTAACTGTTTCTTTGGTAGGTAGGGTTTATAATGTCACTCCATCTCAATGCCGGGTAAAAGCCCCACAAAATCGGGAGCAGCGTCTCCAAAATGGCCTTAAATATATGTACATTGACGGGGACTTAAAAACCAACACGTTCAGGTAGTTTCTTAGATTACCCACAATCTACTCCTAGAACTGACGAGTTCAAGTTGGATTGTTACAATCCAAAACTTTTGGCTGTCAAGATATCTCTCACGGTCTGTGGTAATAGGACTCATAAAATAAGCACACACTGACAGAAGAGGGTGGCTGCCGCTGCTACCAGCCTGTGAGATTGCAATAGTTAAGCACTACAATTTATTTAGCTGACAGCTTCTGTGTCCAAAATCAAATTTGTGTGGAAACTGGCATCACGTTGCCTTTTGAATTACTTGCAAACAGTGACGACTCTGATCCGTGTTCAAAGATCTGGGTGTCCACTGTTTAGGTATGTCTGTTTCAGGTCGATTATTTATCAATCAACCAATCAAGTTACATAACTTCCCTAGAATTGTACACGTGACCAATAAAGTTAAACTTAGCACATGTCAGCAGGTTGATCTGTGTCCTCTCTGGCTGCAAATATCAGAAACAATAGCTTTTATTTTGGCACTGCTCATTTATGTATAATTTTCAATTCCCATGTAGGTTTGCCTTACTTTTACATGTATGCGTCCATTAGGGGTATATAAACATTTCAATTTTTACTATACACCAGTCAACATTAAATCAGTCAGTTTTAATGAGGGATGAAAGGATGTATAAACAGAACATATGATCAATCATTTCTTAGTTTTGAGGGTTTTTCGTCAGTCACAGGACTGAATCTGCGATTAGACTTTGATTAAAATGAAGACTCAGTGTGCCTTAAATTAACGCAGCAAACATGAATTGTCAGTACGACACATATGCCGCCGCCCATGGACCATCCTCACCAAGACAAAAAGCATGTTGCCAAAAAAAAAGAAAAGAAAAAAAGACAGTATTGCTCCGCTGGAAAACTGTCCTTCAGAACATCGGCGTAGCTATGGGTAATGGCGTTTAAATATTGGAAAAAAGCGTGTATCATCATACCAGATATGAACAAAATGCATAAAAAATGAAGTACCAAATGTGACATTGACCTTGAGTTTTGGTTTCCCTGCCCTTTCAAGATTATTTCGTTTATTTCGAGCCGATCATTAATCAGATTCATGCGATAACTAAACGGAGAAGCCGGAGAAACGACCTGTATCTTTCGTCATATCACATTTGAACTAAATCCATTAAATGGGTTGGGAAGTGTGAGTTCTTATTAAAAAACGTTGACACTAAAATTCTGAGTCTGTGACCTTGAGCTTCAGGTCATGGGCACTGGCGCGATTATGCTGAAAATTATGAGTCTGTGACCTTGACCTTGAGGCCCTGGGCACTGGCGCGGGTATGCTGAATCAAACTTGTATATCTATCATCGTACCAAATATGAACCAAATCCATTATATGATTTTATAAATAATTTCAACATTTAAAGTTTTCTAAGTCCATAACTTGACCTAATGGTCATAGGTAAGGGCAAGTGTATTGCTGAATAAACCTTTTGACCTATACAAACCATCACCATTCCATCATATAGTCTGGAAAATATGAGCTCTTAAAATTTTAGGTTCTTCCTGGTACAATGCCTTAACCTGAGGTTACAGGATCACGTACGTACACTTCGTGCGGAAGGACGTACGTACATGGGCGTACGTTCGTATGTACGAAAACCTTGAATGTCGACGACGTGGGGAGGGGATCGTGGTCTTGCCTACTGCCATTTCGTCTATGTGCAGGCAATTGTATAATTCTGCATTCATGGAGCTATAGAATTTAAAATCAGTCATGCTGTAGTATCTATGTTGCAAATAAACTGAATTTATTTTTTATTGAAAGGCTGGACGGTTGGTTGGTTGGTTGGTGGATTTGAGGTTTAACGTCCCCTTCAACACTGTATAGGTTATTTTGGAGACGTTGCTTCCAATTTTGTGGGACTTTTACCCGACACTGAGATGAAATGACATCTCAAGCCATGTCGCCCAATGAAACCAATAGGGTTCATCAAATGTCACTACAGCTGGTATCGGGGAATGCGTTGCGGCCGTAAAAAGTCTCCCTGCCCTACATCATAGTGTAGTTTACATTTTCTTGTCCTTTTGGATCATTGATTCCATTGTGGAATTCTGAAAATATTTAAGGGTCACTGGTTATTCCTAATTGGCCGAAACGAGCTAGTCTGGCCCAGAAAACATGTACACTTCATATTTTCAAGTTCAATGGTATGTTCCTTGCTTCCAAAGGATATCCCTTTTATAGAACATATTTATAAGCATGGGCGGACCGACTCGCACCGCTTTGCCTGGGCAGGCTCGTGTGCGGTCGGTTTCAGCTCTGCGTGAAAGCATCATGCAGCCCATCTATTTCTTCAAGCCCCGATGGGCGGGGACCGAAAGAAAGACTGGACGGCCTGACAGACGAACAATAAAATAATATTTATTATAGACCTGTCACCATTGCCAACAACAAACCGGAACTGAAAACTGATATACGTAAAATACGTGTTAAAATCATGCATAAACTGTGCTTAAAGTTCATACGATAAATTGAATCTTGTATTCATGCTCTTGCATTTCTGAATTTATTAAAGTAATAAAATGCTCTGCGAAGTCTCACATTATCTGATATTAAAACACGTGCACTCATGCTGAAGAACCGCCCATCCCCACCTCCACCCCACCCCGCCGCCCTGCATTTACTGACAAAGGCACCCGTAAAAGGTTCATTATGACAACGTTAAATCAACGCTTGTCTGACGTCACGACGACCACAAAGCAGACCAACTAACCAGTGTTACAGTGGGCAATGGGTCCGGATAATTAATAACTGTATCTTACGACAATGAAATGCAAACACAAGTTTGAAACAACGCAGAATCAACGTTGAATCACGTTGACTAAACGTTGCTTGTACTGAATATAGATCTAGCTCCACCGGACCAATAATCTTAAAACGTGTAATCTACTTTACACGACTATTTCAAGACGGCACGTGATCACGCATGTGACAATTAGTGGCCCTGTTTAAGCGCATATTCAAAATTGCGACATATTTTAGTGAAACGCAAATTTAGCTCGTACGACCACTTTGCGATGTTTTGATGAAACTGACGTACGCAGTTCTTTAAAAAGTGCGTAAGAACAATTTAAGATTAATCGTACGACGTTTATTGATGAAACTGGCCCCAGGATTTTAGCAAACATGTTGAACCCTGGGAAATATTTGGATTACCTTGGGGAAAATATGGCCGCTGCCAGAAGGCTTCACTGAAACCATTAAATGTTGATTTAATTACCATAGCAGATTTCAATTGGTAATAAAAGTCAGAGATTAATCATTACAGTAACTTTTTCTTGCAAATGAAGTAATTATATTTTGAAGGTGGTCATTCACTTTAAGTTCCAAAGGCAAAGCATGTAATTATGTTACCGCTACAGACAGATTTTCGTGAAAATACAATGAAGCAAAGAAGTCGAGATAAATCGAACTTGATTGCAAAACAAACATGCAAACTGTCTTGTCACTGCATTCAGTGCAAATTTTCAATCGCAGTTTTGTCACCACTCTATATCAGCTCAGTCGCAGTTATTAACAAGGTCATTACGAATACATGCCTATTCAAATATATATATATAAAAAATACAACTAAAAATGAAAAATTTCAGATAAAGTATTCTGATATTTTTCATATTTCTGATCAAAACATAGATTGTTTTGAGCAGTAAAAAGAAAAATAATGTGTACACCTATGAACGCCAGTTTTACTATATGGGCCCCGTCAAGAGATTTTGGTACTTATCGCCTATGCGAGCAGCGAAGGTTCAGGCGAGCCTGCGCATCCGCGCAGTCTCGTCAGAACCTTCGCTGCTCGCTCATACAAGCAGTGAATCGAGAGGAACCTTCAGACAGAAAGCCATATCCCTGCCCCCTCTGAATGGCTGGGCATGCCCAGTTAAAATTTGTCATGACGGAATGCTCGAAGACACAAATTCGCTTGGCGGGGCTCATATAAAAGTAGGCCTTTAAGGGGGTCAAAACTATACAGGCTTGTTTTCGTGTTACAGGGGTATGCATTATTTTTCTAATTTCTGCTCAAAAACATAGATTGTGGGTACTTGTTAGAACCGCCTCAGCGAGGCGGTTCTAACGAAAACCCACAATCTATGTTTTGAGCAGAAATTAGAAAAATATCAAGATCGTTATCTGAAAAAAAAAAAAAAAAAAAAAACAAGAACATTTTTGGTAGTTAAATTTTACCAATATATTTAAAAAAAAAGGCGTAATGCAAAACTGTCTCCTGCTGTTGGATGATTTGTTACTCGATCATGCAAACAGGGAAGTACTTTTTCTGTTTCTACCAAGATGTAAGTTTTTAACAGCCACGCTATCATATCCTTGATCACATTTCAGTGAAATGAACATTCAGTATGCCATCAAACTGATGTCAAGTGTGAAGGAAAGGAAGTCATGAAATGTGCATGAAATGTCAGAAATTAACAACTGTTTTTCAGTTTACATTTACCACTGCAATGTATTGAAAATGGATTTGAGTAGTTCACTGGAAAAAACTTTTAAACGGCTCTCTTTAGCAGGTAAGAATAAGAAAGATTACACCTTTTTAGCTCACCAGAGCCAAAGGCTCCGGGGGAGCTTATAGGATAGGCAGTTGTCCGTCGTCGTCGTCGTCGTCGTCGTCGTCGTCTGGCGTTAACATTTTCAAACGACATCTCCTCTGAAGCCACTGGGCCGATTGAGTCCAAATTTCATCTGTAGCATCCTTGGGCTGGGGGATTGAAAGTTTGTGTTTTTTATGAAAATTGGCCCATTAGTTTGGTTGCTATAGCAACTTAGAGCTCCCATAGACTTATAATGGGGAAAATTGAAAAATGGCATTAACTGCCAAGCCTTTGCAGATATTGGAACAAAACTTTCATAGAAATGTTCCTTAAGCAATCTAGTATCTACCATATGATTTTAGGCCTACTGCTCAATTTTAATGGTTGCCATGGAAACCAAAATGCAAAAAAATAGAAAAAAAAAAAAATACTTAAAAAATCATCTCCTCAGAAACCGTATGCTCTATGAGGCTGAAAGTTTATGGAAATATTCACCATATTTGCCTTTACAGGTTTTGTGTTTTTAGCACACCAGAGCCGAAGGCTCCGGGGGAGCTTTTAGGATAGGCAGTTGTCGTTCGTCGTCGGCGTCAGCGTCGTCGGCGTCGTCGTCGTCGTCTGTCCTATGACGTCAACATTTTCAAACGACATCTCCTCTGAAGCCACTGGGCCGATTGAGCCCAAATTTCATCTGTAGCATCCTCGGGCTTGGGGATTGAAAGTTTGTGTTTTTTATGCAAATCAGCTGATTAGTTTGGTTGCTATGGCAACTTAGAGTTTCCATAGACTTATAATGGGGAAAATTGAAAAATGGCATTAACTGCCAAGCCTTTGCAGATATTTTGACAAAACTTTCATAAAAGTGTACCTAATGCAATCTACTATCTGCCATGTGATTTTAGGCCTACTGCTCATTTTTGCTGGTTGCTATGGAAACCAAAATGAAACAAATAGAAAAAAAAATACTTAAAAAATCATCTCCTCAGAAACCATATGTTCAATGGGGCTGAGACTTTATGGAAATACTCACCATATTTGCCTTTACAGGTTTTGTGTTTTTTATTAAATTTGGCCTTTTAGTTTTGTTGCTATGGCAACTTAAATTTTCCATTGACTTATATTGGGGAAAATTGAAAAATGGCATTTACTGCCAAGTCATTGCAGATATTTTGACAAAACTTTCATAGAAATGTTCCTTGAGTAAACTTCTCTCAGTCATATGCATTTATGTCAACCTGGGGGTCACCTAGGTTGTGCCGGGGCCATACCACGCCCCCTCAACTTCATAAAATGCCTTATATCTAAGAAACCTTACAGATCCCAACCCCTAAACCATATATATTCTTGTTCCTTATGACAAGATGCATCAAGTGACACCAACCTGGGGGTCCCCCATGATGTGCCGGGGACATGCCCCACCCCCTGCACTTCATGAAATACCATTTATCTCAGAAACCATTCAGATCTCCACCCCTAAACCATATATATTCTTGTTCCTTATGATGAGAAGCACTCAGTGACACCAACCCGGGGGTTCCCCGGGATGCGCTGGGGCCATTCCCCACCCCCTCCACTTCATAAAAGGCCCAATATCCCAGAAACCTTACAGATCCCCACCCCTAAACCATATATATTCTCGTTCCTTATGATAAGTCACATTCAGTGACACCAACCTGTGGGTGCCCCGGGATGTGCCGGGGCCATGCCCAATCCCCTCCGCTTCATAAAAGGCCAAATAATCCAGAAACCTTTCAGGTCCCTACCCCTAAACCATATATATTCTTATTCCTTATGATAAGACACATTCAGTGACACCAACCTAGGGGTCACCGAGGGCACGACCGGGCCATGCTACACCCCTCGACTTCACAAAAGACCATATATCTTAGAAACTTTTCAGAGCCCGCCCCTAAGCCATATATATTCTTGTTCCCTTTGATAAGACGCAATCAGAGACACCAGCATGGGGGTCACCCCTTTACTTCATTAAAAGCCATATATCTCAGAAACCGTTCAGAACCCCACCCCTTAACCATATATGTTCTTGTTCCTTATGATATGACTCCATAATAGGCCATATATCTCAAAAATCATTCAAATCCCCAGCCCATAATCACATATATTATTGTTTATTGTTATTAGGCACATTCATTCACCTCCCGTCTTTGGGGCTCCACAGGGGTCATTTCTCTCCCATCCACTTCATAAAAGGCCTCATAAAAAATATGTCAGAAACCATTCAGATCCCCACCCTTTAACCTTATATATTCTTGGTCCGTATGATAAGACACATTCATTGACAACAATCTTGGACTTTTCTTGGATCTGCAATGCTAGAATCCCTCCACTGCTTAAAAGGCCTTACAACTTATGAACCATACATATCCCCACTGCTAAACCATATATGTCTCTGTTCCTTTTGATAAGATGCATTTAGTGACACCTGGGCCTCTACTAAACACCTAATATTTCAGATACAGTCCACATGGGTGCTCATTTGGGTATGGGGTTTGTTTGGGAGGCTTTATAATTATGTCTCCCCCGAAAAAAATTTTTTCGGAGAGACATATTGTTTTTTCCCCCGGGCGTCTGTCTGTCTGTCCGTCTGTCCATCTGTCCGTCTGTCTGTCACACATTCGTGTCCGCTCTGTAACTTGAAAACCGTTAGAGCTATCTTCACGAAACTTCGTATAAATATTAATCAGCATTAGACGACGTGCAGTGCGCAAGAACCATAACACTCGCATTTATACTTTTTGAATTGTCTCCCTTGGAAGTTTGTTGGTATGTATATATGTATGGGCAAATCCTGTCCGGTCAGTAACTTTCTTATTTTTTGATGGATTTTAAAATTACTCGGCAGAAATATTAACAACCATAAGACGATGTGTGGTGCGCATGAGGCAGGTCGGTACCTCAAAGGTCAAGGTCATACTTAGAGGTCAAAGGTCAAAAAAGGGGCCTTTTTTTCGTATTTGGTCAATAACTTTCTTATTTTGAGATGGATTTTAAAATTACTTGGCATAATTATTAACAACCATAAGACGATGTGTGGTGCGCATGAGGCAGGTCGGTTCCTCAAAGGTCAAGGTCATACTTAGAGGTCAAAGGTAAAAAAGGGGGCCTTTTTTTCGTATTTAGTCAATAACTTTCTAATTTTGAGATGGATTTTAAAATTACTTAGCATAATTATTAACAATCATGAGACGATGTGTGGTGCACATGAGGCAGGTCGGTACCTCAAAGGTCAAGGTCATACTTAGAGGTCAAAGGTCAAAAAGTGGGCCTTTTTTTCGTATTTGGTCAATAACTTTCTTATTTTGAGATGGATTTTGAAATCACATGGCAGAAATGTGAACCAATATGAGGCGATGTGTTGCGCGCATGACCCAGGTTGGTACCTCAAAGGTCAAGGTCATACTTAGAGGTCAAAGGTAAAAAAGGGGCCTTTTTTCGGGTCTTGTCAATAACTTGCCTATTTTTTAATAGAATTTGGAGTTACTTGGCAAACATGTTAACTATCATTGGACGATGTGTTGCATGCATGATTCAGTTTGGTACCTAAAATGTCAAGGTCATACATAGAGGTCAAAGGTAAAAAGGGGCCTTTTTCGTGTTTGGTCAATAACTTTCTTATTTTTAGATGGATTTTGAAATTGCTAGGCAGAAATGTTAACCACCATGAGATGATGTGTTGCACGCATGACCCAGTTTAATACCTGAAAGGTCAAGGTCATAGATAGAGGTTAAAGGTAAAACAGGGCCTTTTTTGTTTTCTGTCAATAACTTTCTTATTATGCCCCCAACTTTGAAAAAGTTGGAGGGGCATATTGGTTCTGGTTCGTTCGTCCGTTTGTCCGTTCGTCCATCAGTTACGCTTTTGATGCATAGCATAACTAAAGAACCGTGTATGCTAGGGTTTTGAAATTTCATATATGGATTCCTCATGGAAAATTAGCTTAAGCATATTTTTTTTCTCGTCTGGATTATGCCCCCTTCAAGAGTTATTGCCCTTTGAAATTTTTTTTAATAAAATCTTGTCAGCAAGATATCTCAAAAACTATTGGAGCTAGAGCCTTGAAAGTTGGTGAATATATTGATGGTGATGAGTAGATGAACTGATTAACTTTTGACAAAATTCCGAAAAACACTTTGTGAGTTATGGCCCTTTGTCATTTTGGTAATTTGTGCCCATTGTAATGTATGCTAAAAGTGATGCATAGCATAACTTTAGAACCGTGTATGCTATAGTTTTGAAATTTCATATATGCCTCTCTGATGGAAAATAAGCTGACGCGTATTTTTTTTTCTCGTCCGGATTATGCCCCTTTCAAGAGTTATTGCCCTTTGAATTTTTTTTAATAAAATCTTGTCAGCAAAATATCTCAAACACTATTGGAGCTAGACCCTTGAAAGTTGTTGAGTATATTGGTGGTGATGAGTGTATGAACTGATTAACTTTTGACAAAATTCCGAAAAATACTTTGCGAGTTATGGCCCTTTGTCATTTTGGTAATTTGTGCCCATTGTAATGAATGCTAAAAGTGATGCATAGCAGAACTTTAGAACTGTGTCTGCTATGGTTTTGAAATTTCATATATGCATTCCTAATGGAAAATAAGCTGACGCGTATTTTTTTTCTCATCCGGATTATGCCCCTTTCAAGAGTTATTGCCCTTTGAATTTTTTTTTAATAAAATCTTGTCAGCAAGATATCTCAAAAACTATTGGAGCTAGAGGCTTGAAAGTTGGACCATGAGTCATGTGCAAGACCAAGGTCCATACCTCCAATGTCAAGGTCATACCTAGAGGTCAAAGGTAAAAAAAAGGACAGTCAATAACTTCCTTATTCTTTGATGGATTATGAAATTACTTGGCAGAAATGTTAACCATCATGAGACGATGTGTTGTATCGCAAAGGTCAAGGCCATACTTAGAGGTCAAAGGTAAAAAAGTGCTTTTTTTGTTTACGGCCAATAACTTTTTTATTTTTCTATGAACATTTTTAAAGTTACTATGCAGAAATGTTCATCTTCATTAGATGATGTGTTGCACACAAGACCCAGCTCAATACCTCCAATGTCAAGGTTATACTTAGCAGTCAAAAACGGGGTAGACATCTGTGTTTTTGTAGAAAAACAAATTCTAGTTGGTAGATTAAAATCATATCATGTTAAAATACATGGCTGCCATTGGGCAGTAACCACATGAGCTCTGGTTTACTGTATTCGGCTCTTTGGTTTGTTTGCTATGGCAAATAAAGAGTTTCCATCGACTTATAATGGGGAAAATTGAACAATGACATTTACGCCTTTCAAGATATTTTGTCAAAGTTTCATAGAAATGTTCCTTAAGTAATATTCTTATAGGCCTATTGTTGCCACAGATGGGAATTTGTCAATTGTCATATATTGTCCTGCAACAACACATTCAAGTGACATCAGACCTCTGAAGACACTAGGCTGATTGGGTCCAAATTTTATATGTAGCATCCTTGAGAGCAGGGTTTCCATGGTTAATTAAAATACACTGCTGCCAGTGGGCAGTGCCCCCCTGAGCTCTGGTGAGCATAGTGGCCCATGGGCCTCTTGTGAGCTTTTTTGGGCCATTTCGCGCATTGATTTTAGTTCACTTGACCGAATGTCATGGTGAGCTTTTGGGACCTGCTCCGACGTCCATCGTCAGTCGTCCGTGCGTAAACTTCTAATGTGAACGGTCCAGAGGACACAGTTTTGGTCCAATCATTATCAAGGCTTGTCAGAATGATCATCGTGACAAAATCTTGCTCAAGTTTGAATATGGGTCATGTCGGGTCAAAAATAAGGTCAGTATGTCAAATCATTGAAAAACTTTGTGAACACACTAGAGGCCACAGCTTTGGTCCAATCATCATCAAACTTGATCAGAATGGTCATGTTGACAATATCTCGGTCCAGTTCGAATATGGATCATGTCAGAAAGTAGGTCAGTAGGTCAAATCATAGAAACACCTTGTGAACACTCTTGAGGTGGCAGTTTGGTCCAATCACCATCAAACTTGCTCAGAATGATTATCTTGACAATATCTCGAGTTATGTCGTGTCAAAACATAGGTCCAATCATAGAAAACCCTTGTGAACACTCTAGAGGCCTTAGTTTTAGCCAAATGTTATCAAACGTACTCAGAATGATCATCTTAACAATATCTCGGTCAAGTTCGAATATGGGACATGTCGGGTAAAAAAGTAGGTCAGTAGGTCAAAAACTTTGCGAACAATCCAAAGGCCACAGTTTTGGTCCAATCATCAAACTTGCTCAGAAGGATCAATTCTTTTGACCACTCTAGAGACCACAGTTTTGGTCCGATCATTATCATCATCATGATCTTGCTCAGAATGATCAACATGACAATATACATAATTTAATTATGGATCATGTCGCTTCAAAAAGTAGGTCAGTAGGTCAGATCATAGGAAAACCTTGTGAATATTCTAGGTGCCACAGGTTTTGGTCCAATCATCATCAGACTTGCTCAGAATGTCCATCTTGACAATTTCTCCGTCAAGTTTAAATATAGGTCATGTCGGGTCAAAATGTAGGTCATTAGGTCAAATTATAGGAAACCTTGTGAACACTCTAGAGGCCAGAGCTTTGTTTGGTCCAATTATCATCAAACGTGTTATCCCTTCGCACAACGAAGTGGAGAGAGGATATAGAATTTTCTTGTATGAAGAACGTACTTGAATATGAACGCACTTGCGCACATACGTGCTTACTTTGTCATCACTCAAGCGCCTACTTTTCTTGATGGAGTTTAATTTAACTTCACACAAATGTTGGATATGATACTATCTGAAGTGGGGTTGACTTTCAAGGTCCTGGGCTCAAGGTCAAGGTCACTGGTTATTGTTAGAAAAAACTTTGTTGTCACTCTAGCGCCTACATTTATTGATGGGTTTTAATATAACTGCTTTGAAACTGGGAGCATGACTGGAATACTTGGAAAATTAAAATGGGAGTCTCTCAAGAAAAGGAGAAACTAGAGCCAGTGTTTATGAAACACAATGCCCCCAACATCTTGTCCCTAATACTGCTTGACTCTGCTTGCCCCCCTACAGTAATGATGATTATCTTGTTTGTGCTGTGTTGTAATGCCGAAATTTTTCCACATTGAAGGACCACATTACAAAAACATGCCTAAACAAATATATTGCAAATTTAACAATGAAAGAAGTAAGTTTTAAGATGAAAGGATATCTTGTTTACTTGGTTGCCATGCTGAAAATCCTAGCATTCATGACTCTAAAGTTATGGTTTGCAGCATGTAAATGCTTTGCAATGTAATATGAAAAAAGTTACTGAGGGCCATCCTAACTCATTAATAAATAATTTTGGAACTTTATTCGAAAAATTATCTGGTTTCAAGGCTCTGAAGTTATGGTATGCATAAATAAAAACATTAGTAGCACTGCATGATACATGCCAATTGGGAACAATCCTTGACCACTTGACCTGCTTATGTGTTCTATATATAAAGATTGGGAACAACATAAATGTTATAAAACAGACTGCATGCATGGTGGTTAACCCAATCACGGTTGGCAACTTTGCTTCCCTCTTTGATTGCATTGATTAAACAAAAATAGAGCCAATACTCACCGAGCTATAAATGGAGCTGTGGAGTGCCAAGACGTTGCATGAAAAGAAAACTTCTTCAGTCTGTTGCTTCTGCCTTTAGCAGGGATATCCGTCGAGGTGATTTGCTGTAGTAGTTTTGGGAGAGACATTATTGGATGTAATTTGCACATATGAACCGTGGAGTGTTTCAGTTGCTTCTATGATTCTATGATTCATAAGGATGAAGTTTATTTTTTTCCACCGGTTTCAAGAGTTTGATATATGTAACTGAATTCCTATTCCTGCTGGTTTCAGCAGGGACATCAATAGATGACAATTTGTGTGAATGATATTATGTTTGTCCCACTGATTTCAGCTGAGATATATTTGGACAAGTTTTGTGTGAATTATATAAAATTTGTCCCACTTCTTTCAGCATGGACATGATGGTATCAGATGGATGAACTTACATTCGTCCCAATGGTTTCAGCAGGGACATGAATGGGTCAGCTCTGTGTTGATGAAGTGACATTTGTCCAACTGATTACAGCAGGGACATGAATGGGTCAGCTCTGTGTTGATGAAGTGACATTTGTCCCACTGATTACAGCAGGGACATGAATGGGTCAGCTCTATGTTGATGAAGTGACATTTGTCCCACTGATTACAGCAGGGACATGAATGGGTCAGCTCGGTGTTGATGAAGTGACATTTGTCCCACTGATTACAGCAGGGACATGAATGGGTTAGCTCTGTGTTGATGAAGTGACTTTTGTCCCACTGATTACAGCAGGGACATGAATGGGTCAGCTCTGTGTTGATGAAGTCACATTTGTCCCACTGGTTTCAGCAGGGACATCTGTGGATCATATATGTTTTGATGAAGTAACATTTGTCCCACTGGTTTCAGCAGGGACATGAAAGGGTTAGCTCTATGTTGATGAAGTGACATTTGTCCCACTGGTTTCAGCAGGGACATGAATGGGTTAGCTCTGTGTTGATGAAATGACATTTGTCCCACTGATTACAGCAGGGACATGAATGGGTTAGCTCTGTGTTGATGAAGTGACATTTGTCCCACTGGTTACAGCAGGGACATGAATGGGTTAGCTCTGTGTTGATGAAGTGACATTTGTCCCACTGGTTTCAGCAGGGACATGAATGGGTTAGCTCTGTGATGATGAAGTGACATTTGTCCCACTGACTACAGCAGGGACATGAATGGGTTAGCTCTGTGTTGATGAAGTGACTTTTGTCCCACTGATTACAGCAGGGACATGAATGGGTTAGCTCTGTGTTGATGAAGTGACATTTGTCCCACTGGTTTAAGCAGGGACATGAATTGGTTAGCTTTGTGTTGATGAAGTGACATTTGTCCCACTGGTTTCAGCAGGGACATGAATTGGTTAGCTCTGTGTTGATGAAGTGACATTTGTCCCACTGATTATAGCAGGGACATAAATGGGTCAGCTCTATGTTGATGAAGTGACATTTGTCCCACTGATTACAGCAGGGACATGAATGGGTCAGCTCTATGTTGATGAAGTGACATTTGTCCCACTGATTACAGCAGGGACATGAATGGGTCAGCTCTATGTTGATGAAGTGATATTTGTCCCACTGATTACAGCAGGGACATGAATGGGTTAGCTCTATGTTGATGAAGTGACATTTGTCGCACTGGTTTCGGCAGGGACATCAATGGATCATATATGTGTTGATGAAGTGACATTTGTCCCACTGGTTTCAGCAGGGACATGATGGTATTAGATGGATGAGCTTACAAGGGTCCCACTGATTACAGCAGGGACATGGCTGGGTTAGCTCTGTGTTGATGAAGTGACATTTGTCCCACTGATTACAGCAGGGACATGAATGGGTTAGCTCTGTGTTGATGAAGTGACTTTTGTCCCACTGATTACAGCAGGGACATGAATGGGTTAGCTCTGTGTTGATGAAGTGACATTTGTCCCACTGGTTTCAGCAGGGACATGAATTGGTTAGCTTTGTGTTGATGAAGTGACATTTGTCCCACTGGTTTCAGCAGGGACATGAATTGGTTCGCTCTGTGTTGATGAAGTGACATTAGTCCCACTGATTACAGCAGGGACATGAATGGGTCAGCTCTGTGTTGATAAAGTGACATTTGTCCCACTGATTACAGCAGGGACATGAATGAGTCAGCTCTGTGTTGATGAAGTGACATTTGTTCCACTGATTACAGCAGGGACATGAATGGGTCAGCTCTGTGTTGATGAAGTGGCATTTGTCCCACTGATTACAGCAGGGACATGATTGGGTCAGCTCTGTGTTGATGAAGTGACATTTGTCCCGCTGTTTTCAGCAGGGACATGAATGGGTCAGCTCTATGTTGATGAAGTGACATTTGTCCCACTGGTTTCAGCAGGGACATGAATGGGTCAGCTCTATGTTGATGAAGTGACATTTGTCCCACTGGTCACAGCAGGGACATGAATGGGTCAGCTCTATGTTGATGAAGTGACATTTGTCCCACTGATTACAGCAGGGACATGAATGGGTCAGCTCTGTGTTGATGAAGTGACATTTGTCCCACTGATTACAGCAGGGACATGAATGGGTCAGCTCTATGTTGATGAAGTGACATTTGTCCCACTGATTACAGCAGGGACATGAATGGGTCAGCTCTGTGTTGATGAAGTGACATTTGTCCCACTGATTACAGCAGGGACATGAATGGGTCAGCTCTGTGTTGATGGAGTGACATTTGTCCCACTGATTACAGCAGGGACATGAATGGGTCAGCTCTATGTTGATAAAGTGACATTTGTCCCACTGGTTTCAGCAGGGACATCAATGGATCATATATGTGTTGATGAAGTGACATTTGTCCCACTGGTTTCAGTAGGGATATAAATGGATGAGTTTCATTAGATTAAATTAAATTTGTCCCACTGATTTCAGCAGGGACATGAATGACTGAAACTTGTATGAGGTCACTGTTGTCCCACTCACTTAATACCATCTTGTTTGGGTTGAAAAAGGGAATAGAATGAACCATTCTGATATTTTTTTATCAATTTCATCACAATCTTTGCAGTTTTTCTGCAAACAGTATGAACAGAAATATTTTATGAGCACATAGTTCACTTCACAAATTTATCAGCTGGGCATGCACAAAAAAATGGTCTGAATAGTAAGTTGGAATGACAGAGACTATCCCAAAACAGCATTCTGGAAGATAAATGTGATCCAAGCATGACCCCATCCTGTGTGTAGCTTCCATGACAATCTGCTTATAGCCAAAGCCTTCTGTAAGTCTTCTGAGTGAATTATTTGACTTTAGCCAGTCAACATTGAAATCTCCCATTAGAATGACTTTGTTTGGGTTGTTGTCTTGCATCCAAGCTGCAATAGTTTCTATATTGGCAATAAAGTCTTTCAGGGGAACTGAAGGAGACCTATATAGCAAAACAACAGTGTGATATTCTTGTCCGAATTGTATATCTACACACAACACTTCTATTCCAACAGTCACTGGCAAATGAAATATTTTCGACTGCAAAGTATTAGAGACATATAGTGCAATGCCATGGTGATTTTGTGACAGATCTTGCTGCTTCATGAAAAGTCTGTAGTGCTGAATTTCATGATTTGTTTTGTTTCTTTTTGTAATGTGTGTCTCAGTAAGGGCAACAATGTCACTATTCAGCAGTACAGGGTCAGATGCTATATCCTGAAAATGAAGTTTCGCCGAATTCGCATTCAACAAGGCAACTCTAACACTTTGGCAGGTCAATGGTGACGACAAACAATGATATGGTGATGAAAGAGGCATATCAGTCAATAGTCTCTTCATTTCAGTCTTAACACTTTGACTTGCCTTTATTTGCTTTGGATCAAAGTCCAGCAGCTGTAGGCCTTTCAATGTTCTTGATCTACTTACAGCAACATAAGCTTGGCCTGGCATGAAATTACTCTTGAAAGAAACAACAATTTCATCATGGGTTGACCCCTGAACTTTATGAATGGTGCCTCCGTGTCCTAATATCAGTGGAAACTGTACCCATGTGATTTCAAGTCCCTGTTTGTGGCTGGATACAGAAAACTTCACTTCTATTGGTGTTACTGGAACTGCATTTGCACCAAAGCCTGTTAGATCAAATCTTGATGCAGCAGCAGCTCTTGATCCAACGTTTGGTTTATCAAATTCAACTACAACTGCTTTCACGTCCTCACCTCTGGTAGCATTTCGTGGAATAAAAGATAAAACAGTCCCTTGCGCAGAGTTTACCAGGCCATCCTCTATGTCAATATTTCTGACCAACATCACCCTAGATCCTACACAAATATTTATGTGCTTTTGCAGACCTCCTGTGTCACTTGGGTCATCAGATGTTGTGTAATCTTTAAGGCAAGCAGATCGTTTTTCTTTTGCTTTTAAAGTCAGTATTGGTTTATTAAGCTCATGCATTTTTAATTCATTGTGGGCTGTTTTATCTGCATTCAATTTGAATATATGGAAAACATCAGACTTGTAGAATGGACTGTTCTTCTCTATTTGGCAAGTGGATAAAAGTTTTATATCTGCTTCTGTGTGCTCAGCTTTTCGCACTCTATTGAGCATTGTTGCAAAAGGAACATCTTCTTTCTGGCGCATAATTTGAGTAAGTTCAACTGCTTTGAAATTTCGAACCCAAACTGAGCCAGAGAGACGTTCAAAATTATCATCAGGTAGTTCAAATACCTTTCTTTGGCAAACCGGTGGTAACTGGTATAAATCTCCAAAGGCTACTACTGTTAGACCACCAAATGCTTTTGAAATGCCTGTGATCTGCTGCAAACGTTTACTGATGTAAAGGATCATGTTATTTCCAACCATCGAAATTTCATCTATCATCACCATCTGTAGTGACTTAAGTTTGGTTCTAAGGGTATTGCATTTATCATCAGACAACTTAATGTATGTTTTCAAGCTACTCCTCGGCATAAGAAGTGCAGAATGAATAGTTGGTGACCCAATGTTGAAGGCTGCTGAACCTGTAGGTGCCATGAGTAAAGCATTGATATCACTGGGACTTTGGCCTGCCTTTCGAAAGATGAAATTCGCCATATTATGAACTGCTTTAATAAGGTGTGACTTGCCCGTTCCTGCACCACCTGTCACAAAGATGCACTCAGAATCCGTTTTTGAAGGCTGGTTTGTTTTGTTTACGCACCAGTTAAGCAAATACTGAAAGACATTCCTTTGTTCTGTATTGAGGGATTGTACCAGCTTCCTATATTCCACGTCTGTTAAAAGATCTGGGATGAGTTCAACAGCTAGAGTTTGAACAGTTGCTCCCACAGTATCATTCACAAATTTGAGATTTTCATTGTCATTTGGATTAATAATAGCAAATCCCTCATCTTCGTGAGTACCTTCTTCTACCGCATCTGCCTCTTCATGCTGTGTCTCTGGTGCTAAATTATCCCAGGCATGCACTGGAGGCCCATGCTCTTGAAATGTTTCAAATGCCTCATCAACTATATCTGAATGCGTCATTACCTGGTTTTCGTTTTGTTCAATTAGAAACTTGTTACTGTGATAATGCTCAGAATAAGACTCATGGCCCTCTTTCAAATCAGCTCTTTCATCTTTCCAGGGGAAGTAGAGAAGCAGTTTGTTATAAAAATACATTTCTGGTTCTTTAGTCATTGAGCATTGATGGAATCTGATAACATTAGGCTTTGTCTTTTTCTTCATTGTACCAAGGTTGCTAGAGAGGACAATGACTTGGTTAATTTCTGTATGATCTGCTTCAGGATCTGTAGATGGCAAAATATCTGAGGCTTCCTGTTGGCCTTTGATATCTGATAATTGGTACCACATAGCAAATTTGGCTAGACACATTTCATTCAATGCAGAGGGTCTGGCAGCATACCTTTCCAGCAAATTTGGCTGAAATATATCAGACTCATCATCATCCATTGAATCAAGCTGTACTTGAGATTTCAAAATACGGATTCTTCTTTCTGGGTAGCCAGTTGGTATCCACACAGTCTTGAAACTTGATTGATACAGCGGGAGACCAAGAAGTCTGTAGACTGCTTCCTGAGCACTGACAGCTCGCGAATTTGCAAATGCATCTGCAACTTTATTCATCTGTTTACTAATGACCAGATTTTTCATTTCTTTGGAAACAGCTTGAAGAATTAAGCCCATTTCCCTCTCATCTTTTGTCACATAGCTAGCGATGTAATGTATAGCAGCATAGGGACTCACTACATATTGTAGATCCATGTTGGCTTGCCATCCAGTAAGAATGTGAATGTTATAGTTATTGATGTTCACCTCTGATGGCTTTCTTTTTAAATGGAGAGTGGCATCCTTTGGAGCAAACAGCAGAGCAAAATTGTATTCATCCAAAGATATGTCTGCCTCAGATAAGACATTGTCAAGGCTTACTTCAGTCAGATCTTCATGCTGGTCTATAGTCTCTTTCATCCGATTCAAAATCACATGAGCCTGTTTGCGCAGATTGACTAGTTGTTCTGGATCAGTATCCTTTGTTGTGTCAGGGCGTGACAGTAATGTCACTTCAGATGGTGGACGGGGAAAATTGAATCTGCATGAATTGCCCTTCTTTTTACATGACTTGGAGCAAGAATGCCTCTGAAGCTCTTTGACAAGTGTATTAAGGTTATCATCTGAAACAGGGATTGTTGCTGAGACATATTCATCAACAAACGCACAGATCTGTTGTACATCTGCATCTGGTTGTGGGGCTCCTTCTACCCATAAAATGGCATGTGCATGAGGGGACCCTCTTTGCTGAAACTCTATTCTGTAGAAGTAATTTGATATTTTTCCAAGAGGAGCTGCATCTGAAAGAATTACATCTGTAAAAAGGCACTGAAGTTTGTAATGGAAGTGTCTAGCAGCTGTCACTGGGTTAGAGCGAAGCAGGTTACACTTGTCCTCCCAAGTCATACTCTGTATTTCTTCTTCTGATAGCACTTTGCCTTGTTGTCTGGCTATTCCCTGAAGTGTATCTGTCCACCTTAAATCAGCTGCAGACAAAGTCAGAAACCAAGTGAATATTCGGAGCTGCTTGATGGCAGATAACAACTTAAACATTACTTGCTGCCAGTATGGAGGACTTCCTCTAATAGGCCTCAAGAACCTATATGCTTCATCTTTCATCAGCAGCGGCCTAATTCTGTCAGGATTTCTAAATGCTGCAGCAGTATACATGTCTCCACCTTCTTCAGTGCCAAAAGATTTTCTCAGTGCAACAGAAATGGAATTTCGAATCTGTTGCCACTCTGATATAAACTGGGCAACAAACAGAAATTCAATATTTGAAGCAAACTTTCCACCATATTCCATAACTCTTCTTTGGAAATACTTCTTGGCAGAAATTGACACTGGCCTGCAATAGGTTAGACCAAATTTTCCAGATGAAAATAGTGTCGGAAAAGCCAGTTCTTCAAACTTTTCATCTGACAAGATGTTTATAGGTCTTTTGCCTTCCCCTGGGGCTAGAGAATAAACTCTGTTTGTGGCTTCAATTGTTGGATCATCTGGCTGAATACATGTGTCTAGTTTTACACCTCGTAATCTGGATATATCATCATCTACAAGTGCCTCATCATCACTATCTGATTTATCTGCATTAGTATTCATTCCTGAATTCTCCTCAGCATTCTGTTGTTCTTCACAGCTTTCTGAATTCTCCTCAGCATTCTGTTGGTCTTCACAGCTGTCTGTATTCTCCGTAGCTTCTGTCTCCACTGTTTCCTTTTGAGACGGGTTTTCAGATGTATCTGTTGTGAGTTCTGTCCACATATCTTCATCTTCCTCTGCACAGGCCTGCTCCCATGTCTCTCTTCCAATAATATCTGAATAAAGAGGATTGTTTTTCTTTAACCACCCGAATGCTTTTTTAACTCTTTCTGGTCTAATATACTGGAAACTAATGTGACCAGAGTATTGAACTTTTCTCTTAAGCTTTAAAGGCAAAAAGCCTGCTTCTAAAGGTGTTCTTGGTAAAGATTCACATACTTGACCTGCATGAACTGGAACATTAACAACTGCACCTTTAATCCCTGTTTGACGCCCCTTTGGAAGTGCTAGTAGTTTCATAAATGGATATCTCTGTGACAGAAGTCTTTCTTCCAATGAACTTAATCCACTTAGTTCTGGCGGTGTATCAGGTAATAAAAGATTGTTGGCATTTGCTTGAGGAGGAAGTTTATTTTTATTTATATGCCTCTGACAAGTCTTACACAACCATTCCTTTTTCTCAGCAGTAAGTTTGCCTGACAGACACTTTTGCAAAAACCCTCCATCTATATTTGGAAATAAATTGTCCTTCACCTCAACAACACTCTTTCGGTATAACATCCTGTTGCAACAAGTACACACATATTCTGGGAATTCTTTTATATGTTTCTTAAATTTATCTAAAGCATCATTAATGTTGAGACTTTTTCTAAGCTGTTTGTTTCTAACTCTATCTTTAGCAAGCGCTTTTACCTGCTGTTCTGGAGTCATGGAATTTCTAAACAGCCTTTTTCTATCTCTATCTCGTGCATTCTTTTGTGCTTTTTGTTGTGAAATCATTGACTTTCTAAAACCTTTCATTCTATCCTTGGCTTTCGCAGTTTCTTGTGATTTTTGTGCTGGAGTCAGGGAATTTCTAGACTGCTTTTTCCTTTCTCTATCTCGAGCATTTTCTTGGACTTTTTGCTGAGAAATCATTGACTTTCTGAATTCCTTCATCCTATCTTTGGCTTTAGCAGTTTCTTGTGATTTTTGTTCTGGATTCATGGCCATTCTATACTGTTGGATTCTATCATTAGACCTCACAACCTCTTGAACATGTTGATCTGGAGTCATCAACATCCTTTGCTTTGCTTTTCTATCTTTGTTACTGAATTTCATTTTCATCAATTTATCTGAATTCAGCTGTTCATTCTTTTCTTTTGATCTGTTAAACTTTTCCTGGTAAACAGCTTGTGACTGCAGGTAATTATGCAAACACTGCATTTCATTTGGAACATTTGGAAAGTGTGTGAACCTACTCTCTCTCAAACATTTAAGCAAATGTCCTCGCATTTTAGTTGTGATAAACCTTGTTCTTTGTAAAGGAATTTGCTTAAATATAAGGGCCACTGCAAATGCTATGACAAACAGACCACATGATTCTGAATCCTGTTGATGCTGTGGGGTACAATAACAAATTGATGTTTCATTATTTTCTTGAAAGATTTTATACAGCATTTTTAATTGAGGCAAAATCTGCTCAAGTCTCCCTGGTAATGGGGAACTATCATATACTGTAACTGTTTTCATAAACTGGTATGATAAAATGTAGTGACCTGGTACAAAATGCATTTGAACTGCAGTGCAATTTGAAGGAATTCTGTCTGAATTATCAAGAGAGCTTCCTTCAAGAAAATGTGCATAAACATGAGATGGAAACAACAAACCATATTTCAAATTAAACTGCTTTTTCAAAGTTAGTGATGATAAATCTAGGATCTCTATTGGCAGCTCACCATTTAAAACATTGTTTACAAGACTGTCTGGATGGCAAACTACCGAAAGCCCAGGATGTTTCACAACAGACATTTGATAATTACATTCATGATCTTCTGAACCAAACTTTTTCGTAGTTTGTGGCATGTCCCATTGATTGACAGGAACAGCTTCATTAACCTTTTTGCATGTGTCCAGTCTACTGAAAGGGACAGGTTCTTTAATACTATGATGTGTACCCCATATAGTGACAGGGACAGTTTCTTTAACATTTGAGTGTGTGTCCCATCCAGTGACAGGGACAGGCTCTTCAACACTTTGGATTGTGTCCCATCTAGTGACAGGGACAGTCTCTTTCATGTTTTGTTGAGTGTCCCGTACAGAGACAGGGATAGGCTCTTTAACATAGTGGTGTGTGTCTTGTCTAGTAACAGGGAGAGACTCTTTTAAGTTTTGTTGTGTGTCCAGTCTAGTGACAGGTTCTTTAAAGTAGTAGTGTGTGTCCTGACTTGCAACAGGGAAAGACTCTTTAAAGTTTTGGAGTGTGTCATGTCTAGTGACAGGGACAGGCTCTTTAACATATTGAATTGTGTCCCGCCTAGTGACAGGGACAGGCTCTTTAACACTTTGGAATGTGTCCCGTCTAGTGACAGGAACAGGCTCTTTAATTTTTTGGTGAGTGTCCTGTCTAGTGACAGGAACAAGATTTTCAGCATACCTACTTTTGTTTGCAGTCACCTGAATTGCTGAAATAATACCTCCATCCAAATCAATTTCTCCCTCACTTGAGCTCATAGCTACACTGGTCTGTGAACTGTTCATATCCTTGCTACAGCTTCTCCTCCTTTTCATCCCTTCTCTACTTTGATCAGCTCTCTGTCTACTTGATTTTCTTTTGGTCTTCATTTTTCACCTGAAAATATAAAAAATATTTTTATTTGGTTGTGAATAAAACTATTGAGCCAAGTAATGAATCTGTCTATACCATTCTAGATTTTTTAACGATGATTCAGACTAGTACTAAAAAATTTTTAGCCAGAAGCTAGCCAAATGCATGTAGACATGGTTTTACCATCCATTACTTGACTCCCTTATATTGTGCTCCAGAAAGTCTAACTTGAATATTCCATGTCACCAATCAACAGATTCACCTGCTGTCCCATCTGCTTCTATTCATCCATTCTCTTGTCAGTTAAGCCGTCTACCTGGGTTTTGATTATTCTGATTTTTTCACCTGAAAAGAGAAAACAAAAATATTTATTTGGTTGTAAGTTTAACTATTGAGCCCAGTGTCGAAACTGTCCATTTCATTCTAAAAGAAAATTTTCACCATGACTCATACTATGAAAAACTTTTATCAAATACATGTACACATTATTACTTTCCATTATTTGGCTTCCTAATACTATTGTACTACATACCTCTTCCTTAAGACAGAAAGTCTTATTTGAATACTACATGTTCCACTAACAGATTTACTTGTTGACTATCATCATACCCAGTCATTAATATTTTCTGTCTTTAACCCATTTATTTAAAACAGTCAACCTGCACTGATAACTTTCTGAAAATTCTGAAAACAGAAAAAATGTCGCAAAAATTAGCAGGGGTTAATGCATCTCTGTATAAGTTATACTATCAACAAGAAAGCATCACAATTAAATTAGCTAAAAATTACAAAGGGCCATATGTAAAACAAAGTTTCATTAAAATGTTTGAAAATTTAATCAGGTAATCTTCACCTCACCCTCAGTCACTATACCAAATATCGGCTGTAGCTCAAATACTTTTTGAGATATCTTGCTAACGAGAATTCTATGTTATTTAATTAAAGGGGAAATTATTCAAGAAGGGGAGATAATTTGGACAAGAAAAAAAATACGGGTCAACTATTTTTTCATGTGGAACCCAGATATAAAATTTCAAAACACTAGCATACACGGTTCTAAAGATATGCTATGCACCAGAAAGAAACACAATTGAGTGGCTAAAAATTACAAAGGGCAATAACTCTAACAAAATTTTATTGAATTGGTTGAAAATTTAATCAGGTAATCTCCTCCCAAGTCCCAATCCCTTTCTCAAATATCAAGGCTGTAGCTCAAATACTTTTTTGAAATATCTTGCTAACGAGAATTCTATGTTATTTAATTGAAGAGAAATTAACACGAGAAGGGGAGATAATTTGGACAAGAAAGAAAATACGGGTCAACTTTTTTTTCATGATGAACCCATATATGAAATTTCAAAACACTAGCATACACAGTTCTAAAGATATGCTATGCACCAGAAAGCAACACAATTGAGTGGCAAAAAAATTACAAAGGGCCTTAACTCTAACAAAATTTTACAGAATTGGTTGAAAATTTAATCAGGTAATCTCCTCCTTAGTCCCAATCACTATACCAAATATCAAGGCTGTAGCTCAAATTCTTTTTGAGATATCTTGCTAACGAGAATTCTATGTTACTTAATTAAAGGGGAAATAATTCAAGAAGGGGAGATAATTTGGACAAGAAAAAAAATACGGGTCAACTATTTTTTAATGAGGAACTCATATATGAAATTTCAAAATACTAGCATACACGGTTCTAAAGATATGCTATGCACCAGAAAGCAACACAATTGAGTGGCAAAAATTACAAAGGGCAATAACTCTAACAAAATTTTATCGCATTGGTTGAAAATTTAATCAGGTAATCTCCTCCTTAGTCCCAATCACTATACCAAATATCAAGGCTGTAGCTTAAATACTTTTTGAGATATCTTGCTAACGAGAATTCTATGTTATTTAATTAAAGGGGAAATAATTCAAGAAGGGGAGATAATTTGGACAAGAAAAAAAATACTGGTCAACTATTTTTTCATGAGGAACCCATATATGAAATTTCAAAACACTAGCATACACGGTTCTAAAGATATGCTATGCACCAGAAAGAAACACAATTGAGAGGCAAAAAATTATAAAGGGCCATAACTTTAACAAAATTTTATAGAATTGGTTGAAACTATAATCAGGTAGTCTCCTCCTTAGTCCCAATCACTATACCATGTATCAGGGCTGTAGCTTAAATACTTTTTGAGATATCTTGCTAACGAGAATTCTATGTTTTTTAATTAAAGGGGAAATAATTCAAGAAGGGGAGATAATTTGGACAAGAAAAAAAATACGGGTCAACTATTTTTTCATGAGGAACTCATATATGAAATTTCAAAACACTAGCATACACGGTTCTGAAGATATGCTATGCACCAGAAAGCAACACAATTGAGTAGCAAAAAATTACAAAGGGCCATAACTCTAACAAAATTTTATCGAATTGGTTGAAAATTTAATCAGGCAGTCTCCTCCTTAGTCCCAATCACTATACCAAATATCAAGGCTGTAGCTCAAATACTTTTTGAGATATCTTGCTAACGAGAATTCTATGTTATTTAATTAAAGGGGAAATAATTCAAGAAGGGGAGATAATTTGGACAAGAAAAAAAATACGGGTCAACTATTTTTTCATGAGGAACCCATATATGAAATTTCAAAACACTAGCATACACGGTTCTAAAGATATGCTATGCACCAGAAAGCAACACAATTGAGTGGCAAAAAATTACAAAGGGCCATAACTCTAACAAAATTTTATGGAATTGGTTGAAAATTTAATCAGGTAATCTCCTCCTTAGTCCCAATCACTATACCAAATATCAAGGCTGTAGCTCAAATACTTTTTGAGATATCTTGCTAACGAGAATTCTATGTTATTTAATTAAAGGGGAAATAATTCAAGAAGGGGAGATAATTTGGACAAGAAAAAAAATACGGGTCAACTATTTTTTCATGAGGAACCCATATATGAAATTTCAAAACACTAGCATACACGGTTCTAAAGATATGCTATGCACAAGAAAGCGTGACGTACGAACGGACGAACGGACGGACAAGCCAGAAGCAATATGCCCCCCAACTTTTTTAAAGTTGGGGGCATAAAGACAGTAGGCTAATCCTTTTATACAAAGGTCTAAAGGGTGCTGCCAGCATTCCAACAGATGACCTTGTTCCCCAAGCTAGACATTGTAGAAATCACCATTCGTTGGCGTGTCAGACCCTTAGCGCAAGAACTGACATTTATAAAGAGTCGTTCTTCCCCAGAACCATTAGAGATCGGAATGCCCTTCCCGATTCGATTATTTCGACAGCTGAAGGTGCTGATGATTGTGTAGCTAAATTTACCTCTTTGGTTAGAGCTAGGGACTAACTTCCCTCATCACAGGTCCTGGTGTATGAATGTCATTTGACGTGTCACCAGTAACAATTCTGATTCTGATCCTGATTCACAGATGCCGGGTATATTAATATCTTGAGCGAGATTGACTTTCAGGTTCCTAGGCCCAAGGTCAAGGTCACTGTGGCTATTTTTCGACAAATCTTTGTCAGCAAAGTTTTCGACAAACCTTTGAAAGACAAATCGTTGAAAGATATAGAAGCCTCCGTGGTGTAGTGGTTACGCTACTCGCCTTGTAAACCAGGATCGATGCCGGGCTTCTCCAGACTTTCGGATGAGTCTTTTTAAACCGAGGTCCCTTAGGACCTTAGCTGTTGATGGGACGTAAAACTCAAACAATCACTCACTCACATTGGAAGATATCCTAGTGCATACATTTATTGATGGATTACAGAACTGTTTAAGGGTTCTAGGCTCAAGGTGAA
>CAUZLF010000460.1:0-114000 GCA_963580285.1 Lucinisca nassula | reverse complement strand
TTAAATCTATCTATTGTAGATGGATTTGTTTCGTGCAAAATTTATGATAAACGCGATGACTTCAATTTTGAGATTGTAAATTTTCCTTTTTTGGATGGTGATGTTCCTCGTGCGCCATCCTATGGTTGGGTTAACTACCATGCATGCAGTCTGTCGTATAATATCCATGTTGTACGACTGATTAAAATGGACAAAAATGGCTAGGGCTAAAAAGTATTGCTAAGGGGCCACTTGAAGAAATAACATCTGAACCTGAAACTCTATCAAATGATCAGCCTCCAGCAAAGAGAGCAAAACTTCAAAATAGTTTCAGTAGCTTTGCCTTTTCAACACTAAAATTATTCAATCGACCAGTATTGACCACTCTGGGAGTATTGGTGTAACTTGTTCTACAACATATATTCCCTTTCTTTAAAGCTTGTAGTGCCCTTGAGCAAGGCACTTCATCCATCCACATTGCTTAAAAAAAATACGGGTTACCACCCAGAAAATTCTGCTTGTAATGCTCAGATGTGAGCGAGTAGCAGTAATAGGAGAAAAAAAAAAGAAGAAAACACACTGGCAAAACTTGTAAAATAATCCACAAAAATAAAATTTCCTAGTACAAAAGTCTAAAATACATTGTTTGTGTAAGACTGAAGCCGAAAATCTTAAACAAAATGTTCAATAATTAATTTATATCAATAATATGGATCCTTTTAGAAAAAAAGTCCCCTCCGCTATTTAGGTTAAAGTCATTTTCGCTATTAAGGGGAACCCTTTCCGTATTTTGGAACCCTCTTTTTTATAATGTGCGTTTTTATTGCTCGGTAGCTGGGAGTTGTTTACATTGCACAATGTAAAGACCAAATTTCAATAGTGATGCTTATGCTAAAATCAAGACAGCAGGCACAGACCGCATGCACAGACCGGACAAATTAACTAAAACCCGGTACCACATACAATAAACATGTAATCTTTAATTACTTCCCTTGAATTATAAATTACCCGTATTTTGACTATAGTTATTACAATAAAGGACTGTTTTTCGAGCATTTATTGATACTTTTTCCTCTTTCATTTGTGTTTAGATGTAAAATCTTTTGTATAAACAACAATATAATTGTGCACTTGTCTTCGTGAGTATGAGTGAGATCTATGCACGGACCGACGTTAAATAATGCAAGGTGCGGTGCTAAATCACGGAGCAGAAAGTAAAATAGCCAGACCCCGCCCATCTTTTATTTGTTTGTTTCATTTGATTTTTAACGTCCCCGTCAGCACTTTATAGGCCATTTTGGAGACGTTGCTTCCAGTTTTGTGGGACTTTTACCCGACGATGAGATGAAATGACATCTCAAGCCTTGTCGCCCAAATAAAACCAATAGGGTGGGTCAGGCCTCAGATTCTATGACGGCTCCAATGTAAAGGCTTATTGAAAATTAGAGAGATAATGTTGGTTGGTGCCTGATGCTCTGTCTCTGGTCGGGCTCATCGGAGTCTAACTGTTGGTTTTCTTTTGCTCCAGCATTTCAGTGGTTTCTTGCTGTCGAGTCCTCACCGTTGTCTCACCTCTGTGGTTCTTTGATTTTTGTGTTCACGGAGATGTTGCACTGATGAGTTAGGAGGCCTTCATGCGGACTGAACAAATTATTTGTCTAAATCGCGACGGAAGTAAGGGCGAGGATTGTGGCCACGTAAAATCGATTTAAGCCCCCCCCCCCCCCCCCAGTGGAAATCTTCCACTGACCGTTCCAAGGCGGCTCTTCTGTGGCGATTTATTTATGTTGTTGTTTGTTACTTACTGTGTGTATCACTTGTGTCTTTTAATTTTGGATGGCCATATGGCCATTTTGTGGGAAAGTAACTGTCCTTATGGCCTTCCTTTGTTTAGGTTTCCATTAGGGTCTGGTCGCTTAATGTTTGTATTTCTCTCCCTTTGGTGTCTTTTATGGGTGGAGTAAGTTAATTGTATCAATTCCTGATCTTTGTTTTACTTCTACTTTATAAGCATGGACGATCCAACTCGCACCGCTTTGCTTGTGCAGGCTTAGATCCTCTAAGCGGTTTACCAGTACTCGTGTGCGGCCGGATTCAGCTCTGCGTGGAAGCATCATGCAGCCCATTTCGGTGCCTAGAGAAAAAAATAGGTCTGCATGGTGCTTCCACGTAGTGCTGTAACCCACCGCACACGAGTACCTGTGAACCGCTTAGAAGGTCTAGATCTAATACATTCTATAAATAAGCAAGGACTGGGTGTGCATGTTTTCTGGACCAGACTAGATATATTATTTCGGCCAAATATGCCTCATCAGTGACCCTCAAATATTTCCTAAGCCTGCCGAGAAAGAGTGGTGCTAATTGGACCGTTCATTCATATAAAGGGTATTGATTTCATTGGGCGGCAGGATTTGAGATGCCATTTCATCTCAATATCCGGTAAAAGTTTATAAAAATTGGAAGCAGCGTCACCAAAATGACCTAATTAGGCGTGAGGGAGACGTAACAAATACCACAGACCATATTTTTCTTCTATTATTTGTTTACGCGCCATCAGCCTTTCATTTGAATGCCATATATACAAGTGACGAATCACTGTCTTTTGATGTATCACCAGTATTATTTTTTTTGCCCGCATACGTACGTCTCTGTTTCATGGACCACAACCGCTGTGGAGTGTGGTAGCTCAGTGGTTAGTGTACTTGCTAGAGGCCATCGGTTCGATTTTCGGCAGCGGTAATAAACTTGCGGTGTCCGAACAAGGTCCATTGGCATCATTTGTAGGGATGAATGCCACAAGTGCACAGTCCTTTGGATTGGGACGTTAAATGGAGACCCCCCCCCCCCCCCGAGAGAACCATCCCCTGTGCAGGTTAAAGATCCCTACTGTAATTACACGCGGCCCCCGCCCATCGGGGCTTGAATAAATAGATGGGCTGCATGATGCTTCCGCGCAGAGCTGAAACCGACCGCACACGAGTACTCGTAAACCTCTTAAAGGACCTAAGGCTGCCCAGGCAAAGTGGTGCGAATCGGCCCGTCCATGCTTACAAACCCTATTGGTTTCATTGGGCGACAGGGCTTGAGATGTCATTTCATCTCGATGTCGGGTAAAAGTCCTACAAAATTGGAAGCAACGCCTCCAAAATAACCTATATACAATACAGATATTTAGAGGCTTCATAACCCATTTATAGCACTATTTAACGACACTACAGCTGGTGTCTGGGAATGTGTGGCGGCCGTAAAAAGTCTCCCTGCCCTACATTATATTGTAGTTTACATTTTCTTGTCCTTTGGCATCATTGATTCCAATGTGGAATCTTGAAAATATTTGAGGGTCACAGATGAGGCCTAATTGGCCGAAACTAGCTAGTCTGGCCCAGAAAACATGTACACTTCATATTTTTTATTTCTGTGGTGTATTCCTTGTCCCAAAGGATAACACATTTCTAGAACATATTTGGTGTGTGAATTTAAATGTAAATTTAAAGCTGTATTAATGCCTTCGACCATTTATATCACCTATAATGAATTTCCCCTCGTTGGTCCCATTGACAGTGAATGTGACGCCACATGAGCCACGTGAGAAGTATGCCGAGGCATCTAGCTTTATCGCCTAGAGAACGAATTTCAAATATTCAGAGGATGAGATGATGAAATTTAACACAACGTTCAAGACTTTGCGAATTTATTGGCCATTTACATCCCATATATGACTTTTCCCCCACTGTAGGGCCCCCTGTAAGGGAATGTGACGCAATCGTACCCATTTTAAGAGTGTGCATAGGCATCAGGCAACATGTTGAACATAATGGATGACAGGTATTTAGAGGCTTGGGTGCCGAAATTCACACATACATGTTAAACGTGCATTTTGAACGATTTTAATTAGTTAAATGGAATTTCCCTTCTTTGGGCCCCATACAAAAGAATGTGACGCTTCTTGACCTATTGTATGATTATGCACTGACATCATTCTAAATGATAAACATATTATATGAAAGATATTAACAGGTCGGGGTTCCGAAATATAATCAATCTTGAACGGTATGTGATATTTGTTATCATCTTTGTATCACTTGTATAATTGTCCCCTACTGGGCCCCATATATGGGGAATGTGACGCGAATCATACCCTCTGAAGAATATGCCTATCCCATCAGCTGCATGTTTAACTTTATGTAATATAGATATTTGGAGGTTTTGGTGTGTGAATTTTAATGTAATTGTTGAACTGTATTGATTACTTCGACCATTTGCACCACTTATAATGAATTTCACCTCGTTGGGCCCCTTAACAGGGAATGTGACGCCATTTGAGCCCTATGAGTAGTATGCTGAGGCATTTAGCTTTATCGCTAAGAGAACGAATCACAGATATTTAGAGGCTGAGAGACGAAAATGTAACAAAACATGCAAGACTTTGCGAATTTATTGGCCATTTACACCCCTAACATAGCTTTCCCCACTGCAGGGTCCCTATGTAAGGGAATGTGTCGCAAATGGACCCGTATGAAAAGTGTGCAGGGGCATCAGGCAACTTTTTAAACATAATAGATGGCTGGTATTTAGAGGCTGGGTTGCTGAAATTCAATCCCACTTGTTAAACTTGCAGTTTATAACGATTTTCAGATTGTACATTGAATTTCCCCTCTTTGGGCCCGATACTCGGGAATGTGACGCTACTTCACCCAATGTACGATTGTGCCCTGACATCAGTGTATATGTTAAACATAATAAATGAAAGATATTAAGAGGCCGCTGTTCCAATATATTTTCAAACTTGAACGGTGTGTGAAATGTGTTATCATTTTTGAGTCACTTGCATAATTGTCCCCCCTATTTGGCCCCATATTAGGGAATGTGACGCCACTTGACCCATGTGTGTAGTATGTTGAGGCATCTAGCTTTATCGCTAAGAGAACGAATTACAGATATTTAGAGGCTGAGAGGCTAAAATGTAACAAAACATGAAAGACATTGCGAATGCTTTTGCTATTTTCACCCCAAACATGGCTTTCCCCACTACAGGACCCCTATGTAAGGGAATGTGACGCAAATGGATCCATATGAAAAGTGTGCAGAGGCATCAGACAACATGTTAAATATAATGGATGACGGTATTTAGAGGCTGGGGTGCTGAAATTCAAACCCACTTGTTAAACTTGCATTTTTAACGATTTTCAGTACTTACTTTGAATATCCCCTCTTTGGGCCCCATACTAGGGCATGTGACACTACTTCACCCAATTTACGATTGTGTCCTGACATCAGTCTATATGTTTAGCATAATATATGAAAGATATTAAGAGGCCGCGGTTCTGTAATAGTTTCAAACTTGAACGGTATGTGAAATATGTTATCATTTTTTGGTCACTTGCATAATTGCCCCCCCCCCTATTTGGGCTCATATTAAGGAATATGACGCCTCACGACCCATATGAGCAGTATGTTAAGGCATCTAACTTTATCGCTGAGAGAACGATTTACAGATATTTAGAGGCTGAGAGTCTAAATTCAACAAAACATGCAAGATTTTGCGAATTTATTTACCATTTACACCCCTAACATGTCTTTCCCCACTATAGGGCCCCTTTGTATTGGAATGTGACCCAAATTGCCCTGTTTGAAAAGTTTGCAGAGGCATCAGGCAACATGTTAAACATGATGGATGATGGGTATTTAGAAGCCGGGTAGATAACATTCAAACCCACTTGTTAAACTTGCATCATAATGATTTTCAGTACTTAGATTGAATTTCCCCTCTTTCAGCCCCATGCTGGGGATTGTGACGCTACTTCACCCAATGTACGATTGTGCCCTGACATCAGTCTATATGTTAAACATAATAAATGAAAGATATTAGGAGGCAGCGTTTCAAAAATATTTTCAAACTTGAACGGTATGTGAAATATGTTATCATTTTTGAGCCACTTGCATTATTGTCCCCCTAATGGGTCCCATATTAGGGAATGTGACGCCACTTGACCAATATGAGTAGTATGTTGAGGCATCTAGCTTTATCGCTAAGACAACGATTTACAGATATTTAGAGGCTGAGAGTCTAAAATGTAACAAAACATGCAATACTTTGCGAATTTATTGGCCATTTACACCCAAACATGGCTTTCCCCACTGTAGGGCCCATATGTAAGGGAATGTGACGCAAATTGACCCGTATGAAAAGTGTGCAGAGGCATCAGGCAACATGTTAAACGTTATGGATTACGCGTATTTAGAGACTGGGGTGCTGAAATTTAAACCCACTTGTTAAACTTGCATTCATAACGATTTTCAGAACTTACATTGAATTTCCCCTTTTTGGGCCCCATACTAGGGAATGTGACGCTACTTCACACAATGTGAGATTGTGCCCTGACATCAGATTATATGTTAAACATAATAAATGAAAGATATTAAGAGGCAGCGGTTCCGAAATATTTTCAAACTTGAAAGGTATGTAAAATATTTTTGAGTCACTTCCATAATTGTTGGCCCTATTTGGCCCCATATTAGGAAATGTGACGCGAAACATACCCTCTAAGAATAAGATGCAGGCAACTAGCAACAAGTTTACTGTAATAGAATATAGATATTTAGAGGCTTTGATATGTGAATTTTAATGTGAATGTAGAGGCTGTATTAATATCTCCGACTATTTACACCACCTATATTGAATTTCCCCTCGTTGGTCCCCTTAACAGGGAATGTGACGCCACTTGATCCCTATGAGTAGTATGCCGAGTCATTTAGCTTTATTGCTGACAGAACGAATTGCAGATATTTAGAGGCTGAGAGGCTGAAATTCGAACCCAAGTGTTGAACTTGCAATTGTAACGATTTTCAGCACTTACACTGAATTTCCCATCAATAGGCTCCATACTAGGGAATGTGACGCCAATTCACCCAAAGTACGATCTTGCTCTGGCATCAGTCGATATGGTAAACATAATAAATGAATGGTATTAAGAGGCTGCGGTTCCGAAATATCTTCATATTTTAACGGTATGCGAAATTTGTTATCATTTTTTAGTCAATTGTATAATTGTCCCCCCTATTTGGCCCCATATCAGGGAATGTGACGCGAATCATACCCTCTAAGGATAATGTCCAGGCGACTTTGAACATGTGTAACGTAATACAATATAGATATTTAGAGGCTTTGATGTGTGAATTTAAATGTAAATATAGAGGATGTATCAATTACTACGACAATTTACACCACCTGTATTGAATTTCCCCTCGTTGGTCCCCTTAACAGGGAATGTGACGCCACTTGATCCCTATGAGTAGTATGCCGAGTCATTTAGCTTTATCGCTGACAGAACGAATTGCAGATATTAAGAGGCTGAGAGGCTGAAATTCGAACCCAAGGGTTAAACTTGCATTTTAAACGAGTTTCAGCACTTACACTGAATTTCCCCTCTTTGTGCCCCATACTAGGTCATGTGACGCCATTTCACCCAAAGTACGATCATGCTCTGACATCAGTCCATATGGTTATCATAATAAATGAAAGATATTAAGAGGCTGCGGTTCCGAATAATCTTCAAATTTGAACGGTATATGAAATTTGTTTTCAGTTTTGAGTCACTTGCATAATTGTCCCTCCTGTTGGGCCCCATCTCAGGGAATGTGACGCGAATCATACCCTCTAAGGATTATGTCCTAGCAACTAGCAACATGTTTAACATAATACAATATAGATATTTGGAGGCTTTGATGTGTGAATTTTAATGTAAATGTAGAGGTTGTGTTAATTACTTCCACCATTTACACCACCTGTATTGAATTTCCCTCGTTGGTCCCCTTAACAGGGAATGTGACGCCACTTGATCCCTATGAGTAGTATCGAGTCATTTAGCTTTCTCGCTGACAGAACGAATTACAGATTTTTAGAGGTTGAGAGGCTAAAATACGAACCCAAGTGTTAAACTTGCATTCATCATGATTTTCAGCACTTACATTGAATTTCCCCTCTTTGGGCCCCATACTAGGGAATGTGACGCCAATTCACCCAAAGTACGATCTTGCTCTGACATCAGTTTATATGGTAAACATAATAAATGAATGGTATTAAGAGGCTGCGGTTCCGAAATATCTTCAAATTTGAACGGTATGCGAAAATCGTTATCATTCTTTAGTCAATTGCATAATTGTCCCCCCCCCCCCCTATTGGACCCCATATCAGGGAATGTGACGCGAATCATATCCTCTAAGGATTATGTCCAGGCGACTTTGAACATGTGTAACGTAATACAATATAGATATTTAGAGGCTGAGAGGCTGAAATTCGAACCCAAGTGTTAAACTTGCATTTATAACGAGTTTCAGCACTTACACTGAATTTCCCCTCTTTGGGCCCCATACTAGGGAATGTGACGCCATTTCACCCAAAGAACGATCTTGCTCTGACATCAGTCTATATGGTAAACATAATAAATGAAAGATATTAAGAGGCTGTGTGAATTTTAATGTAAATGTAGAAGCTGTATTAATTACTTCGAACATTTACACAACCTATATTGATTTTCCCCTGTTGGTCCCCATAACAGGGAATGTGACGCCACTTGATCCCTATGAGTAGTATGCCGAGTCATTTATTGGACCCCATATCAGGGAATGTGACGCAAATCATACACTCTAAGGATTTTTTCTAGGTAACCAGGAACATGTTTAACATAATAAAATATAGATATTTAGAGGCTTTGATGTGTGAATTTTAATGTAAATGTAGAGGCTGTATTATTTACTCCGAACATTTACACCACCTATATTGATTTTCCCCTCGTTGGTCCCCTTAACAGGGAATGTGACGCCACTTGATCCCCATGAGGAGTATGCCGAGTCATTTAGCTTTATCGCTGACAGAACGAAATACAGATATTTAGAGGCTGAGAGGCTGAAAATCGATCCCACGTGTTAAACTTGCATTTATAACGATTTTCAGCACTTACACTGAATTTCCCCCCTTTGGGCCCCATACTAGGGAATGTGACGCTACTGCGCCCAATGTACGATTTTGCCCTGACATCAGTCTATATGGTAAACATAATAAATGAAAGATATTAAGAGGCTGCGGTTCCGAAATAGTTTCAAAATTGAACGATATGTGAAATAGGTTATCATTTTGGAGTCACTTGCAGTATTTTCCACCTATCGGGCCCCATATCAGGGAATGTGACGCAAATCATACCCTCTAAGGATTTTGTCAAGGTAACCAGGAACATGTTTAACATATTACAATATAGATATTTAGAGGCTTTGATGTGTGAATTTTAATGTAAATGTAGAGGCTGTATTATTTACTCCGAACATTTACACCACCTATATTGATTTTCCCCTCGTTGGTCCCCTTAACAGGGAATGTGACGCCACTTAATCCCCATGAGTAGTATGCCGAGTCATTTAGCTTTATCGCTGACAGAACGAAATACAGATATTTAGAGGCTGAGAGGCTGAAAATCGATTCCACGTGTTAAACTTGCATTTATAACGATTTTCAGCACTTACACTGAATTTCCCCTCTTTGGGCCCCATACTAGGGAATGTGACGCTACTTCACCCAATGTACGATTTTGCCCTGACATCAGTCTATATGATAAACATAATAAATGAAAGATATTAAGAGGCTGCGGTTCCGAAATAGTTTCAAAATTGAAGGATATCTGAAATTGGTTATCATTTTGGAGTCACTTGCATAATTGTCCCCCTATTGGGCCCCATATCAGGGTATGTGACGCAAATTATACCCTCTAAGGATTTTGTCTAGGCAACTAGGAACATGTTTAACATAATACAATATAGATATTTAGAGGCGTTGATGTGTGAATTTTAATGTAAATGTAGAGGCTTTATTATTTACTCCGAACATTTACACCACCTATATTGATTTTCCCCTCGTTGGTACCCTTAACAGGGAATGTGACGCAACTCGATCCCTATGAATAGTATGCTGATTCATATAGCTTTATCGCTGACAGAACGAAATGCAGATATTTAGAGGCTGAGAGGCTAAAAATCGAACCCACGTGTTAAACTTGCGTTTATAACGATTTTCAGCACTTACACTGAATTTCCCCTCTTTGGGCCCCATACTAGGGAATGTGACGCTACTTCACCCAATGTACGATTTTGTTCCGACATCAGTCTATATGGTAAACATGATAAATGAAAGATATTAAGAGGCTGCGGTTCCGAAATAGTTTCAAAATTGAACGATATGTGAAATGGGTTATCATTTTGGAGTCACTTGCATAATTGTCCCCCTATTGGGCCCCATATCAGGGAATGTGACGCAAATCATACCCTCTAAGGATTTTGTCTAGGCAACAAGGAACATGTTTAACATAATACAATATAGATATTTAGAGGCTTTGATGTGTGAATTTTAATGTAACTGTAGGGGCTGTATTATTTACTCCGAACATTTACGCCACTTATGTTGATTTTCCCCTCGTTGGTACCCTTAACAGGGAATGTGACGCCACTTGATCCCTATGAGTAGTATGCCGAGTCTTTTAGCTTTATCGCTGACAGAACGAAATGCAGATATTAAGAGGTTGAGAGGCTGAAAATCGAACCCACGTGTTAAACTTGCATTTATAACGATTTTCAGCACTTACACTGATTTTCCCCTCTTTGGGCCCCATACTAGGGAATGTGACGCTACTTCACCCAATGTACGATTTTGCCCTGACATCAGTCTATATGGTAAACATAATAAATGAAAGATATTAAGAGACTGCGGTTCCGAAATAGTTTCAAATTGAAGGATATCTGAAATTGGTTATCATTTTGGAGTCACTTGCATAATTGTCCCCCTATTGGGCCCCATATCAGGGAATGTGACGCTACTTCACCCAATGTACGATTTTACTCTGACATTAGTCTATATGGTAAACATAATAAATGAAAGATATTTAGAGGCTGCGGTTCCGAAATAGTTTCAAAATTGAACGATATGTGAAATAGGTTATCATTTTGGAGTCACTCGCATAATTGTCCCCCTATTGGGCCCCATATCAGGGTATGTGACGCAAATCATACCCTCTAAGGATTTTGTCTAGGCAACTAGGAACATGTTTAACATAATACAATATAGATATTTAGAAGCTTTGATGTGTTAATTTTAATGTAAATGTAGAGGCTGTATTATTTACTCCGAACATTTACACCACCTATATTGATTTTCCCCTCGTTGGTCCCCTTAACAGGGAATGTGACGCCACTTGATCCCTATGAGTAGTATGCCGAGTCATTTAGCTTTATCGCTGACAGAACGAAATACAGATAATTAGAGGCTGAGAGGCTGAAAATCGAACCCACGTGTTAAACTTGCATTTATAACGATTTTCAGCACTTACACTGATTTTCCCCTCTTTGGGCCCCATACGAGGGAATGTGACGCTACTTCACCCAATGTACGATTTTGCCCTGACATCAGTCTATATGGTAAACATAATAAATGAAAGATATTAAGAGGCTGCGGTTCCGAAATAGTTTCAAAATTGAAGGATATCTGAAATTGGTTATCATTTTGGAGTCACTTGCATAATTGTTCCCCTATTGGGCCCCATATCAGGGAATGTGACGCAAATCATACCCTCTAAGGATTTTGTCTAGGCAACTAGGAACATGTTTAACATAATACAATATAGATATTTAGAGGCTTTGATGTGTGAATTTTAATGTAAATGTAGAGGCTTTATTATTTACTCCGAACATTTACACCACCTATATTGATTTTCCCCTCGTTGGTACCCTTAACAGGGAATGTGACGCAACTTGATCCCTATGAATAGTATGCCGAGTCATTTAGCTTTATCGCTGACAGAACGAAATGCAGATATTTAGAGGCTGAGAGGCTGAAAATCGAACCCACGTGTTAAACTTGCGTTTATAACGATTTTCAGCACTTACACTGAATTTCCCCTTTTTGGGCCCCATACTAGGGAATGTGACGCTACTTCACCCAATGTACGATTTTGCTCTGACATCAGTCTATATGGTAAACATGATAAATGAAAGATATTAAGAGGCTGCGGTTCCGAAATAGTTTCAAAATTGAACGATATGTGAAATGGGTTATCATTTTGGAGTCACTTGCATAATTTTCCCCCTATAAGGCCCCATATCAGGGAATGTGACGCAAATCATACCCTCTAAGGATTTTGTCTAGGCAACTAGGAACATGTTTAACATAATACAATATATATATTTAGATGTTTTGATGTGTGAATTTTAATGTAAATGTAGAGGCTGTATTATTTACTCCGAACACTTACGCCACCTATATTGATTTTCCCCTCGTTGGTCCCCTTAACAGGGAATGTGACGCCACTTGATCCCTATGAGTAGTATGCCGAGTCATTTACCTTTATTGCTGACAGAACGAAATGCAGATATTAAGAGGCTGAGAGGCTGAAAATCGAACTCACGTGTTAAACTTGCATTTATAACGATTTTCAGCACTTACACTGAATTTCCCCTCTTTGGGCCCCATACTAGGGAATGTGACGCTTCTTCATCCAATGTACGATTTTGCCCTGACATCAGTCTATAAGGTAAACAAAATAAATAAAAGATATTAAGAGGCTGCGGTTCCGAAATAGTTTCAAAATTGAACGATATGTGAAATAGGTTATCATTTTGGAGTCACTTGCAGTATTTTCCACCTATCGGGCCCCATATCAGGGGATGTGACGCAAATCATACACCCTAAGGATTTTGTCTAGGTAACCAGGAACATGTTTAACATATTACAATATAGATATTTAGAGGCTTTGATGTGTGAATTTTAATGTAAATGTAGAGGCTGTATTATTTACTCCGAACATTTACACCACCTATATTGATTTTCCCCTCGTTGGTCCCCTTAACAGGGAATGTGACGCCACTTGATCCCCATGAGTAGTATGCCGAGTCATTTAGCTTTATCGCTGACAGAACGAAATACAGATATTTAGAGGCTGAGAGGCTGAAAATCGATCCCACGTGTTAAACTTGCATTTATAACGATTTTCAGCACTTACACTGAACTTCCCCTCTTTGGGCCCCATACTAGGGAATGTGACGCTACTTCACCCAATGTACGATTTTGCCCTGACATCAGTCTTTATGGTAAACATAATAAAAGAAAGATATTAAGAGGCTGCGGTTCCGAAATAGTTTCAAAATTGAAGGATATCTGAAATTGGTTATCATTTTGGAGTCACTTGCATAATTGTCCCCCTATTGGGCCCCATATCAGGGAATGTGACGCAAATCATACCCTCCAAGGATTTTGTCTAGGCAACTATGAACATGTTTAACATAATACAATATAGATATTTAGAGGCTTTGATGTGTGAATTTTAATGTAAATGTAGAGGCTTTATTATTTACTCCGAACATTTACACCACCTATATTGATTTTCCCCTCGTTGGTACCCTTAACAGGGAATGTGACGCAACTTGATCCCTATGAATAGTATGCCGAGTCATTTAGCTTTTTCGCTGACAGAACGAAATGCAGATATTTAGAGGCTGAGAGGCTGAAAATCGAACCCACGTGTTAAACTTGCGTTTATAACGATTTTCAGCACTTACACTGAATTTCCCCTCTTTGGGCCCCATACTAGGGAATGTGACGCTACTTCACCCAATGTACGATTTTGCTCTGACATCAGTCTATATGGTAAACATGATAAATGAAAGATATTAAGAGGCTGCGGTTCCGAAATAGTTTCAAAATTGAACGATATGTGAAATGGGTTATCATTTTGGAGTCACTTGCATAATTTTCCCCCTATAAGGCCCCATATCAGGGAATGTGACGCAAATCATACCCTCTAAGGATTTTGTCTAGGCAACTAGGAACATGTTTAACATAATACAATATATATATTTAGATGTTTTGATGTGTGAATTTTAATGTAAATGTAGAGGCTGTATTATTTACTCCGAACACTTACGCCACCTATATTGATTTTCCCCTCGTTGGTCCCCTTAACAGGGAATGTGACGCCACTTGATCCCTATGAGTAGTATGCCGAGTAATTTACCTTTATTGCTGACAGAACGAAATGCAGATATTAAGAGGCTGAGAGGCTGAAAATCGAACTCACGTGTTAAACTTGCATTTATAACGATTTTCAGCACTTACACTGAATTTCCCCTCTTTGGGCCCCATACTAGGGAATGTGACGCTTCTTCATCCAATGTACGATTTTGCCCTGACATCAGTCTATAAGGTAAACAAAATAAATAAAAGATATTAAGAGGCTGCGGTTCCGAAATAGTTTCAAAATTGAACGATATGTGAAATAGGTTATCATTTTGGAGTCACTTGCAGTATTTTCCACCTATCGGGCCCCATATCAGGGGATGTGACGCAAATCATACACCCTAAGGATTTTGTCTAGGTAACCAGGAACATGTTTAACATATTACAATATAGATATTTAGAGGCTTTGATGTGTGAATTTTAATGTAAATGTAGAGGCTGTATTATTTACTCCGAACATTTACACCACCTATATTGATTTTCCCCTCGTTGGTCCCCTTAACAGGGAATGTGACGCCACTTGATCCCCATGAGTAGTATGCCGAGTCATTTAGCTTTATCGCTGACAGAACGAAATACAGATATTAAGAGGCTGAGAGGCGGAAAATCGATCCCACGTGTTAAACTTGCATTTATAACGATTTTCAGCACTTACACTGAACTTCCCCTCTTTGGGCCCCATACTAGGGAATGTGACGCTACTTCACCCAATGTACGATTTTGCCCTGACATCAGTCTTTATGGTAAACATAATAAAAGAAAGATATTAAGAGGCTGCGGTTCCGAAATAGTTTCAAAATTGAAGGATATCTGAAATTGGTTATCATTTTGGAGTCACTTGCATAATTGTCCCCCTATTGGGCCCCATATCAGGGAATGTGACGCAAATCATACCCTCCAAGGATTTTGTCTAGGCAACTATGAACATGTTTAACATAATACAATATAGATATTTAGAGGCTTTGATGTGTGAATTTTAATGTAAATGTAGAGGCTTTATTATTTACTCCGAACATTTACACCACCTATATTGATTTTCCCCTCGTTGGTACCCTTAGCAGGGAATGTGACGCAACTTGATCCCTATGAATAGTATGCCGAGTCATTTAGCTTTATCGCTGACAGAACGAAATGCAGATATTTAGAGGCTGAGAGGCTGAAAATCGAACCCACGTGTTAAACTTGCGTTTATAACGATTTTCAGCACTTACACTGAATTTCCCCTCTTTGGGCCCCATACTAGGGAATGTGACGCTACTTCACCCAATGTACGATTTTGCTCTGACATCAGTCTATATGGTAAACATGATAAATGAAAGATATTAAGAGGCTGCGGTTCCGAAATAGTTTCAAAATTGAACGATATGTGAAATGGGTTATCATTTTGGAGTCACTTGCATAATTGTCCCCCTATTAGGCCCCATATCAGGGAATGTGACGCAAATCATACCCTCTAAGGATTTTGTCTAGGCAACTAGGAACATGTTTAACATAATACAATATAGATATTTAGAGGCTTTGATGTGTGAATTTTAATGTAAATGTAGAGGCTGTATTATTTACTCCAAACACTTACGCCACCTATATTGATTTTCCCCTCGTTGGTCCCCTTAACAGGGAATGTGACGCCACTTGATCCCTATGAGTAGTATGCCGAGTCATTTACCTTTATTGCTGACCGAACGAAATGCAGATATTTAGAGGCTGAGAGGCTGAAAATCGAACTCACGTGTTAAACTTGCATTTATAACGATTTTCAGCACTTACACTGAATTTCCCCTCTTTGGGCCCCATACTAGGGAATGTGACGCTACTTCACCCAATGTACGATTTTGCCCTGACATCAGTCTATATGGTAAACATATTAAATGAAAGATATTAAGAGGCTGCGGTTCCGAAATAGTTTCAAAATTGAACGATATGTGAAATAGCTTATCATTTTGGAGTCACTCGCATAATTGTCCCCCTATTGGGCCCCATATCAGGGAATGTGACGCAAATCATACACCCTAAGGATTTTGTCTAGGTAACCAGGAACATGTTTAACATATTACAATATAGATATTTAGAGGCTTTGATGTGTGAATTTTAATGTAAATGTAGAGGCTGTATTATTTACTCCGAACATTTACACCACCTATATTGATTTTCCCCTCGTTGGTCCCCTTAACAGGGAATGTGACGCCACTTGATCCCCATGAGTAGTATGCCGAGTCATTTAGCTTTATCGCTGATAGAACGAAATACAGATATTTAGAGGCTGAGAGGCTGAAAATCGATCCCACGTGTTAAACTTGCATTTATAACGATTTTCAGCACTTACACTGAATTTCCCCTCTTTGGGCCCCATACTAGGGAATGTGACGCTACTTCACCCAATGTACGATTTTGCCCTGACATCAGTCTATATGGTAAACATAATAAAAGAAAGATATTAAGAGGCTGCGGTTCCGAAATAGTTTCAAAATTGAAGGATATCTGAAATTGGTTATCATTTTGGAGTCACTTGCATAATTATCCCCCTATTGGGCCCCATATCAGGGTATGTGACGCAAATCATACCGTCTAAGGATTTTGTCTAGGCAACTAGGAACATGTTTAACATAATACAGGGGACCCGCGTTATAACGACAGTATTTGTACCCTATTATTGTGCCGTTATAATGAATTTGCCGTTATAAAGAATCTCAGTTAGGGTCTTTTCCACATCATTACTCCAAGAAACAAATGTTACAGACATTTGTAAGAATCGCCTCGGTGAGGCGATTCTAACAAATATCTATAACATTTGTTTCTTGGAGTATTAAATTACAAGTATCTTTCATGACTATGGATTCATTTTGGGCATAAACCCGAGGGAAGCCAACGTCGCTGGGAATCGAGGCTAAACCTTGAGCCAAGAAGTCATTCCATTGAAATTGTCGTTATAACGAGTTTTGCCGTTATAACGAATGTCTGTCTAAGGAGGGTTGACTGTACAATATAGATATTTAGAGGCGTGGATGTGTGAATTTTAATGTAAATGTAGAGGCTTTATTATTTACTCCGAACATTTACACCACCTATATTGATTTTCCCCTCGTTGGTATCCTTAACAGGGAATGTGAGGCACCTTGATCCCTATGAATAGTATGCTGATTCATATAGCTTTATCGCTGACAGAACGAAATGCAGATATTTAGAGGCTGAGAGGCTAAAAATCGAACCCACGTGTTAAACTTGCGTTTATAACGATTTTCAGCACTTACACTGAATTTCCCCTCTTTGGGCCCCATACTAGGGAATGTGACGCTACTTCACCTAATGTACGATTTTGTTCTGACATCAGTCTATATGGTAAACATGATAAATGAAAGATATTAAGAGGCTGCGGTTCCGAAATAGTTTCAAAATTGAACGATATGTGAAATGGGTTATCATTTTGGAGTCACTTGCATAATTGTCCCCCTATTGGGCCCCATATCAGGGAATGTGACGCAAATCATACCCTCTAAGGTTTTGTCTAGGCAACAAGGAACATGTTTAACATAATACAATATAGATATTTAGAGGCTTTGATGTGTGAATTTTAATGTAACTGTAGGGGCTGTATTATTTACTCCGAACATTTACGCCACATATGTTGATTTTCCCCTCGTTGGTACCCTTAACAGGGAATGTGACGCCACTTGATCCCTATGAGTAGTATGCCGAGTCTTTTAGCTTTATCGCTGACAGAACGAAATGCAGATATTAAGAGGTTGAGAGGCTGAAAATCGAACCCACGTCTTAAACTTGCATTTATAACGATTTTCAGCACCTACACTGAATTTCCCCTCTTTGGGCCCCATACTAGGGAATGTGACGCTACTTCACCCAATGTACGATTTAACTCTGACATTAGCCTATATGGTAAACATAATAAATGAAAGATATTAAGAGGCTGCGGTTCCGAAATAGTTTCAAAATTGAACGATATATGAAATAGGTTATTATTTTGGAGTCACTCGCATAATTGTCCCCCTATTGGGCCCCATATCAGGGTATGTGACGCAAATCATACCCTCTAAGGATTTTGTCTAGGCAACTAGGAACATGTTTAACATAATACAATATAGATATTTAGAGGCTTTGATGTGTGAATTTTAATGTAAATGTAGAGGCTGTATTATTTACTCCTAACATTTACACCACCTATACTGATTTTCCCCTCGTTGGTCCCCTTAACAGGGAATGTGACGCCATTTGATCCCATTGAGTAGTATGCCGAGTCATTTAGCTTTATCGCTGACAGAACGAAATACAGATAATTAGAGGCTGAGAGGCTGAAAATCGAACCCACGTGTTAAACTTGCATTTATAACTATTTTCAGCACTTACACTGATTTTCCCCTCTTTGGGCCCCATACTAGGGAATGTGACGCTACTTCACCCAATGTACGATTTTGCCCTGACATCAGTCTATATGGTAAACATAATAAATGAAAGATATTAAGAGGCTGCGGTTCCGAAATAGTTTCAAAATTGAAGGATATCTGAAATTGGTTATCATTTTGGAGTCACTTGCATAATTGTCCCCCTATTGGGCCCCATATCAGGAAATGTGACGCAAATCATACCCTCCAAGGATTTTGTCTAGGCAACTATGAACATGTTTAACATAATACAATATAGATATTTAGAGGCTTTGATGTGTGAATTTTAATGTAAATGTAGAGGCTTTATTATTTACTCCGAACATTTACACCACCTATATTGATTTTCCCCTCGTTGGTACCCTTAACAGGGAATGTGACGCAACTTGATCCCTATGAATAGTATGCCGAGTCATTTAGCTTTTTCGCTGACAGAACGAAATGCAGATATTTAGAGGCTGAGAGGCTGAAAATCGAACCCACGTGTTAAACTTGCGTTTATAACGATTTTCAGCACTTACACTGAATTTCCCCTCTTTGGGCCCCATACTAGGGAATGTGACGCTACTTCACCCAATGTACGATTTTGCTCTGACATCAGTCTATATGGTAAACATGATAAATGAAAGATATTAAGAGGCTGCGGTTCCGAAATAGTTTCAAAATTGAACGATATGTGAAATGGGTTATCATTTTGGAGTCACTTGCATAATTGTCCCCCTATTGGGCCCCATATCAGGGAATGTGACGCAAATCATACCCTCTAAGGATTTTGACTAGGCAACTAGGAACATGTTTAACATAATACAATATAGATATTTAGAGGCTTTGATGTGTGAATTTTAATGTAAATGTAGAGGCTGTATTATTTACTCCGAACACTTACGCCACCTATATTGATTTTCCCCTCGTTGGTCCCCTTAACAGGGAATGTGACGCCACTTGATCCCTATGAGTAGTATGCCGAGTCATTTACCTTTATTGCTGACCGAACGAAATGCAGATATTTAGAGGCTGAGAGGCTGAAAATCGAACTCACGTGTTAAACTTGCATTTATAACGATTTTCAGCACTTACACTGAATTTCCCCTCTTTGGGCCCCATACTAGGGAATGTGACGCTACTTCACCCAATGTACGATTTTGCCCTGACATCAGTCTATATGGTAAACATATTAAATGAAAGATATTAAGAGGCTGCGGTTCCGAAATAGTTTCAAAATTGAACGATATGTGAAATAGGTTATCATTTTGGAGTCACTCGCATAATTGTCCCCCTATTGGGCCCCATATCAGGGAATGTGACGCAAATCATACACCCTAAGGATTTTGTCTAGGTAACCAGGAACATGTTTAACATATTACAATATAGATATTTAGAGGCTTTGATGTGTGAATTTTAATGTAAATGTAGAGGCTGTATTATTTACTCCGAACATTTACACCACCTATATTGATTTTCCCCTCGTTGGTCCCCTTAACAGGGAATGTGACGCCACTTGATCCCCATGAGTAGTATGCCGAGTCATTTAGCTTTATCGCTGATAGAACGAAATACAGATATTTAGAGGCTGAGAGGCTGAAAATCGATCCCACGTGTTAAACTTGCATTTATAACGATTTTCAGCACTTACACTGAATTTCCCCTCTTTGGGCCCCATACTAGGGAATGTGACGCTACTTCACCCAATGTACGATTTTGCCCTGACATCAGTCTATATGGTAAACATAATAAAAGAAAGATATTAAGAGGCTGCGGTTCCGAAATAGTTTCAAAATTGAAGGATATCTGAAATTGGTTATCATTTTGGAGTCACTTGCATAATTGTCCCCCTATTGGGCCCCATATCAGGGTATGTGACGCAAATCATACCGTCTAAGGATTTTGTCTAGGCAACTAGGAACATGTTTAACATAATACAATATAGATATTTAGAGGCGTTGATGTGTGAATTTTAATGTAAATGTAGAGGCTTTATTATTTACTCCGAACATTTACGCCACCTATATTGATTTTCCCCTCGTTGGTACCCTTAACAGGGAATGTGAGGCACCTTGATCCCTATGAATAGTATGCTGATTCATATAGCTTTATCGCTGACAGGACGAAATGCAGATATTTAGAGGCTGAGAGGCTGAAAATCGAACTCACGTGTTAAACTTGCATTTATAACGATTTTCAGCACTTACACTGAATTTCCCCTCTTTGGGCCCCATACTAGGGAATGTGACGCTACTTCACCCAATGTACGATTTTGCCCTGACATCAGTCTATATGGTAAACATATTAAATGAAAGATATTAAGAGGCTGCGGTTCCGAAATAGTTTCAAAATTGAACGATATGTGAAATAGGTTATCATTTTGGAGTCACTCGCATAATTGTCCCCCTATTGGGCCCCATATCAGGGAATGTGACGCAAATCATACACCCTAAGGATTTTGTCTAGGTAACCAGGAACATGTTTAACATATTACAATATAGATATTTAGAGGCTTTGATGTGTGAATTTTAATGTAAATGTAGAGGCTGTATTATTTACTCCGAACATTTACACCACCTATATTGATTTTCCCCTCGTTGGTCCCCTTAACAGGGAATGTGACGCCACTTGATCCCCATGAGTAGTATGCCGAGTCATTTAGCTTTATCGCTGACAGAACGAAATACAGATATTTAGAGGCTGAGAGGCTGAAAATCGATCCCACGTGTTAAACTTGCATTTATAACGATTTTCAGCACTTACACTGAATTTCCCCTCTTTGGGCCCCATACTAGGGAATGTGACGCTACTTCACCCAATGTACGATTTTGCCCTGACATCAGTCTATATGGTAAACATAATAAAAGAAAGATATTAAGAGGCTGCGGTTCCGAAATAGTTTCAAAATTGAAGGATATCTGAAATTGGTTATCATTTTGGAGTCACTTGCATAATTGTCCCCCTATTGGGCCCCATATCAGGGTATGTGACGCAAATCATACCGTCTAAGGATTTTGTCTAGGCAACTAGGAACATGTTTAACATAATACAATATAGATATTTAGAGGCGTTGATGTGTGAATTTTAATGTAAATGTAGAGGCTTTATTATTTACTCCGAACATTTACGCCACCTATATTGATTTTCCCCTCGTTGGTACCCTTAACAGGGAATGTGAGGCACCTTGATCCCTATGAATAGTATGCTGATTCATATAGCTTTATCGCTGACAGGACGAAATGCAGATATTTAGAGGCTGAGAGGCTAAAAATCGAACCCACGTGTTAAACTTCCGTTTATAACGATTTTCAGCACTTACACTGAATTTCCCCTCTTTGGGCCCCATACTAGGGAATGTGACGCTACTTCACCCAATGTACGATTTTGCCCTGACATCAGTCTATATGGTAAACATGATAAATGAAAGATATTAAGAGGCTGCGGTTCCGAAATAGTTTCAAAATTGAACGATATGTGAAATAGGTTATCATTTTGGAGTCACTTGCAGTATTTTCCACCTATTGGGCCCCATATCAGGGAATGTGACGCAAATCATACACCCTAAGGATTTTGTCTAGGTAACCAGGAACATGTTTAACATATTACAATATAGATATTTAGAGGCTTTGATGTGTGAATTTTAATGTAAATGTAGAGTCTTTATTATTTTCTCCGAACATTTACACCATCTATATTGATTTTCCCCTCGTTGGTACCCTTAACAGGGAATGTGACGCCACTTGATCCCTATGAATAGTATGCCGAGTCATTTAGCTTTATCGCTGACAGAACTAAATGCAGATATTTAGAGGCTGAGAGGCTGAAAATCGAACCCACGTGTTAAACTTGCGTTTATAACGATTTTCAGCACTTACACTGAATTTCCCCTCTTTGGGCCCCATACAAGGGAATGTGACGCTACTTCACCCAATGTACGATTTTGCTCTGACATCAGTCTATATGGTAAACATGATAAATGAAAGATATTAAGAGGCTGCGGTTCCGAAATAGTTTCAAAATTGAACGATATGTGAAATGGGTTATCATTTTGGAGTCACTTGCATAATTGTCCCCCTATTAGGCCCCATATCAGGGAATGTGACGCAAATCATACCCTCTAAGGATTTTGTCTAGGCAACTAGGAACATGTTTAACATAATACAATATAGATATTTAAAGGCTTTGATGTGTGATTTTTAATGTAAATGTAGAGGCTGTATTATTTACTCCGAACACTTACGCCACCTATATTGATTTTCCCCTCGTTGGTCCCCTTAACAGGGAATGTGACGCCACTTGATCCCTATGAGTAGTATGCCGAGCCATTTACCTTTATTGCTGACAGAACGAAATGCAGATATTTAGAGGCTGAGAGGCTGAAAATCGAACTCACTTGTTAAACTTGCATTTATAACGATTTTCAGCACTTACACTGAATTTCCCCTCTTTGGGTCCCATACTAGGGAATGTGACGCTTCTTCACCCAATGTACGATTTTGCCCTGACATCAGTCTATATGGTAAACATAATAAATGAAAGATATTAAGAGGCTGCGGTTCCGAAATAGTTTCAAAATTGAACGATATGTGAAATAGGTTATCATTTTGGAGTCACTTGCAGTATTTTCCACCTATTGGGCCCCATATCAGGGAATGTGACGCAAATCATACACCCTAAGGATTTTGTCTAGGTAACCAGGAACATGTTTAACATATTACAATATAGATATTTAGAGGCTTTGATGTGTGAATTTTAATGTAAATGTAGAGGCTGTATTATTTACTCCGAACATTTACACCACCTATATTAATTTTCCCCTCGTTGGTCCCCTTAACAGGGAATGTGACGCCACTTGATCCCCATGAGTATTATGCCGAGTCATTTAGCTTTATCGCTGACAGAACGAAATACAGATATTTAGAGGCTGAGAGGCTGAAAATCGATCCCACGTGTTAAACTTGCATTTATAACGATTTTCAGCACTTACACTGAATTTCCCCTCTTTGGGCCCCATACTAGGGAATGTGACGCTACTTCACTCAATGTACGATTTTGCCCTGACATCAGTCTATATGGTAAACATAATAAAAGAAAGATATTAAGAGGCTGCGGTTCCGAAATAGTTTCAAAATTGAAGGATATCTGAAATTGGTTATCATTTTGGAGTCACTTGCATAATTGTCCCCCTATTGGGCCCCATATCAGGGTATGTGACGCAAATCATACCCTCTAAGGATTTTGTCTAGGCAACTAGGAACATGTTTAACATAATACAATATAGATATTTAGAGGCGTTGATGTGTGAATTTTAATGTAAATGTAGAGGCTTTATTATTTACTCCGAACATTTACACCACCTATATTGATTTTCCCCTCGTTGGTACCCTTAACAGGGAATGTGAGGCACCTTGATCCCTATGAATAGTATGCTGATTCATATAGCTTTATCGCTGACAGAACGAAATGCAGATATTTAGAGGCTGAGAGGCTAAAAATCGAACCCACGTGTTAAACTTGCGTTTATAACGATTTTCAGCACTTACACTGAATTTCCCCTCTTTGGGCCCCATACTAGGGAATGTGACGCTACTTCACCCAATGTACGATTTTGTTCTGACATCAGTCTATATGGTAAACATGATAAATGAAAGATATTAAGAGGCTGCGGTTCCGAAATAGTTTCAAAATTGAACGATATGTGAAATGGGTTATCATTTTGGAGTCACTTGCATAATTGTCCCCCTATTGGGCCCCATATCAGGGAATGTGACGCAAATCATACCCTCTAAGGTTTTGTCTAGGCAACAAGGAACATGTTTAACATAATACAATATAGATATTTAGAGGCTTTGATGTGTGAATTTTAATGTAACTGTAGGGGCTGTATTATTTACTCCGAACATTTACGCCACATATGTTGATTTTCCCCTCGTTGGTACCCTTAACAGGGAATGTGACGCCACTTGATCCCTATGAGTAGTATGCCGAGTCTTTTAGCTTTATCGCTGACAGAACGAAATGCAGATATTAAGAGGTTGAGAGGATGAAAATCGAACCCACGTGTTAAACTTGCATTTATAACGATTTTCAGCACCTACACTGAATTTCCCCTCTTTGGGCCCCATACTAGGGAATGTGACGCTACTTCACCCAATGTACGATTTTACTCTGACATTAGCCTATATGGTAAACATAATAAATGAAAGATATTAAGAGGCTGCGGTTCCGAAATAGTTTCAAAATTGAACGATATATGAAATAGGTTATCATTTTGGAGTCACTCGCATAATTGTCCCCTATTGGGCCCCATGTCAGGGTATGTGACGCAAATCATACCCTCTAAGGATTTTGTCTAGGCAACTAGGAACATGTTTAACATAATACAATATAGATATTTAGAGGCTTTGATGTGTGAATTTTAATGTAAATGTAGAGGCTGTATTATTTACTCCGAACATTTACACCACCTATACTGATTTTCCCCTCGTTGGTCCCCTTAACAGGGAATGTGACGCCATTTGATCCCATTGAGTAGTATGCCGAGTCATTTAGCTTTATCGCTGACAGAACGAAATACAGATAATTAGAGGCTGAGAGGCTGAAAATCGAACCCACGTGTTAAACTTGCATTTATAACTATTTTCAGCACTTACACTGATTTTCCCCTCTTTGGGCCCCATACTAGGGAATGTGACGCTACTTCACCCAATGTACGATTTTGCCCTGACATCAGTCTATATGGTAAACATAATAAATGAAAGATATTAAGAGGCTGCGGTTCCGAAATAGTTTCAAAATTGAAGGATATCTGAAATTGGTTATCATTTTGGAGTCACTTGCATAATTGTCCCCCTATTGGGCCCCATATCAGGAAATGTGACGCAAATCATACCCTCCAAGGATTTTGTCTAGGCAACTATGAACATGTTTAACATAATACAATATAGATATTTAGAGGCTTTGATGTGTGAATTTTAATGTAAATGTAGAGGCTTTATTATTTACTCCGAACATTTACACCACCTATATTGATTTCCCCTCGTTGGTACCCTTAACAGGGAATGTGGCGCAACTTGATCCCTATGAATAGTATGCCGAGTCATTTAGCTTTATCGCTGACAGAACGAAATGCAGATATTTAGAGGCTGAGAGGCTGAAAATCGAACCCACGTGTTAAACTTGCGTTTATAACGATTTTCAGCACTTACACTGAACTTCCCCTCTTATGGCCCCATACTAGGGAATGTGACGCTACTTCACCCAATGTACGATTTTGCTCTGACATCAGTCTATATGGTAAACATGATAAATGAAAGATATTTAGAGGCTGCGGTTCCGAAATAGTTTCAAAATTGAACGATATGTGAAATGGGTTATCATTTTGGAGTCACTTGCATAATTGTCCCCCTATTAGGCCCAATATCAGGGAATGTGACGCAAATCATACCCTCTAAGGATTTTGTCTAGGCAACTAGGAACATGTTTAACATAATACAATATAGATATTTAGAGGCTTTGATGTATGAATTTTAGTGTAAATGTAGAGGCTGTATTATTTACTCCGAACACTTACGCCACCTATATTGATTTTCCCCTCGTTGGTCCCCTTAACAGGGAATGTGACGCCACTTGATCCCTATGAGTAGTATGCCGAGTCATTTACCTTTATTGCTGACGGAACGAAATGCAGATATTTAGAGGCTGAGAGGCTGAAAATCGATTCCACGTGTTAAACTTGCATTTATAACGATTTTCAGCACCTACACTGAATTTCCTCTCTTTGGGCCCCCATACTAGGGAATGTGACGCTACTTCACCCAATGTACGATTTTACCCTGACATCAGTCTTTATGGTAAACATTATAAATGAAAGATATTAAGAGGCTGCGGTTCCGAAATAGTTTCAAAATTGAACGATATGTGAAATGGGTTATCATTTGGAGTCACTTGCATAATTGTTCCCCTATTGGGCCCCGTATCAGGGAATGGGACGCAAATCATACCCTCTAAGGATTTTGTCTAGGCAACTAGGAACATGTTTAACATAATACAATATAGATATTTAGAGGCTTTGATGTGTGAATTTTAATGTAAATGTAGAGGCTGTATTATTTACTCCTAACATTTACACCACCTATACTGATTTTCCCCTCGTTGGTCCCCTTAACAGGGAATGTGACGCCATTTGATCCCATTGAGTAGTATGCCGAGTCATTTAGCTTTATCGCTGACAGAACGAAATACAGATAATTAGAGGCTGAGAGGCTGAAAATCGAACCCACGTGTTAAACTTGCATTTATAACTATTTTCAGCACTTACACTGATTTTCCCCTCTTTGGGCCCCATACTAGGGAATGTGACGCTACTTCACCCAATGTACGATTTTGCCCTGACATCAGTCTATATGGTAAACATAATAAATGAAAGATATTAAGAGGCTGCGGTTCCGAAATAGTTTCAAAATTGAAGGATATCTGAAATTGGTTATCATTTTGGAGTCACTTGCATAATTGTCCCCCTATTGGGCCCCATATCAGGAAATGTGACGCAAATCATACCCTCCAAGGATTTTGTCTAGGCAACTATGAACATGTTTAACATAATACAATATAGATATTTAGAGGCTTTGATGTGTGAATTTTAATGTAAATGTAGAGGCTTTATTATTTACTCCGAACATTTACACCACCTATATTGATTTTCCCCTCGTTGGTACCCTTAACAGGGAATGTGACGCAACTTGATCCCTATGAATAGTATGCCGAGTCATTTAGCTTTATCGCTGACAGAACGAAATGCAGATATTTAGAGGCTGAGAGGCTGAAAATCGAACCCACGTGTTAAACTTGCGTTTACAACGATTTTCAGCACTTACACTGAACTTCCCCTCTTATGGCCCCATACTAGGGAATGTGACGCTACTTCACCCAATGTACGATTTTGCTCTGACATCAGTCTATATGGTAAACATGATAAATGAAAGATATTTAGAGGCTGCGGTTCCGAAATAGTTTCAAAATTGAACGATATGTGAAATGGGTTATCATTTTGGAGTCACTTGCATAATTGTCCCCCTATTAGGCCCAATATCAGGGAATGTGACGCAAATCATACCCTCTAAGGATTTTGTCTAGGCAACTAGGAACATGTTTAACATAATACAATATAGATATTTAGAGGCTTTGATGTATGAATTTTAGTGTAAATGTAGAGGCTGTATTATTTACTCCGAACACTTACGCCACCTATATTGATTTTCCCCTCGTTGGTCCCCTTAACAGGGAATGTCACGCCACTTGATCCCTATGAGTGGTATGCCGAGTCATTTACCTTTATTGCTGACGGAACGAAATGCAGATATTTAGAGGCTGAGAGGCTGAAAATCGATTCCACGTGTTAAACTTGCATTTATAACGATTTTCAGCACCTACACTGAATTTCCTCTCTTTGGGCCCCCATACTAGGGAATGTGACGCTACTTCACCCAATGTACGATTTTACCCTGACATCAGTCTTTATGGTAAACATTATAAATGAAAGATATTAAGAGGCTGCGGTTCCGAAATAGTTTCAAAATTGAACGATATGTGAAATGGGTTATCATTTGGAGTCACTTGCATAATTGTTCCCCTATTGGGCCCCGTATCAGGGAATGGGACGCAAATCATACCCTCTAAGGATTTTGTCTAGGCAACTAGGAACATGTTTAACATAATACAATATAGATATTTAGAGGCTTTGATGTGTGAATTTTAATGTAAATGTAGAGGCAGTTTATTTACTCCGAACATTTACACCACCTATATTGAATTTCCCCTCGTTGGTCCCCTTAACAGGGAATGTGACGCCACTTCATCCCTATGAGTAGTATGCCGAGTCATTTAGCTTTATCGCTGACAGAACGAAATGCAGATATTTAGAGGCTGAGAGGCTGAAAATCGAACCCACGTGTTAAACTTGTATTTATAACGATTTTCAGCACCTACACTGAATTTCCCCTCTTTGGGCCCCATACTAGGGAATGTGACGCTACTTCATCCAATGTACGATTTTACTCTGACATCAGTCTATATGGAAAACATTATAAATGAAAGATATCAAGAGGCTGCGGTTCCGAAATAGTTTCCAACTTGAACTGTATCTGAAATTTGTTATCATTTTTGAGCCACTTTCATAATTGTCCCCCTATTGGACCCCATATCAGGGAATGTGACGCGAATTATACCCTCTAAGGATAATGTCCAGGTAACTAGGAACATGTTTAACATAATGCAATATAGATATTTAGAGGCTTTGATGTGTGAATTTTAATGTAAATGTAGAGGCTGTATTATTTACTCCGAACATTTACACCACCTATATTGATTTTCCCCTCGTTGGTCCCCTTAACAGGGAATGTGACGCCACTTGATCCCTATGAGTAGTATGCCGAGTCATTTAGCTTTATCGCTGAAAGAACGAAATGCAGATATTTAGAGGCTGAGAGGCTGGAAATCGAACCCACGTGTTAAACTTACATTTATAACGATTTTCAGCACTTACACTGAATTTCCCCTCTTTGGGCCCCATACTAGGGAATGTGACGCTACTTCACCCAATGTACGATTTTGCTCTGACATCAGTCTATATGGTAAACATAATAAATGAAAGATATTAAGAGGCTGCGGTTCCGAAATAGTTTCAAAATTGAACGATATGTGAAATGGGTTATCATTTTGGAGTCACTTGCATAATTGTCCCCCTATTGGGCCCCATATCAGGGAATGTGACGCAAATCATACCCTCTAAGGATTTTGTCCAGGCAACTAGGAACATGTTTAATATAATACAATATAGGTATTTAGAGGCTTTGATGTGTGAATTATAATGTAAATGTAGAAGCTGTATTAATTACTTCGAACATTTACACCACCTGTACTAAATTTCCCTTTTGGTCCCCTTAACAGGGAATGTGACGCCACTTGATCCCTATGAGTAGTATGCCGAGTCATTTAGCTTTATCGCTGACAGAACGAAATACAGATATTTAGAGGCTGAGAGGCTGAAATTCGAACCCACGTGTTAAACTTGCATTTATAACGATTTTCAGCACTTACACTGAATTTTCCCCTCTTTGGGCCCCATACTAGGGAATGTGACGCTACTTCACCCAATGTACGATTTTACTCTGACATCAATCTATATGGTAAACATAATAAATGAAATATATTAAGAGGCTGCGGTTCCGAAATAGTTTCAAAATTGAACGATATGTGAAATGGGTTATCATTTTGGAGTCACTTGCAGTATTTTCCCCCTATTGGGCCCATATCAGGGAATGTGACGCAAATCATACACTCTAAGGATTTTGGCTAGGTAACTAGGAACATGTTTAACATAATACAATATAGATATTTAGAGGCTTTGATGTGTGAATTTTCATGTAAATGTAGAGGCTGTATTATTTACTCTGAACATTTACACCACCTATATTGATTTTCCCCTCGTTGGTCCCCTTAACAGGAAATGTGACGCCACTTGATCCCTATGAGTAGTATGCCGAGTCATTTAGCTTTATCGCTGAAAGAACGATATACAGATCTTTAGAGGCTGAGAGGCTGAAAATCGAACTCACGTGTTAAACTTGCATTTATAACGATTTTCAGCACTTACACTGAATTTCCCCTCTTTGGGCCCCATACTAGGGAATGTGACGCTACTTCACCCAATGTACGATTTTTCTCTGACATCAGTATATATGGTAAACATAATAAATATTAAGAGGCTGCGGTTCCGAAATATCTTAAAAATTTGAACGTTATGTGAAATTTGTTTTCATTTTTGAGTCACTTGCATAATTGTCCCCCCTATTGGGCCCCATATCACGGAATGTGACGCAAATCCTACCCTCTAAGAATTATGTCCCGGCAACTAGGAACGTGTTTAACATAATACAATATAGATATTTAGAACCTTTGATGAGTGAATTTTAATGTAATTGTAGAGGCTGTATTAATTACTTCGACCATTTACACCAACTATATTGAATTCCCCCTCGTCGGTCACCTTAACAGGGAATGTGACGCCACTTGATCACTATTAGTAGTATGCTGAGACATTTAGCTTTATCGCTGATAGAACGAATTACAGATATTTAGAGGCTGAGAGGCTGAAATTTGAACCCAAGTGTTAAACTTGCATTTATAACGATTTTCAGCACTTACACTGAATTTCACCTCTTTGGGCCCCATACTAGGGAATGTGACGCCAATTCACCCACAGTACGATCTTGCTCTGACATTAGTCTTTATGATAAGCGTAATAAATGATATACATTAAGAGGCTGCGGTTCCGAAATAACTTCAAATTTACGCGGTATGTGAAATGTGTTATCATTTTTGAGTCACTGACATAATTGACCCCCTATTGGGCCCCATGTAAGGGAATGTGACGCGAAACATACCCGCTAAGGATTATATGCATGTAACTAGCAACAAGTTTACTATGATACAATATAGATATTTAGAGGCTTTGATGTGTGAATTTTAATGTAAATGTAGAGGCTGTATTAATAACTTCGACCATTTACACCACCTATATTGAATTTCCCCTCGTCGGTCCCCTAAACAGGGAATGTGACACCACTTGATCCCTATGTGTAGCATGCCGAGTCATTTAGCTTTATCGCTAACAGAACGAAGTGCAGATATTTAGAGGCTGAGAGGCTGAAATTCGAACCCAAGTGTTAAACTTGCATTTATAACGATTTTCAGCACTTACACTGAATTTCCCCTCTTTGGGCCCAATGCTAGGAAATGTGACGCAAATTCACCCAAAGTACGATCTTGCACTGACATCATTCTATATGGTAAACATTATAAATAAAAGATATTAAGAGGCTGCGGTATCGAAATATCTTCAAATTTGAACGGTATGTGAAATGTGTTATCATTTTCGAGTCACTAGCATAATTGTCCCCCTATTCGGCCCCATATAAGGGAAGATGACGCGAAACGTACCCTCTAATGATTATGTCCAGGCAACTAGAAATATGTTTAACATAATACAATATAGATATTAAGAGGCTTTGATGTGTGAATTTTAATGTAAACGTAGAGGCTGTATTAATTACTTCGACCATTTACACCACCTATATTGAATTTCCCCTCGATGGGCCCCTTAAGAGGGAATGTGACGCCACTTGATCCCTATGAGTAGTATGTAGAGTCATTTAGCTTTCTCGCTGACAGAACGAATTACAGATATTTAGAGATTAAGAGGCTGAAATTCGAACCCAAGTGTTAAACTTGCATTTATAACGTTTTTCAGCACGTACAATGAATTTCCCCTCTTTGGGCCCCATACTAGGGAAATGTGACGCTACTTCACCCAATGTACGATTGGGCCCTTACATCAGTCTGTGTGTTTAACATAATAAATGAAAGATATTAAGAGTCCGCGGTTCCGAAATAGTTTCAAACTTGAACAGTATGTGAAATATGTTATCATTTTTGAATCACTTGCATAATTGTCTCACAATTTGGCATATTAAGGAATGTGACGCCACTTGACCCATATGAGTAGTATGTTGAGGCATCTAGCTTTATCTCTAAGAGAACGAATTACAGATATTATTACGATATTTAGAGGCTGAGAGGCTAAAATGCAACAGAACATGCAAGCCTTTGCGAATTAATTGGTCATTTACACCTCTAGGATGGCTTTCCCAACTGTCGGGCCCCTACGCAAATGTACCCGTATGAAAAGTGTGCAGAGGCACCAGGCAACATGTTAAACATAATGGATGACGTGTATGGCTGAGGTGCTGAAATTCAAACCCACTTGTAAAACTTACATTGAATTTCCCCTCTTTGGGCCCCATACTAGGGATTGTGACGCTACTTCACCCAATGTACGATTGGGCCCTGACATCAGTCTATATGTTAAACATAATAAATGAAAGATATTAATGGGCCGCGATTCCGAAATTGTTTCGAACTTGAACGGTATGTGAAATACGTTATCATTTTTGAGTCACTTGCATAATTTTCCCCCTATTTGGCCCCATATTAGGGAATGTGACGCCACTTGACCCATATGAGTAGTATGTTTAGGCATCTAGCTTTATCGCTAAGAGAACGAATTACAGCTATTGAGAGGCTGAGAGGCTAAAATTCAACAAAAGATGCAATAATTTATTGGCCATTTACACCCCTTACATGGCTTTCCCCACTGTAGGGCCCCTATGTAAGGGAATGTGACGCAAATGGACCCGTATGAAAAGTGTGCCAAGGCATCAGGCAACATGTTAAACATAATGGATGACGGGTATTTAGGGGCTGTGGTGCTGAAATAAACATAATGGATGACGGGTATTTAGAGGCTGTGGTGCTGAAATTCAAACCCACTTGTTAAACTGGCATTAGTCAACGATTTTCAGAACTTACATTGAATCGCCCCTCTGACGGCCCCATACTAGGGAATGTGACGCTACTTCAACCAATGTACGATTGTGCCCTGACATCAGTCTATACGTTAGACATAATAAATGAAAGCTATTAAGAGACTGCGGTTCCGAACTATTTTCAAACTTGAACGCTATGTGAAATACGCTTGTATGTTACTCTCTTGAGTCACTTGCATAAATGCCCCAACCCCCACCTATTTGGCCCCATATTAGGGAATGCGACGCCTCACGACCCATATGGGTAGTATGTTGAGGCATCTAGCTTTATCGCTAAGAGAACGAATTACAAATATTTAGAGGCTGAGAGGCTAAAATGTAACAAAACATGCAAGACTTTGCAAATTTGTTGGCCATTTACACCCCCACATGGCTTTCCCCACTGTAGGGCCCCTATGTAAGGGCATGTGACGCAAATGGACCCGTATGAAATGTGTGCAGAGGCATCAGGCAACATGTTAACATAATGGCTGACGGGTATTTAGAGGTTGGGGTGCTGAAATTCAAACCCACTTGTTAAACTTGCATTTTAACGATTTTCAGTATTTCCTTTGAATTTCCCCTCTTAAGGCCCCACACTAGGGAATGTGACGCTACTTCACCCAATGTACGATTGTGCCCTGTCATCAGTCTATATGTTAAACATAATAAATGAATGTTATTAAGAGGCCGCGGTTCCGAAATATTTTCAAACTTAAACGGTATGTGAAATATGTTTTCATTTCTTAACCACTTGCATAATTACCCCCCCCCCCCCCTATTTGGCCCCATATTAGGGGATGTGACGCCACACGACCCATATGAGTATTATGTTAAGTACATTTTTTGAATTTCCCCTCTTGGGCCCATTGCTATGGAATGTGACGCTACTTCACCTAATGAACGAGTGTGCCCTGACATCAGTCTATATGTTAAACATTATAAATGAAAGATATTAAGATGCCGCGAATCCGAAATAGTTTCAAACTTGATGCTCTGTCTCTGTTCGGGCTCATCGGAGTCTAACTGTTGGTTTTCTTTTGCTCCAGCATTTCAGTGGTTTCTTGCTGTCGAGTCCTCACCGTTGTCTCACCTCTGTGGTTCTTTGATTTCTGTGTTCACGGAGATGTTGCACTGATGAGTTAGGAGGCCTTCATGCGGACTGAACAAATTATTTGTCTAAATCGCGACGGAAGTAAGGGCGAGGATTGTGGCCACGTAAAATCGATTTAAGCCCCCCAGTGGAAATCTTCCACTGACCGTTCCAAGGCGGCTCTTCCGTGGCGATTTATTTATGTTGTTGTTTGTTACTTACTGTGTGTATCACTTGTGTCTTTTAATTTTGGATGGCCATATGGCCATTTTGTGGGAAAGTAACTGTCCATATGGCCTTCCTTTGTTTAGGTTTCCATTATGGTCTGGTCGCTTAATGTTTGTATGTCTTTCCCTTTGGTGTCTTTTATGGATGGAGTAAGTTAATTGTATCAATTCCTGATCTTTGTTTTACTTCTACTTTGAACGGTGAGTGAAATATGTTATCAGTTTTAGGCACTTGCATATTTGCCCCCCTATTTGGCCCCATATTAGGGAATGTGACGCGAATCATACCCTTTAAAGATTATGCCAAGGCAACATGCAACACGTTTAACATAATACAAAATAGATATTTAGAGGCTTTGATGTGTGAATTTTGATGGAAATGTAGAAGATGTATTGATTACTTCGATGATTTACACCACCTATATTGAATTTCCCCTCGTTGTCCCTCTTAACAGGGAATGTGACGTCACTTAATCCCTAGAAGTAGTATGCCGAGTCATTTAGGTTTATCGCTGACAGAACGAATTACAGATATTTAGAGGCTGAGGGGCTGAAATTCGAAACCAAGTGTTAAATATGTTCTATAAAAGGGTTATCCTTTGGAAGCAAGGAATACTCCACAGAACTGAAAAATATGGAGTGTACATGTTTTCTGGGCCAGACTAGCTAGTTTCGGCCAATTTGGCCTCATCAATGACCCTCAGATATTTTCGAAATTCCACAATGGAAACAATGATCCCAAAGGACAGGAAAATATAATCTACACTATCATGTAGGGCAGGGAGACGTTTTACCGCCGCCACACATTCCCACACACCAGCTGTAGTGAAGTTAAATATGTTCTATAAAAGGGTTATCCTTTGGAAGCAAGGAATACACCACAGAACTGAAAAATATCGAGTGTACATGTTTTCTGGGCCAGACTAGCTAGTTTCGGCCAATTAGTCCTCATCAGTGACCCTCAGATATTTTCGACATTCCACAATGGAAACAAGGATCCCAAAGGACAAGAAAATATAATCTACACTATGATGTAGGGTAGGGACACGTTTTACCGCCGCCACACATTCCCACACACCAGCTGTAGTGAAGTTAAATATGTTCTATAAAAAGGGTTATCCTTTGGAAGCAAGGAATACACAACAGAACTGTAAAATATGGAGTGTATATGTTTTCTGAGCCAGACTAGCTAATTTCAGCCAATTAGGACACATCAGTGACCATCAGATATTTTCGAAATTCCACAATGGAAACAATGATCCCAAAGGACAAGAAAATATAATCTACACTATGATGTAGGAATCAATGATCCCAAAGGACAAGAAAATATAATCTACACTATATTGTAGGGCATTTATAACGATTTTCAGCACTCACAATGAATTTCCTCTCTTTGGGCCCCATACTAGGGAATGTGACGCTACTTCACCCAATGTACGATTTGGCTCTGACATCAGTCTTTATGGTAAACATTATAAATGAAAGATATTAAGAGGCTGCGGTTTTGAAATATGTTCAAACTTGAAGAACGGTATGTGAAATTTGTTATCATTTTTGAGTCACTTGCATAATTGCCCCCCTTTTGGGCCCCTTATCAGGGAATGTGACGCCAATCATACCCTCTAAGGATTATGTCCAGTCAACTAGGAACATGTTTAACATAATACAATATAGATATTTAGAGGCTTTGAAGTGTGAATTTTAATGTAAATTTAGAGGCTGTATTAATTACTTCGACCATTTACACCACTTATATTGAATTTCCTCTCGTTGGTCCCCTTTACAGGGAATGTGACGCGAATCATACCCTCTAAGGATTATGTCCAGGCAACTAGGAACATGTTTAACATAATACAATATAGATATTAAGAGGCTTTGATGTGTGAATTTTAATGTAAATGTATAAGCTGTATTAATTACTTCGACCATTTGAATTTCCCCTCGTTGGTCCACTTAACAGGGAATGGGACGCAACTTGATCCCTATGAGCAGTATTCCGAGTCATTTAGCTTTATCGCCGACAGAACGAATTACAGATATTTAGAGACTGACAGGCGGAAATTTAACAAAACATGCAAGCCTTAGTGAATTTATTGGCCACATTGGCATCCCTAATATGGCTTTTCCTCACTGCAGGGCCCCTATGTAAGGGAATGTGACGCATATGGACCCGTTTGAAAAGTGTGCAGAGGCAGCAGGCAACATGTTAGACATAATGGCTTACAGGCATTTAGAGGCTGGGATGCTGAAATTCGAACCCACGCGTAAAACTGGCATTTAAAACGATTTTCAGCACTTACACTGAATTTCCCCTCTTTGGGCCCTATACTAGGGAATGTGACGCTAATTCACCCAAAGTACGCTCTTGCTCTGACACCTGTCTATATGGTAAACATAAAAACTGAAAATTATTAAGAGGCTCCGGTTGCGAAATATTTTCAAATTTGAACGGCATGTGAATTTTTTTTATCATTTTTGATTCACTTGCATAATTGTCCCCCTATTGGGCCCCATATGAGGGAATGCGACGCGAATCATACCCTCTAAGGATTATGTCCCGGCAACCAGGACCATGTTTAACATAATACAATATAGATATTTAGATGCTTTGATGTGTGAATTTTAATGTAAATGTAGAGGCTGTATTAATTACTTCGACCATTTACACCACCTATATTGAATTTCCCCTCGTTGATCCCTATGAGTAGTATTCCGAGTCATTTAGCTTTCTCGCTGACAGAAAGAATTACAGATATTTAGAGGCTAAGAGGTTGAAATTCGAACCACGTGTTAAACTTGCATTTATAACGATTTTCAGCACGTACACTGGATTTCCTCTCTTTGGACACCGTTCTAGGGAATGTGACGCTACTTCACCCAATGTACGATTTTGCTCTGACATCAGTCTATATGGTAAACATAATAAATGAAAGATATTAAGAGGCTGCGGTTCCGAAATATTTTCAATCTTGAAAAACGGTATGTGAAATTTGTTATCATTTTTATCACTTGCGAAATTGCCCCCCCCCCCCAAATTGGGCCCCATATCAGGAAACGTGACGCGAATCATTCCCTCTAAGAGTTATGTCCAGGGAACTAGGAACATGTTTTACATAATACAATATAGATATTTAGAGGCTTTGATGTGTGATGTGTGAACTTTAATGTAAATGTAGAAGCTGTGTTGATTTACTTCGACCACTTACAACACCTATATTGAATTTCCCCTCGTTGGTCCCCTTAACAGAGAATGTGACGCCACTTAATCCCTATAAAGAGTATTCCGAGTTATTTAGCTTTATTGCTGACAGAACGAATTGCAGATATTTAGAGGCTGAGAGGCTGAAATTCGAACCCACGTGTAAAACTTGCATTTATAACGATTTTTATCAACACTGAATTTCCCCTCTTTGAGTACCATACAAGGGAATGTGACGCTACTTCACCCATATGTACGATTTTGCTCTGACATCAGTCTATACTGTAAACATAATAAATGAAAGATATTAAGAAGCTGTTCCGAAATATTTTCAAACCTGAACGGTGTGTGAAATTTGTTATCTTTTTGTGTTACTTGCATAATTGTCCCCATTTTGGGCCCCATATTAGGGAATGTGACGCGAATCATACCCTCTAAATATTATGACTAGGCAACTAGCAACATGTTTCATATAATAATATATAGCAATTTAGAGTCTTCGATGTGTGAATTTTAATGTAAATGTAGAAGATGTATTAATTACTTCGACCATTTACACCACCTATATTGGATTATCCCTCGTTGGGTCCCCTTAACAGGAAATTTAACAAAACATGTAGGCCTTAGTGAATTTATTGGCCATTTACATCCCTAACATGACTTTTCCTCACTGCAGGGTCCCAATGTAAGGGAATGTGGCGCAAATGGATCCATTTGAAAAGTTTGCAGAGGCATCAGGCAACATGTTAAATGTAATGGATAACAGGTATTCAGAGGCTGGGCTTCTGGGCTCGGTCCAGCGTGGGCGGATTTCACCTCTCGCATAGGTTCACCCCATGTTCTTGTGGTAGGCCGAATAATAGAGGTTATCCCGTGATACCTACTAGCAGGGTCCCTATCCAGAGGACACCTCTACCACAATGAACGGGTCATAGCATAGTACTAGGCCCGGTTTTCCCTCCAGGATCCGCTGCTCGAACACTGAAAAGCATTGCCTCATGGAAAGTTATTCATGTCTGGCAGCATAGAGGTTATCCCTGGTTGCTCATCCCGCGGAGGCTAAAGGGATCAAAGGGACTGATGACTAATTCAATGTAACACCCTAGCCCGATGTTTCCGGGCTGGGTCACAGGGGGATCGGACTTCGCTTCTCACATAGGTTGATCCAATGGTCTTATATTGTAATCTAGCCGGATAACAGAGGTTATCCCACGATACCAACTATCAGGATCCGGTACCCAGAGGGTCCCTTTACCTCAAAGTCTGGGACACACTTCAGTGCTCTGCATGGCTCTCCCTCAAGTTTTCTCTGCTCGAACATCCCTACAACTGCGTTAATGAAAGGTTATTCCCATGTGGCCGCATAAGGGAGGTTATCCCGGGATGCTCATCTGGCTGAGGATTAAGAAATCAAAGGACTCACAAGTCATACTGGGTCACACCCCAGCGCTAGGCTTCTGGGCTCGGTCGGCGGGGTCGGACTTCATGTCTCACAAAGGTTCATCACCATGGTCTTGTATCCGCATCTAGCCGGATATCACCTTAGTGGCAGGCCTTGCTCTACCCATACCACTGCCTTATGGAAATGATCTCCCAATCTAGCAAAATAATGGTGGTTTGGCTGTGGAGGATAAAGGGAGCAGAGTAACACACAACTCACACTGGTTGACATCCCAGCGCCAGGTTTATTGGCTTGGCCACAGGGTGGGCGGTGCGAACTTCATTTCTCATACAAGTAACGCATGATCTTGTAACCCAGTTTTGCCGAATAACAGGTTATCTCGCGATACCCACAGTTTTGAAGGATAACAGAGGTTATCTCACGATACCCATGAACAGGGTCAGTTCCCATAGGAACCTCAAAAGAGACCGGGTCAATACCCAGTTCAAGGCCTGAATTTATCTCCACGTTACGTTCAACTTCTCGAACACCCATATAAGTCATTATAGTGTAGTTTATAAATTCCTATCCTTTGGGATCATTGATTCCATTGTGGAATTTTTAAAAAAAAATTGAGGGTCACTGATGAGGCCTAATTGACCGAAACTAGCTAGTCTGGCCCAGAAAACACGCACACTTATTATTTTCAAGTTCTAAGGTGTATTCATTGCTTCCAAAGGATAACCCGTTTATAGAACATATTTAACGTCACTACAGCTGGTTTCTGGGAATGCCTGGCGGCCGTAAAAAGTCTCCCTGCCCTACATCATAGTGTAGTTTATATTTTCTTGTCAGAATCAGAATTGATACTGTTGACACGTCAAAAGACATTCATATACCAGGGTCACTGATGAGGCCTAATTGACCGAAACTAGCTAGTCTGGCCCAGAAAACATGCACACTTCATATTTTCCAGTTCTATGGTGTATTCATTGCTTCCCAAGGATAACCCTTTTATAGAACATATCTAACGGAAAAGTTACCCAGTCTCTCCGCATAACGTGGATAATCCCGAGATGCTCACCCCGCGGAGGATAAAGGGATCAAAATGGATCACAAATAACACTGAATCACTTCCAACCGCTAGGCTTCTGGGATTGACCACACAGAAGTCGGACTTCACTTATCACATAGGTTCAGCCTATGGTCTAGCATCCCTATCTGGTCGGATAACAGAGGTTATATCGCGATTTACACTAGCAGGGCATCTCATTGCTAGCCTGGCTCTTCCTCCGCTTGGACACCCATACTACTACAATACGGTAAGGTATCCCCTTCTAACCGCTCTCGGGGTGCTGGGCCCTCGGAGGATAAAGAGATCAAAAGGATTCACATCTCACACAGAAGGGAACATTAATAGGCCTAGCCTAGGCTCAATCCAAGACTCATCCATTATATTAACTGTTATATGTTTTCGAATGTTTAGCCATATCATGTTAATAAGTTTATGATGACAAAACATCTGAATAAGTAAACACCGGGTCACATTCCAGCGCTTAGTTTCTAGGCTAAATCGGGTTCGGAACGCATCTCACACAGGTTCACGCCCCGGTCTTGTATCCCCGTCTAGCCGGATAACAGATGTTATCCTACAATACCCACTTTCAGGTCCGGTAACTAGAGGACCCCTCTACCAAACACACCGTGTCACAGGTCATTGCTAGGCCTGGCTCTCCTCCAATTTTCCACTGCTAGGACACCCATATCGGTGCCTTATGGAAAGTTATCCCCGTCTGACCGCATAAGGGAGGTTATCCCAGGATGCTCACCTGGCAGTGGATAAAGATATAAAAGGAACACCCAACTCGCCCTGGGTCACAACCCAGCGCTAGGCTTCTAGGCTCGGCCACCTGGAGTCGGACTTCACTTCTCCCAAAGGTTCACTCATGGTCTTGTGTCCGCATCTAGCCGGATAATACCATAGTGCTAGGTCTGGCTCTATCTCAAGGTTTCGCTGCTTGAACATCCATACCACTGCCTTAAAGTTATCCCTGTCTGGCCAAATAACGGTGGTTATCTCGGGATGTTCAGGCTGTGGAGGAATAAGGTATCGAAACACTGAGTCAATCTCCAGCGCTAGCCTTCTGGGTTCGGCCACAGGGGGTGGATTTCGCTTCTCACATAATTCCAACCCGTAAGGTATCCCCATCTGACAGCATAAAGTTTATCCCCGGCTTCTCATCCTGCGGAGGATAAAAGGGCATATAAAGGACTAACACTGCATAATGCCCTAGCACTATGCTTCCGGTGTCAGCCAGAGTTGGATCGGACTTCACTTCTCACACTGGTTCACCCCATGGTCTTGAATCCGCATCTAGCCGGATAACACGCTAGGGCTAGGCCTGGCACTATCTCCAAGTTTCCGCCCAGCCGGGCTTGAAGAAATATATGGGCTGCATGATGCTTCCACGCATAGCTGAGTCTGACCCACACATGAGTTCTGGTAAACCGCTAAGAGGATCTAAAGTAGAAGTAAAACAAAGATCAGGAATCGATACAATTAGCTTACTCCACCCATCAAAGACATCAAAGGGAAAGAAACACAAACATGAAGCGACCAGACCAAAAATGGAAACCTAACGGAAGGCCATAAGGACAGTTACTTTCCCACAAAATGGCCAAATGGCCATCCAAAATAAAAAGACACAAGTGATATACATAGTCAGTCACAAACAACAACATAAATAAACCGCCACAGAAGAACCGTTCTGGAACGGTCAGTGGAAAGAATTCCACTGGGGGGCTTAAATCGATTTTACATGGCCATAATCCGCGCCCTTACCACTGTCGCGGTATAGAATACTAAGCTTGCCCAGGCAAATTGGTGTGAGTGTCGGACCGTCCATGCTTATAAACCCTATTTGTTTCATTGGGAAACAGGGCTTGAGATCTCATTTTATCTTATTGTCGGGTAAAGTCCTACAGAATTGTAAGCAACGGTTCCAAAATGACCTTTACAGTGTTGACGAGGACGTTAAACCTCAAATCAAACAAACAAAACCTCCAGGTTTCGCTGCTTGAATACCCATACCGCTGCCTTATGGCCAAATAACGGTGGTTATACAGGTATGTTCTGGCTGCAGAAGGTAGATGTATCGAAAAGACTCGCACCGAGTCTGTCCCCAGCGCTAGCCTTCTGGTCTCGGCCACAGAGGGTGGACTTCACTTCTCACATACGTTCAGCCCTAGTATTGTATCCCAGTTTGGCCGGAAAACAGAGGTTATATTGCGATACGCACTAGCAAGGTCAGATACCGAGAAGACCCCTCTACTACTCAGATGGGGTCTCACCACAGGGCTAGACCTGGCTGTCCCTGCAGGTTCTGCTGTTGAAAAATCCACACCACTTCCTTACTGAAGAAAAACTCCTGTCTGTGCGCATTACGGCGGTTATTCCGAGTTGCCCATCCAGCGGAGAATAAAGAGATCAAAAGGCCTCATAATTCATACTGGGTCACACACAAGCGCTAGGCTTCTGGTCTCGGACCAGGGGTGAGAGGGGTTCAACCCTTGGCTTTTTATCCCCATCTAGCCGGATAACAGAGGGTATCCCGTAATACCCACAAGCAGGGTCTACAGGACCCCTATCTCACACAGACCGGGTCACACCACGGTGGTGCTGAGCCAGGTTCTCCCTCCAGGATTTGCTGTTCGAACCCTGCTTAAATCGTTTTGACACGGCCGCATATATACAATTAATTTTATGTTCAGGTAGCATGCAGGAAACCCTCGCGAAGGAAAAGGGGATCAAAGTGACTCACACTGGGTCACACTGTCGCTCTAGGGTTCTGGGCTCTGCCACATTTGGGTCTGACATTACCTCTCATTTAGGTCCAACACATGGTCTTTTATCCCAATCTGGCCGGATAAGAAAGGTTATGCCTCGGGACCCATTAGAAAGGTCCAGTACCAAGACGGCGTTTCTATCGTACAGACCGGGCCACACCCTAGTGCTGGGCTCCACGTTCCGCTGCTCGAACAATATCCATACCACTGCCATATTAAAAAAGTTATTCCCGTCTAGCAGAATACCGGCAGCTCACCAGCCTCTAGATACCTGTCATCAATTATATTTAACATGTTGCCTGGTGCCTCCGCACACTTTTCAAACGGGCCCATTTGCGTCACATTCCTTTACATAGGGGCCCTACAGTGGGGAAAAACCATGTTAGGGATGTAAATGGCCAATAAATTCGCCAAGTCTTGGGTGTTTTGTTATATTTCAGCCTCTCATCCTCTAAATATTTGTTATTCGTTTTTTACCGATAAAGCTAATTGCCTCTGCATACTACTCATAGGGGTCAAGTGAGGTCACATTCCATGTTAAAGGGACAAGCGAGGGGATATTCATTATAAGTGGTGTAAATGGTCGAAGTAATCAATACAGCGTCACATTTGCATTGAAATTCACACATCAAAGCCTCCAAATATCTGTACTATATTATGTTAGACATGCAGCTGGTTGCCTAGGCATAATCTTCAGAGGGTACGATTCGCGTCACAGTCCCTAATATGGGGCCCAATAAGGGGACAATTATGCAAGTAACACAAAAGTAGTTTAGGTCGTAGTACCAAAGCGTTAATCCAAAACCATTAGTCCATAGACAAAATGGCAAATATCAATGTTCAGATCAACAGACATGGACTCCAGAAGAGTGTAATCAGGCGTCCGCGGATAGTAAGCATTACTTGGTAAGCAAGCTTCGCGCACCATGCCCAACGAACGAAGAAAAGGTGTAAATGCCGAGAAGAGTATGTCCGAGATTTTGGAAGTCTTCCTATGGCTTTCCATTGGCAAACATATCAGAAATAATTCTGGAAATGGCAACATTGTACGGATCAACAAGATCATGGTGCCTCCCATAGAACTTCTTTAGTGTTGATACCAGTTTGTTTTTGATACCCCTGGCATAACAACCTGGTAGTGAGCACCTTCCCACGTTCCATAAAGTCCTGATACTTGGAATAGGCTCTAGCATAACCGATCAACTGTGAAACGTAAACTCCATATGCTGGTGTAGACGGGGTATTACTGCTCAGGAAGGGAAAGTTAACAATGGGAAAATTGAAGTCATCTTGTTTATCATACAGCCCAGTAGAAAGCTTCCCGTTGTCAATATAGAGATAACAATCCAAGTATGAGGAGGAGGTTGCAGTCTCTGTTCTTCCCTAAATTTCAAGTTCACATGGATAGATGAATTGCAAGTACTCTGCGAATTTAGCATTTTTCAGAGACAATAAATAATCTATATATCTGTAGGTGAAATTGAATTGTTGTGCAAGGCGTTTCTTGCCTGCTTTGAGGAGACCTTGTACAAACTCCGCCTCATGCGAGTACAAGAACAAGTCGGCAAGCAACGGTGCACAATTAGTACCCATTGTCATGCCAATTGTTTGCTGAAATAATAGGCCACTGAACTCCACGAAAATGTTGTCAATTAGATATTCCAGCATCCTTATGACATCTGCATCAGTGTACTTTTGTGGTGACAAAAATGATAACAAATATCACATACCATTCAAGACTGATTATATGTCGGAAACACGGCCTCTTAATGTCTTTGATTTATTATGTTTATCATATAGACTGATGTCAGGGCATAATCATACAATGGGTCAAGTAGCGTCACATTCTTTAGTATGGGACCCAAAGAAGGGAAATTCCATGTAAGTAATCAAAATCGTTCAAAATGTAAGTTTACCATGTTTGTGTGAATACAGCCCCTAAATACATGTCATCCATTATTTTCAACATGTTGCCTGATGTCAATGCAAACTCTTAAAATGGGTCCAATTGCGTCACATTCCCTTACATAGGCGCCCTACATTGGTGAAAAGTCAGGTAAGTGATGTGAATAGTCAATTAATTCCAAAAGTCTTGCATGTTAAGTTTCATCCTCTTATCCTCTAAATATCTGTAATTCCTTCTGTCTGCGATAAAGCTAAATGAATCGGCATACTACTGATAGGTGTCAAGTGGCTTCACATTCCCTGTTAAGGGGACCAACGAGGGGTAATTCAATATAGGTGGCGTAAATGGTCGAAGTAATTAATACAGCTTCTATATTAACATTAAAATTCACACATCAAAGCCTCTAAATAACTATATTGAGCAGCAGGGAGGATGAATGGACTTTTTTGTTTCAGCCATGAAAGCCCCATTCAACCAATTAAGCTTCCCACCTCATTTTGACCAAAAAAAAGTTTTCTTTTTGGCACATTAAGCCTCCCAACCCTAAAACATCAATATTCTCCATTTGCCAAATTAAGCCTCCCAACCACAAAAGAATTTAATCCCAACTGGCTGCGACATACCAATGTCACCTCGTATAACAACGCGGTGTGCCCCCCCCCCCAACCCCCAGGCTCGGCCCCACAGTGCGGGGATGAAAAATAGAAATTGTCCTCGGCATCCCCACTTGGTGGTGCCGACCCGGGACCAGCCTGCACTCGCGTTGGGGGCAGGGCTTGAGATGTCATTTCATCGGGTCCCCCAATATTGGAAGCAACATCTCCAAAATGACCTTTAAAGTGTTGACGGGATAAATATATGAATAAATCAAACAAAATGTCTAAAAAACTCAAATTCTAACATGTTATGTACAACATGTGTAATACGAAACAGACTAAACTTTACTACTAAGACAAAATCGATACTGAAAATTTGACTCTATGAGTGGCCTATAAATAGACCACTATAGTACATTCGCTTGCGGAAATTTACGACGATCGAAATACAAAGTTTTTTTTTATTTTTTTAATTATTGCTATACGTATGGAAGTCTTTTGCTAACAGACTCAGTTTTTCAAAGATAAAAAAGAAAATTATCATTAATTTATTTTATGTATTACACAATTCGTAAATCGAAGCTTATCATTGTTAAAACGTTATTCATTCAATGTCCCTAGAGGGACACCCAATCCTTAACTACTAGCGCTAGATTCTCTCTCTGCCCAGCCTCCCCCTAGCTTCCTCTAGTAAGATATCTAACAACTTTCGAATAATATCCGCCCTAGTTAGAATCAGAATGTAGGGGAATGCAAAACACTGAAGGGCGAGCCTGTTACAAAAAAGCATCCGAAACAACCCCCTCCCCCTCCCCCACAAAAAAAAAAAAAAAAACAAAAACAAAAAATTACCAGGCTCTCGAAGGGGCGTTTTGCTGTTTTTTTTGGCATGAGTTCGAATCTCCCGAGAGACGACTTTTTTAATTCGAAAACAGTGACTATAACCACACTTCTTAGATTTAAGACCACTTTTGAACAGTCCCACGGGTGGTATCTGACCAGAGAACATTATTGCAAACACTGTGGACCCAGCTCAGACTGCTACTCGTTTGGTCTGCGCAATTGTCTAGGCGAGTTTGTAGGCCATAAGGCCAGTCACGGTCATCCCAAGGATAATAAAAGGCAATCTCGCGTTCTTTCTATATTGTATTATGTTACACATTTTCCTAGTTGCCTGGACATAATCCATAGAGGGTATGATTTGCGTCACATTCCCTGATATGGGGCCCAATAGGGGGGACAATTGTGCACGTGACTCAAAAATGAAAACAAATTTCACATACCGTTCAAATTTGAAGATATTTCGGAACCGCAGCCTCTTAATAACTTTCATTTATTATGTTTACCATATAGACTGATGTCAGAGCAAGATCGTACTTTGAGTGAATTGGCGTCACATTCCCTAGTATGGGGCCGAAAGAGGGAACATTCAGTATAAGTGCTGAAAATCGTTATAAATGCAAGTTTAACACTTGGGTTCGAATTTCAGCCTCTCAGCCTCTAAATATCTGCAATTCGTTCTGTCAGCGATAAAGCTAAATGACTCTGCATACTACTCATTGGGATAAAGAGGCGTCACATTCCCTGTTAAGGGGACCAACGAGGGGAAATTCAAAATAGGTGGTGTAAAAATGGTCGAGGTAACTAATACAGCATCTACATTTACATTAAAATTCACACATCAAAGCCTCTATATATCTATATTGTATTACAGTAAACTTGTTGCTAGTTACCTGCATATAATCCTTAGAGGGTATATTTTGCGACACATTCCCTTTTATGGGGCCCAATAGGGGGACAATTATGCTAATGGCTCAAAAATGATAACACATTTCACATACCGTTCAAATTTGAAGATATTTCGGAACCGCAGCCTCTTAATATCTTTCATTTATTATGTTTATCATATAGATTGATGTCAGAGCAAGTTCGTATTTTGGGTGAATTGGCGTCACATTTCCTAGTATGGGGCCCAAAGAGGGGAAATTCAGTGTAAGTGCTGAAAATCTTTATAAATGCAAGTTTAACACTTGGGTTCGAATTTCAGCCTCTCAGCCTCTAAATATCTGCAATTCGTTCTGTCAACGATAAAGCTAAATGACTCGACATACTACTGATAGGGATCAAGTGGCGTCACATTCCCTGTTAAGGGGACCAACGAGGGGGAATTCAATATAGGCGGTGTAAATGGTCGAAGTAATTAATACAGCCTCTACATTTACATTTAAAATCACACATCAAAGCCTCTAAATATCTATATTGTATTCTAGTAAACATGTTCCTAGTTGCCTGGACATAATCCTTAGAGGGTATGATTTGCGTCACATTCCCTGATAACGGGCCCAATAGGGACACAATTATACAAAGACTAAAAAATGATAACAAATTTCGCATATCGTTCAAATTTGAAGATATTTCGGAACCGCAGCCTCTTAATATCTTTCATTTATTATGTTTACCATATAGACCGATGTCAGAGCAAGATCGTACTTTGGGTGAATTGGCGTCACATTCCCTAGTATGGGGCCCAAAGAGGGAAAATTCAGTGTTAGTGCTGAAAATCTTTATAAATGCAAGTTTAACACTTGGGTTCGAATTTCAGCCTCTCAGCCTCTAAATATCTGTAATTCGTTCTGTCAGCGATAAAGCTAAATGACTCTGCATACTACTCATGGGGATCAAGTGGCGTCACATTCCCTGTTAAGGGGACCAACGAGGGAAAATTCAATATAAAATTCAAAACTCAGTGTTAGTGCTGAAGATCGTACTTTGGGTGAATTGGCGTCACATTCCCTAGTATGGGGCCCAAAGAGGGAAAACTCAGTGTTAGTGCTGAAAATCGTTATAAATGCAAGTTTAACACTTGGGTTCGAATTTCAGGCTCTCAGCCTCTAAATATCTGTAATTCGTTCTGTCAGCGAAAAAGCTAAATGACTCGGCATACTACTCATAGGGATCAAGTGGCGTCACATTCCCTGTTAAGGAGACCAACGAGGGGAAATTCAATATACGTGGTGTAAATCGTCGAAGTAATTAATACAGCCTCTACATCTACATTAATATTCACACATCAAAGCCTCAAAATATCTATATTGTATTATGTTAAACATGTTCCTTGTTGCTGGACATAATCCTTAGAGAGAATGATTTGCGTCACATTCCCTGATATGGGGCCCAATAGGGGGACAATTGTGCACGTGACTAAAAAATAAAAATAAATTTCACATACCGTTCAAATACCGTTCAAATCGTTATAAATGCAAGTTTAACACTTGGGTTCAAATTTCAGCCTCTCAGCCTCTAAATATCTGCAATTCGTTCTGTCAGCGATAAAGCTTAATGACTCGACATACTACTCATAGGGATCAAGTGGCGTCACATTCCCTGTTAAGGGGACCAACGAGGGAAAATTCAATATACGTGGTGTAAATTGTCGAAGTAATAAATACAGCCTCTACATTTACATTAAAATTCACACATCAAAGCCTCTTAATATCTATATTGTATTATGTTAAACATGTTCCTAGTTGCCGGATATAATCCTTAGAGGGTATGATTCGCGTCACATTCCCTGATATGGGGCCCAATAGGGGGACAATTATGCTAGTGACTCAAAAATGATAACAAATTTCACATACCGTTCAAATTTGAAGATATTTCGGAACCGCAACCTCTTAATATCTTTCATTTATTATGCTTACCATATAGACTGATGTCAGAGGAAGATCGTACTGTGGGTGAATTGGCGTCACATTCCCTTATATGGGGCCCAAAGAGGGGAAATTCAGTATATGTGCTGAAAATCTTTATAAATGCAAGTTTAACACTTGGGTTCGAATTTCAGCCTCTCAGCCTCTAAATATCTGTAATTCGTTCTGTCAGCGAGAAAGCTAATTGACTCGGTATACTTCTCATAGGAATCAAGTGGCGTCACATTCCCTGTAAAGGAGACCAACGACGAAAAAATCAATATAGGTGGTGTAAATGGTTGAAGTAATTAATACAGCCTCTACATTTACATTAAAATTCACACACCAAAGCCTCTAAATGCCTATATTGTATTATATTAGACATATTCCTAGTTGCCTGGACATAATCCTCAGAGGGTATGATTCGCATCACATTCCCTGGTATGGGGCCCAATAGGGAGACAATTATGCTAGTGACTCAAAAATGAAAACAAACTTCATATACCGTTAAATTTGAAGATATTTCGGAACCGTAGCCTCTAAATATCTTTCATTTCTTATGTTAACCATATAGACCGATGTCAGAGCAAGATCGTACTTTGGGTGAATTGGCGTCACATTCCCTAGTATGGGGCCCAAAAAGGGGAAATTCAGTGTTAGTGCTGAAAATCTTTATAAATGCAAGTTTAACACTTGGGTTCGAATTTCAGCCTTTCAGCCTCTTAATATCTGTAATTCGTTCTGTCAGCTATAAAGCTAAATGACTCGACATACTACTCATAGGGATCAAGTTGTGTCACATTCCCTGTTAAGGGAACCAACGATGGGAAATTCAATATACGTGGTGTAAATCGTCGAAGTAATTAAGACAGCCTCTACATTATCATTAATATTCACACACCAAAGCCTCTAAATATCTATATTGTATTATGTTAAACATGTTTCTAGTTGCCTGGACATAATCCTTAGAGGGTATGATTCGCGTCACATTCCCTGATATGGGAACCTAAAGGGGGACAATCATGCTAGTGACTCAAAAATGATAACACATTTCACATACCGTTCAAATTTGAAGATATTTCGTAACCGTAGCCTCTTAATATCTTTCATTTATTATGTTTACCATATAGACCGATGTCAGAGCAAGATCGTACTTTGGGTGAATTGGCGTCATATTCCCTAGTATGGGGCCCAAAAAGGGGAAATTCAGTGTTAGTGCTGAAAATCTTTATAAATGCAAGTTTAACACTTGGGTTCGAATTTCAGCCTTTCAGCCTCTTAATATCTGTAATTCGTTCTGTCAGCTATAAAGCTAAATGACTCGACATACTACTCATAGGGATCAAGTTGTGTCACATTCCCCGTTAAGGGAACCAACGATGGGAAATTCAATATACGTGGTGTAAATCGTCGAAGTAATTAAGACAGCCTCTACATTAACATTAATATTCACACATCAAAGCCTCTAAATATCTGTATTGTATTATGTTAAACATGTTTCTAGTTGCCTGGACATAATCCTTAGAGGGTATGATTCGCGTCACATTCCCTGATATGGGGACCTATAGGGGGACAATCATGCTAGTGACTCAAAAATGATAACACATTTCACATACCGTTCAAATTTGAAGATATTTCGTAACCGTAGCCTCTTAATATCTTTCATTTATTATGTTTACCATATAGACCGATGTCAGAGCAAGATCGTACTTTGGGTGAATTGGCGTCACATTCCCTAGTAAGGGGCCCAAAGAGGGAAAATTCAGTGTTAGTGCTGAAAATCGTTTTAAATGCAAGTTTAACACTTGGGTTCGAATTTCAGGCTCTCAGCCTCTAAATATCTGTAATTCGTTCTGTCAGCGAAAAAGCTAAATGACTCGGCATACTACTCATAGGGATCAAGTGGCGTCACATTCCCTGTTAAGGAGACCAACGAGGGGAAATTCAATATACGTGGTGTAAATCGTCGAAGTAATTAATACAGCCTCTACATCTACATTAATATTCACACATCAAAGCCTCAAAATATCTATATTGTATTATGTTAAACATGTTCCTTGTTGCTGGACATAATCCTTAGAGAGAATGATTTGCGTCACATTCCCTGATATGGGGCCCAATAGGGGGACAATTGTGCACGTGACTAAAAAATAAAAACAAATTTCACATACCGTTCAAATACCGTTCAAATCGTTATAAATGCAAGTTTAACACTTGGGTTCGAATTTCAGCCTCTCAGCCTCTAAATATCTGCAATTCGTTCTGTCAGCGATAAAGCTTAATGACTCGATATACTACTCATAGGGATCAAGTGGCGTCACATTCCCTGTTAAGGGAACCAACGATGGGAAATTCAATATACGTGGTGTAAATCGTCGAAGTAATTAATACAACCTCTACAATTACATTAATATTCACACATCAAAGCCTCTAAATATCTATAATGTATTATGTTAAACATGTTCCTAGTTGCCTGGACATAATCCTTAGAGGGTATGATTCGCGTCACATTCCCTGATACGGGGCCCAATAGGGGGACAATTATGCTAGTGACTCAAAAATGATAACAAATTTCACATACCGTTCAAATTTGAAGATATTTCGGAACCGCAGCCTCTTAATATCTTTCATTTATTATGCTTACCATATAGACTGATGTCAGAGCAAGATCGTACTTTGGGTGAATTGGCGTCACATTCCCTAGTATGGGGCCGAAAGAGGGAAAATTCAGTGTAAGTGCTGAAAATCGTTATAAATGCAAGTTTAACCATTGGGTTCGAATTTCAGCCTCTCAGCCTCTAAATATCTGCAATTCGTTCGGTCAGCGATAAAGCTAAATGACTCGACATGCTACTCATAGGGATCAAGTGGCGTCACATTCCCTGTTTAGGTGACCAACGAGTGGAAATTCAATATAAGTGGTGTAAATGGTCGAAGTAATTAATACAACCTCTACATTTACATTAAAATTCACACATCAAAGCCTCTAAATATCTATATTGTATTATGTTAAACATGTTCCTAGTTGCCTGGACATAATCCTTAGAGGGTATGATTCGCGTCACATTCCCTGATATGGGGCCCAATAGGGGGACAATTATGCTAGTGACTCAAAAATGATAACAAATTTCACATACCGTTCAAATTTGAAGATATTTCGGAACCGCAGCCTCTTAATATATTTCATTTATTATGCTTACCATATAGACCGATGTCAGAGCAAGATCGAACTTTGGGTGAATTGGCGTCACATTCCCTAGTATGGGGCCCAAAAAGGGGAAATTCAGTGTTAGTGCTGAAAATCTTTATAAATGCAAGTTTAACACTTGGGTTCGAATTTCAGCCTTTCAGCCTCTTAATATCTGTAATTCGTTCTGTCAGCGATAAAGCTAAATGACTTGACATACTACTCATAGGGATCAAGTGGCGTCACATTCCCTGTTAAGGGGACCAACGAGGGGAAATTCAATATACGTGGTGTAAATGGTCGAAGTAATTAATACAGCCTCTACATTTACATTAATATTCACACATCAAAGCCTCTAAATATCTATATTGTATTATGTTAAACATGTTCCTAGTTGGCTGGACATAATCCTTAGAGGGTATGATTTGCGTCACATTCCCTGATATGGGGCCCAATAGTGTGTGTGTGGGGGGGGACCATTAAGTGATTAAAAAATGATAACAAATTTCACATACCGTTCAAATTTGAAGATATTTCGGAACCGTAGCCTCTTAATATCTTTCATTTATTATGTTAACCATATAGACTGATGTCAGAGCAAAATCGTACTTTGGGTCAATTGGCGTCACATTCCCTAGTATGGGGCGCAAAGAGAGAAATTCATTGTAAGTGCTGAAAATCGTTATAAATGCACGTTCAACACTTGGGTTCGAATTTCAGCCTCTCAGCCTCTAAATATCTGCAATATGTTCTGTCAGCGATAAAGCTTAATGACTCGACATACTAGTCAAAGGGATCAAGTGGCGTCACATTCCCTGTTAAGGGGCCCATCGAGGGGAAATTCAATATAGGCTGTGTAAATGGTCGAAGTAATTAATACAGCCTCTACATTTACATGTAAAATTTACACATCAAAGTCTCTAAATACCTATATGTATATATGTTAAACATGTTTCGAGTTGCCTGGACATAAACTTAAGAGGGTATGATTCGCGTCACATTCCCTGATATTGGGCCCTATAGGGGACAATTATGCTGGTGACTGAAAAATGATAACAAATTTCACATACCGTTCAAATTTGAAGATATTTCGAAACTGCAGCCTCTTAATATCTTTTATTTATTATGCTTACCATATAGACTGATGTCAGAGAAAGGTCGTACTTTGGGTGAATTGGCGTCACATTCCCTAGTATGGGGCCCAAAGAGAGAAATTCATTGTAAGTGCTGAAAATCGTTATAAATGCACGTCCAACACTTGGGTTCGAATTTCAGCCTCTCAGCATCTAAATATCTGCAATATGTTCTGTCAGCGATAAAGCTAAATGACTCGACATACTAGTCATAGGGATCAAGTGTCGTCACATTCCATGTTAAGGGGCCCATCGAAGGGAAGTTCAATATAGGCGGTGTAAATGGTCGAAGTAATTAATACAGCTTCTACATTTACATTAAAATTCACACATCAAAGCCTCTAAATATCTATATTGTATTATGTTAAACATGTTCCTAGTTGCCTGGACATAATCCTTAGAGGGTATGATTCGCGTCACATTCCCAGATATGGGGCTCTATAGAGGGACAATCATGCTAGTGACTCAAAAATGATAACACATTTCACATACCGTTCAAATTTGAAGATATTTCGGAACTGTAGCCTCTTAATATCTTTCCTTTATTATATTTACCATATAGACCGATGTCAGAGCAAGATCGTACTTTGGGTGAATTGGCGTCACATTCCCTAGTATGGGCCCAAAGAGGGAAAATTCAGTGTTAGTGCTGAAAATCGTTATAAATGCAAGTTTAACACTTGAGTTCGAATTTCAGCCTCTCAGCCTCTAAATATCTATAATTCGTTCTGTCAGCGATAAAGCTAAATGACTCGGCATACTACTCATAGGGATGAAGTGGCGTCACATTCCATGATAAGGGGACCAACGAGGGGAAATTCAATATACGTGGTGTAAATCGTCGAAGTAATTAATACCGCCTCTACATCTACATTAATATTCACACATCAAAGCCACAAAATATCTATATTGTATAATGTTAAACATGTTCCTAGTTGCCTGGACATAATCCTTAGAGAGATTGATTTGCGTCACATTCCCTGATATGGGGCCCAATAGGGGGACAATTGTGCACGTGACTCAAAAATGAAAACAAATTTCACATACCGTTCAAATTTGAAGATATTTCGCAACCGCAGCCTCTTAATATCTTTCATTCATTATGTTTTCCATATAGACTGATGTCAGAGCAAGATCGTACCTTGGGTGAATTGGCTTCACATTCCCTAGTATGGGGCCGAAAGAGGGAAAATTCATTGTTAGTGCTGAAAATCGTTATAAATGCAAGTTTAACACTTGGGTTGGAATTTCAGCCTCTCAGCCTCTAAATATCTGCAATTCGTTCAGTCAGCGATAAAGCTAAATGACTCGGCATACTACTCATAGGGATCAAGTGGCGTCACATTCTCTGTTAAGGGGACCAACGAGGGGAAATTCAATATACGTGGTGTAAATGGTCGAAGTAATTAATACAGCCTCTACATTTACATTAAAATTCACACATCAAAGCCTCTTAGTATCTATATTGTATTATGTTAAACATGTTCCTAGTTGGCTGGACATAATCCTTAGAGGGTATGATTTGCGTCACATTCCCTGATATGGGGCCCAATAGGGGGACAATTATGCTAGTGACTCAAAAATGATAACAAATTTCACATATCGTTCAAAATTGAAGACATTTCGGAACCGCAGCCTCTTAATATCTTTCATTCATTATGCTTACCATATTAACCGATGTCAGTGGAAGATCGTACTTTGGTTGAATTGGCGTCACATTCCCTTATATGGGGACCAAAGAGTGGATATTCAGTGTAAGTGCTGAAAATCTTTATAAATGCAAGTTTAACACATTGGTTCGAACTTCAGCCTCTCAACCTCTTAATATCTGTAATTCGTTTTGTCAGCGAGAAAGCTAAATGACTCGGTATACTTCTCATAGGAATCAAGTGGCGTCACATTCCCTGTAAAGGGGACCAACGACGAAAAAAATCAATATAGGTGGTGTAAATGGTTGAAGTAATTAATACAGCCTCTACATTTACATTAAAATTCACACATCAAAGCCTCTAAATATCTATATTGTATTATACTAGACATGTTCCTAGTTGCCTGGACATAATCCTCAGAGGGTATGATTCCCTGGTATGGGGCCCAATAGGGGGACAATTATGCTAGTGACTAAAAAATGAAAACAAACTTCACATACCGTTAAATTTGAAGATATTTCGGAACCGTAGCCTCTTAATATCTTTCATTTATTATGTTAACCATATAGACCTATGTCAGGGCAAGATCGTACTTTGGGTGAATTGGCGTCACATTCACTAGTATGGGGCCCAAAAAGGGGAAATTCAGTGTTAGTGCTGAAAATCTTTATAAATGCAAGTTTAACACTTGGGCTCGAATTTCAGCCTTTCAGCCAATTAATATCTGTTATTCGTTCTGTCAGCGATAAAGCTAATTGACTCGACATACAACTCATAGCGATCAAGTGACGTCACATGCCCTGTTAAGGGGACCAACGAGGGGAAATTCAATATACGTGGTGTGAATCGTCGAAGTAATTAAGACAGCCTCTACATTTACATTAAAATTCACACATCAAAGCCTCTAAATATCTATATTGTATTATGTTAAACATGTTCCTAGTTGGCTGGACATAATCCTTAGAGGGTATGATTCGCGTCACATTCCCTGATATGGGGCCCAATAGTGGGGGGGGGGGCAATTATGCAAGTGATTAAAAAATGATAACAAATTTCACATACCGTTCAAATTTAAAGATATTTCGGAACCGCAGCCTCTTAATATCTTTCATTTATTATGTTTACCATATAGACTGATGTCAGAGCAAGATCATACTTTGGGTGAATTGGCGTCACATTCCCTAGTATGGGGCGCAAAGAGAGAAATTCGTTGTAAGTGCTGAAAATCGTTATAAATGCACGTTCAACACTTGGGTTCGAATTTCAGCCTCTCAGCCTCTAAATATCTGCAATATGTTCTGTCAGCGATAAAGTTTAATGACTCGACATACTAGTCAAAGGGATCATGTGGCGTCACATTACCTGTTAAGGGGCCCATCGGGGGGAAATTCAATATAAGCTGTGTAAATGGTCGAAGTAATTAATACAGCCTCTACATTTTCATTAAAATTCACACATCAAAGCCTCTAAATACCTATATGTCTATGTGTCAAACATGTTTCTAGTTGCCTGGACATAATCCTTAGAGGGTATGATTCGCGTCACATTCCCTGATATGGGGCCCTATAGGGGGACAATTATGCTAGTGACTGAAAAATGATAACAAATTTCACATACCGTTCAAATTTGAAGATATTTCGGAACCGTAGCCTCTTGATATCTTTCATTTATTATGCTTACCATATAGACTGATGTCAGAGGAAGATCGCACTTTGGGTGAATTGGCGTCACATTCCCTAGTATGGGGCCCAAAGAGGGAATTCATTGTAAGTGCTGAAAATCGTAATAAATGCTAGTTTAACACTTGGGTTCGAATTTCAGCCTCCCAGCCTCTAAATATCTGCAATATGTGTTCAGTCAGCGATAAAGCTAAATGACTCTACATACTAGTCATATGGATCAAGTGGCGTCACATTCCCTGTTAAGGGGCCCATCGAGGAGAAATTCAATATAGGCGGTGTAAATGGTCGAAGTAATTAATACAGCCTCTACATTTACATTAAAATTCACACATCAAAGCCTCTAAATACCTATATGTTTATATGTTAAACATGTTCCTAGTTGCCTGGACATAATCCTTAGAGGGTATGATTCGCGTCACATTCCCTGATATGGAGCCCTATAGGGGGACAATTATGCTAGAGACTCAAAAATGATAACAAATTTCACATACCGTTCAAATTTGAAGATATTTGGGAACCGCAGCCTCTTAATATCTTTCATTCATTATGTTTACCACATAGACTGATGTCAGAGCAAGATTGTACTTTGGGTGAATCGGCGTCGCATTCCCTAGTATGGGGCGCAAAGAGAGAAATTCATTGTAAGTGCTGAAAATCGTTATAAATGCACGTTCAACACTTGGGTTCGAATTTCAGCCTCTCAGCCTCTAAATATCTGCAATATGTTCTGTCAGCGATAAAGCTTAATGGCTCGACATACTAGTCAAAGGGATCAAGTGGCGTCACATTCCCTGTTAAGGGGCCCATCGAGGAGAAATTCAATATAGGCTGTGTAAATGGTCGAAGTAATGAATACAGCCTCTACATTTACATTAAAATTCACACATCAAAGCCTCTAAATACCTATATGTCTATGTGTTAAACATGTTTCTAGTTGCCTGGACATAATCCTTAAAGGGTATGATTCGCGTCACATTCCCTGATATGGGGCCCTATAGGGGGACAATTATGCTAGTGACTGAAAAATGATAACAAATTTCACATACCGTTCAAATTTGAAGATATTTCGGAACCGTAGCTTCTTAATATCTTTTATTTATTATGCTTACCATATAGACTGATGTTAGAGCAAGATCGTACTTCGGGTGAATTGGCGTCACATTCCCTAGTATGAGACCCAAAGAGAGAAATTCATTGTAAGTGCTGAAAATCGTTATAAATGCAGGTTCAACACTTGGGTTCGAATTTCAGCCTCTCAGCCTCTAAATATCTGGAATATGTTCTGTCAGCGATAAAGCTAAATGACTCGATATACTAGTCATAGGCTTCAAGTGGCGTCACATTCCCTGTTAAGGGGCCCATCGAGGGGAAATTCAATATAGGCGGTGTAAATGGTCGAAGTAATTAATACAGTCTCTACATTTACATTAAAATTCACACATCAAAGCCTCTAAATATCTATATTGCATTATGTTAAACATGTTCCTAGTTGTCTGGACATAATCCTTAGAGGGTATGATTCGCGTCACATTCCCTGATATGGGGCTCTATAGGGGGACAATCATGCTAGAGACTCAAAAATGATAACACATTTCACATACCGTTCAAATTTGTAGATATTTCGGAACTGTAGCCTCTTAATATCTTTCATTTATTATGTTTACCAGATTGGCTGATGTCAGAGCAAGATCGTACTTTGGGTGAATTGGCGTCACATTCCCTAGTATGGGGTCCAAAGAGGGGAAATTCAGTGTAAGTGTTGAAATCGTTATAAATTCAGTGTAAGTGCTAAAAATCGTTATAAATGCAAGTTTAACACTTGGGTTCGAATTTCAGCCTCTCAGCCTCTAAATATCTGTAATTCGTTCTGTCAGTGATAAAGCTAAATGTCTCGGCATACTTCTCATAGAAATCAAGTGGCGTCACATTCCCTGAAAAGGGGACCACGACTGGAAAATCAATATAGGTGGTGTAAATAGTCGAAGTAATTAATACAGCCTCGATCTACATTTACATTAAAATTCACACATCAAAGCCTCTAAATATCTATATTGTATTATGTTAAACATGTGCCTAGATTCCTGGACATAATCCTTAGAGGGTATGATTCGCGTCACATTCCCTGATATGGGGCCCAATAGAGGTGCATTTATGCAATTGACTCAAAAATGATAACAAATTTCACATACCATTCAAATTTGAGGATATTTCGGAACTCCAGCCTCTTAATATCTATCATTTATTTTGTTAACCATACAGACTGATGCCAGAGCAAGATCGAAGTTTGGGTGAATTGGCGTCACATTCCCTAGTATGGGGCCCAAAGAGGGGAAATTCAGTGTAAGTGCTGAAAATCTTTATAAATGCAAGTTTAACACTTGGGTTCGAATTTAAGCCTCTCAGCCTCTAAATATCTGCAAATCGTTCTGTCAGCGATAAGTTTAAATGACTCGGCATACTACTCATAGGGATCAAGTGGCGTCACATTCCCTGTTAAAGGCACCAACGATGGGAAATTCAATATAGGTGGTGTAAATGGTCGAAGTAATTAATACAGCCTCTACATTTACATTAAAATTCACACATCAAAGCCTCTAAATATCTATATTGTATCATGTTAAGGGTATGATTCGCGTCACATTCCCTGATATGGGGTCCTATAGGGGAAGGGGGGGGGGGGGGGGGGGGCAAGTATGCAATTGACTCAAAAATGATTACACATTTCACATACCGTTCAAATTTGAAGATATTTCGGAACCTTAGCCTCTTAATATCTTACATTTATTATGTTTACCATATAGACCGATGTCAGAGCAAGATTGTACTTTGGGTGAATTGGCGTCACATTCCCTAGTACGGGGCCCAAAGAGGGGCAATTCAGTGTTAGTGCTGAAAATCGTTATAAATGCAAGTTTAACACTTGGGTTCGAATTTCAGCCTCTCAGCCTCTAAATATCTGTAACTCGTTCTGCCAGCGTTAAAGCTAAATGACTCCGTATACTACTCATAGGGATCAAGTGGCGTCACATTCCCTGTTAAGGGGATCAACGAGGGGAAATTCAATATACGTGGTGTAAATCGTCGAAGTAATTTACACAGCCTCTACATTTACATTAATATTCACACATCAATGCCTCAAAATATCTATATTGTATTATATTAAACATGTTCCTAGTTGCCTGGACACAATCCTTAGAGGGTATGGTTTGCGACATATTTCCTGATATGGGGCCCAATAGGGGGGACAATTGTGCACGTGACTCAAAAATGAAAACAAATTTCACATACCGTTCAAATTTGAAGATATTTCGGAACCGCAGCCTCTTAATAACTTTCATTTATTATGTTAACCATATAGACTGATGTCAGAGCAAGATCGTACTATTGGTGAATTGGCGTCAAATCCCTAGTATGGGGCCGAAAGAAGGAAAATTCAGTGTAAGTGCTGAAAATCGTTATAAATGCAAGTTTAACACTTGGGTTCGAATTTCAGCCTCTCAGCCTCTAAATATCTGCAATTTGTTCGGTCAGCGATAAAGCTAAATGACTCCGCATACTACTCATAGGGATCAAGTGGCGTCACATTCCCTGTTAAGGGGATCAACGAGGGGAAATTCAATATAGGTGGTGTAAATAGTCGAAGTAATTAATACAGCCTCAAAATTTACATTAAAATTCACACATCAAAGCCTCTAAATATCTATATTGTATTATAGTAAACTTGTTGCTAGTTAACTGCATATAATCATAAGAGGGTATATTTTGCGTCACATTCCCTTTTATGGGGCCCCATAGGGGAACAATTATGCTAGTGACTCAAAAATGATAACAAATTTCACATACCGTTCAAATTTGAAGATATTTCGGAACCGCAGCCTCTTAATATCTTTCATTTATTATGCTGACCATATAGACTGATGTTAGAGCAAGATCGTACTTCGGGTGAATAGGCGTCACTTTCCTTAGTATGGGGCCCAAAGAGGGGAAATTCAATGTAAGTGCTGAAAATCGTTATAAATGCAGGTTCAACACTTGGGTTCGAATTTCAGCATCTCGGCCTCTAAATATTTGCAATTCGTTCTATCAGCGATAAAGCTTATTGATTCGGCATACTACTCATAGGAATCAAGTGGCGTCACATTCCCTGTTAAGGGGACCAACGAGGGGAAATTCAATATAGGTGGTGTAAATAGTCGACGTAATTAATACAGCCTCTACATTTACATTAAAATTCACACATCAAAGCCTCTAAATATCACAGTAAACTTGCTGCTAGACATGCATCTAATCCTAAGAGGGTATGTTTCGCGTCACATTCCCTTATATGGGGCCCATTAGGGGGACAATTATGCAATTGACTCAAAAATGATAACAAATTTCACATACCGTTCAAGTTTGAAAATATTTCGAAACCGCAGCCTCTTAATATCTTTCATTTATTATGTTTACCATATAGACCGATGTCAGAGCAAAATCGTACATTGGGTGAAGTAGCGTCACATTCCTTAGTATGGGGCCCAAAGAGGGGAAATTCAGTGTACGTGCTGAAAATCGTTATAAATGCAAGTTTAACACTTGGGTTCGAATTTCAGCCTCTTAGTCTCTAATTATTTGTCTAAATTGCGACGGAAGTAAGGGCGAGGAATGTGGCCACGTAAAATCGATTTAAGCCCCCCACCCAGTGGAAATCTTTCCACTGACCATTCCAAGGCGGTTCTTCTGTGGCGATTTATTTATGTTGTTGTTTGTTACTTACTGTGTGTAGCATTTGTGTCTTTTTATTTTGGATGGCCATATGGCCATTTTGTGGGAAAGTTACTGTCCTTATGGCCTTCCTTTGTTTAGGTTTCCATTATGGTCTGGTCGCTTAATGTTTGTGTTTCTTTCCCTTTGGTGTCTTTGATGGGTGGAATAAGTTAATTGTATCGATTCCTGATCTTTGTTTTACTTCTACTTTTTCTAAATAGCAGTAATTCGTTCTGCAATCGATAAAACTAAATGACTCGGCATACTACTCACAGGGATCTAGTGGCGTCACATTCCCTGTAAAGGGGACCAACGATGGGAAATTCAATATACGTGGTGTAAATCGTCGAAGTAATTAATACAGCCTCTACATTTACATTAAAATTCACATCAAAGCCTCTAAATATCTATATTGTATTATGTTACACATGTTCCTAGTTGCCTGGACATAATCCTTAGAGGGTATGATTCGCGTCACATTCCCTGATATGGGGCCCAATAGGGGGACACGTATGCAATTGACTCAAAACTGACAACAAATATCACATACCGCTCAAATTTGAAGATATTTCGGAACCGCAGCCTCTTAATATCTTTCATTTATTATGTTTACCAGATAGACTGATGTCAGAGCAAGATCGTAATTTGGGTGAATTGGCGTCACATTCCCTAGTATGGGGTCCAAAGAGGGGAAATTCAGTGTAAGTGTTGAAAATCGTTATAAATGCAAGTTTAACACTTGGGTTCGAATTTCAGCCTCTCAGCCTCTAAATATCTGTAATTCGTTCTGTCAGTGAGAAATCTAAATGATTGGGCATACTACTCATAGGGATCAAGTGGCGTCACATTCCCTGTAAAGGAGACCAACGACGGGGAAATCAATATAGGATGTGTAAATGATCGAAGTAATTAATACAGCCTCTACATTTTCATTAAAATTCACACATCAAAGCCTCTAAATATCTATATTGTATTATGTTAAACATGTTCCTAGTTGCTTGGACATAATCCTTAGAGGTATGATTCGCGTCACATTCACTGATATGGGACCCAATAGGGGGGGGGGACAATTATGCAAGTGACTGAAAAATGATAACAAATTTCACATACCGTTCAAATTTGAAGATATTTCGGAACCGCAGCCTCTTTATATCTTTCATTTATTATGTTTACCATAAAGACTGATGTCAGAGCAAGATCGTTCTTTGGGTGATTTGGTGTCACATTCCCTAGTATGGGGCCTAAAGAGGGGAAATTCAGGGTAAGTGCTGAAAATCGTTATGAATGCAAGTCGGCTCCACTATGTTAACACGCTTAAGCAGGGGCTTGGTGGTACTAAGGCCTATGAACTTCAGCCTTTATCTATATCAGTCTTTGTATCGACTGCCTATTCGAAATTCGCAAAATTGCAGTATGTTTCCTCTGGCCTTCTTTGCCAAATCATTACAGGGTCACTGATGAGGCTTTATTAGCCGAAACTACGTAGTATGACCCATCTTCTTTCTTATGAATGTTTTCATTGCTCTTAAAGGAACTCTTTTTTGATTTTTATTTAGATGAAAAGAGAGCTATAGTAGATGAACATATTTGTCATTCAGCCACCAAGTTTGCTGTGTGTGTTACAGAAGGCCAAGACAAGCTTCCTACGTTATACTGGTTACCAAAACTTCATAAAAGACCTTACAAAGCACGGTTTATTGCAAATTTCAGCTCTTGCACTACCACTGAACTTTCTAAATTATTATTATGCCCTTTCCACCATTCTTCGAATGGCGGGGGCATAAAATGCATTTTTGACATTACATGCAAGATAGAGAGAATCTTCTCTGTGAAAAAAAATCATTCAAATAAATCATTAAGCTTTTCTTTTATGAGATAATGAGGAAGTGTAGTGTAAAGAGTGGAAAAATCGTAAGTAGACAGACTTGAAGCACGAAAACGTGTGGATTTAAATTTATTTAAAACCTCATTCGAATTTTTATAGACCAAAGCAGATTTCTCCCTGATCTTTCAAAGACTTTATCACAATATTTAATCACATGCGTTTTAATAGCAGTAAGACAGGAAGTTAGTAATTTAGAAAGTTCAGTGGTAGTGCAAGAGCTAGAATTTGCAATAAACCGTGCTTTGTAAGGTCTTTAATGAAGTTTCGGTAACCAGTATAGCGTAGGAAGCTTGTCTTTGCCTTCTGTAACACACACGGCAAACTTGGTGGCTGAATGACAAATATGTTCATCTACTATAGCTCTCTCTTCAGCTAAAGGCTGAAGTTCATAGACCTTAGTACCACCAAGCTCCTTCTTAAGCGTGTTAACATAGTGGAGCCGTTACACGACGACGACGTTGTTAGCGGCCTTGTCTGCAGAGCCCAAAACAAACTTCTTATGAAATTCGTGAATACCTAGTTTAAGATGACGTAAAGACATCTTAGGCTTAGGAGGTAATAAGTTAATATTTTTGAGAATAGCAAGAAATGCGTTTATCCACTAGTTTTAAAATGCCAAGTTTCCAGTCCTTAAGGGCTTTATGCTCAACATACTCTTGCTTACACCATCGATTACCGAATTCATTCAAGGCAGCAGCAGTCCGACCCCCAGCTGTCGAGCCCAGAAGCCTAGCGATTTGGTTTGAACCAGTGTTAGTTGTTAGTTCCTTCGATCCCTTTATAATCTCCGTTATACGGCCAGGTGGGGATAATTTGTTCATATCGAAATGGAATGCGTGTTCGAGCTTCGGTACCTAGAGGGTTTGCAAGGCCTAGCACAGGTGTGTGATTAGATCTGTGTGGATAACCTCTGTTATCCAGCTAGATAGGGATACTAGAACATGGGGTGAACATATATGAGAAGTGAAGTCTGGCCCGAAGGTGGCCGAGTCCAGAAGCCTAGCGCTGGGATGTGATCTAGTGAGAGTTGTAATTCCCTTTGATACCTTTATCTTCCGCGGACTGAACATCCTGGGATAACCTCCATTATGTGGCCACACGGGGATAACGATTCTTTAAGCGGGAGGTAGGCGTGTTCGAGCAGCGTAAACTTCAGATAGAGCCATACCTAGCACTGAAGTGTGACCCGGTCTTTGTGGTAGACGGACCCTCTGGGTACCGGATCCTGGGGGCCCTCTTGGTACGGGTCCTGCTAGTTGGTATCGCGGGATACCTCTGTTATCCGGCTAGATTGCGAAGACCATGCGGTTAACCAATGTGAGAAGTGAAGTCCGAACCCCCTGTGGCCCAGCCCGGAAGTAAAGCGCTTGGTTGTTTCCCAGTGTTCGTCGCCAGTCCCTCTGACCTCTTTATCCTCCACAGGATGAGTATCCCGGGATACTAGTAACCTTTATTTTGCCCAATGATGATAACTTACCATAAGGCAATGATGTTTGTTTGTTTGATTTGAGGTTTAACGTCCCCGTCAACACTGTAAAGGTCATTTTGGAGACGTTGCTTCCAATTTTGTTGGACTTTTACCTGAGATTGAGATGCAATGACATCTCAAGCCCTGTCGCCCAATGAAACCAATAGGGTTTATTAGCATGGATGGTCCGCCTCGCACCGCGGTTCCTGGAAGGCTTAGATCCTCTAAGCGATTTACCAGTACTAGTGTGCGGGCCGGATTCAGCTCTGCGTGGAAGCATTATGCAGCCCATATATTTCTTCAAGCCCCTATGGGCGGGGTCCGCATAAGGCAATGGTATGTCTGTGTGGTAGAGGGGTCCTCTGGGTACCGGATCTTGCTAGTGAACCCTGCAAGATGGGGATACAAGACCATGAGATGAACCTATGTGAGAAGTGAAGTCTGCCCCTTTTCCCCATCTGGGCTGAGCCCAGAAGCCTAGCACTTGGGTGTGACCCAGTATGAATTGCGAGTCTCTTTGAGCACTTTATCCTCCGAAGGATGGGAGGTCGTGATAACTGCCATTATGCGGTCAGACGGGGATGACTATTCCATAAGGCAGTGGTATGGATGTTCGAGCAGCGGAAACTGGAGGGACAGCCCGTCCTAGCACTGTTGTGCGACTCGGTCAGCGGGGAAGACGGCTCCTCCGGATACAGCATCCTGCTAGCTGGATAACTTCTATCCGGCCAAATGGCTATACTGACGCTCGCAATATAAAGACGCGGCAGTCCTAAAAACATACACTATCATGATAAAGCCTAATTAAGGCAGGGATCTGTAAAGTACACATGGGCTGAGTCTTCACGCACAGGGGCCCCAGCAAACGATGACCCCCTTTATGACAGAAGAAGGTTGCTGGTTGGATCTGCCGACAATGGCCAAAAAAGTAGCGTCGGTGACGTGTTAAACGAAGTAGAGCGGCCAACCTTGAAGGCCCATCGTGGACAGTATTCCCCAACCTTCTCTAATAAGATACCGCTACTACTACTACTACTACCACTACAAAAGAATCCTCCGCTACGTAGTGGTTATGCTACTTGCCTCATAAACCAGGGGTTGTGGGTTCGCTCCCGTCTGCGTATGAGCTAAGCTGTTGCTGTGGCGAGACACACACACACACGCACCACACACACACACACGCACGCACGCACCCACGCACTCACACACACGAGGGGGTGGGATGGGATTGTAATAGTTATTGATATGTACCACTTAGACAGCCTGTGCAGTGGCTAGTTTATTCACGAAGTTAAGCAACGGGTATTGCGGTCAGTACTACCTGGATTGGTGTCAGCATTGCTTCACTTCGTGGACGACCCGGTAAACGCTACAGTACTACTACTGCCGCAGCTGCTGTTATTTCATTATTAAAATCAGTAGTAGTAGTAGTAGTAGTAGTAGTAGTAGTAGTAGTAGAAGTAGTAGTAGTACTAGTAGTAGTAGTATAAGCAGTAGCTGTATAAGAAAAAAACAGGTGTAGCTTACTTACACTTGTATTAGATTGACTGACGAACCGTTTTATTTTTATCATTGCGTTTATTATAAGTAGTAGTAGTAGTCATAGTAGTAGTAGCAGTAGTAGACAGTTGTAGGTGGAAAAGTGATAAGATACCGGAATCTGATACCGGATTTTAGTCAATTACCAAACAATAAGTGCATGCGATCAAACATCCCGGTTTTTATCTTCAATAATTACCAGACAATCAGTGCATGCGGTCTGTGCCTGCTGCCTTGATTTCAGTGATGCTTATCTGGGGCAAACCCTTTTTTCCATCCACTTATTTTCTTGTTTCCATCCACTTGCTACCGGTGTCGAGGTATACAATTACCAGGTTTATTAACCGTGTACGCTTATTTAGGCAGTTCACAAGAAAATGTTCCTTAGCGCCTGCGTATACAATAATCAGGCTTTATTAACTTCAGTGAGCGCCATTTAGCCCGTTTTACAGCGGCGTAGCCAGAACAAATCTACTACGGATAAAGAGGAACATGTCATTGAAAAAATGGGGGTGCTTTTAAAGGAAAAAAAATGCTACCCTTGGGAGCATTCTTTTTCCTTTAAGAGTTGCCCCCACCCTATAGATATGAAATGGGAAATGCTTTTATTTTGATGATTTCTCCTTGTTGCATGTATTTCACATTACGCACATGCGTAAAATGCGTAATGGGCGCCACGCATTTGCTTTAATAGCTTGATTGAGCACCGTTTAGCCAGCCCACAAAAAAAGGTTCCTTATCGCCTGGGTACCAACTTCGGCTCAAGCTAGCCTGTGCAGAAGCACAGCCTCACCCGAGTCTCGCGTGCTTACAGAATAGGCTAAGCCTGCAGTAGAGGCCTTCATATCTATAGAGCGCCAACAGGTTCTAAAGACCGCCTGCGAATATGCTCAGTCTTGCCAGAACACCAACACGGGCTAAAGACCACCTGCACATATGCGCAGTCTCGCCAGAGCACTGATTCTAGGGTCAAGGGTCAAGGACTTTGGTATAGAGTTTGTGTCTACAGCAATATAGTACTATTATTTAAATGTTAAGTAGAATGTTGCACGACGAGAAGCTTGGGGTTTGCCCCAGTGCATTTCTTAATCATTTGAGGATGATATGCCATACTTAGATCTTTAAGTAGCTTGGGGTTGCTTCAATATAGTACTGTAATTTAAATGTTACGTAGAATGTTGCAAGAAGAGAAGTTTGGGGTTTACCCAGTGCATTTCTTTATTATTAGGGGCATACATGCCATACATTGATCTTTAAGTAGCTTGGGGTTGGCCCCAGTGCATTTCTTTATTATAAGGGCCCTATTATAAGAGGCAGATATGCCATACATTGACCTTTAAGTAGCTTGGGGTTTGCCCCAGTGCATTTCTTTATTATTGGAGGCAGATATGCCATACATGTATCATTACGTAGCTTGGAGTTTGCCCCAGTACATTTTTTTATTATTGCAGGCAGATATACCATACTTGTATCACTAAGTAGCTTAGTGCATTTCTTTATTATTGGAGGCAGATATGCCATACACGTATCATTAAGTAGCTTGGGGTTTGCCCCAGTGCATTTCTTTATTATTAGAGGCAGATATGCCATACATGTATCATTAAGTAGCTTGGGGTTTGCCCCGGTGCATTTCTTTATTATTGCAAGCAGATTTGCCACACATGCATCAGTAAGTAGCTCGGGGATTGCCCCAGTACATTACTTTATTATAAGAGGCAGATATGCCATACATGGATCATTACGAAGCTTGGGGTTTGCCCCAGTACATTCCTTTATTATTGCAGGCAGATATGCCATACATGTATCATTAAGTAGTTTGGGGTTTGCCCCAGTACATTTCTTTATTATTAGAGGCAGATATTCCATACATGTATCATTTAGTAGCTTGGGGTTTGCCCCAGTGCATTTCTTTATTATAAGAGGCAGATATGCCATACATGGATCATAAAGAAGCTTGGGGTTTGCCCCAGATAGTTTCTTTATTATAAGAGGTAGATATGCCATACATGTAACATTAAGTATCTTGGGGTTTGCCCAAGTAGATTTCTTTATTATAAGAGGCAGATAAGCCATACATGGATCATAAAATAGCTTGGGGTTTGCCCCAGTACATTTCTTTATTGTAAGAGGCTGATATGCCATACATGGGTCACAAAGAAGCTTGGGATTTGCACCAGTACATGTTTTTATTATAAGAAGCAGATATGCCATACATGCATCAGTAAGTAGCTTGGGGTTTGCCCCAGTACATTTCATTATTATTAGGGGCAGATATGCCATACATGTATCATTACGTAGCTTGGGGTTTGCCCCAGTACATTTCTTTATTATAAGAGGCAGATATGCCATACATGTATCATTAAGTAGCTTGGGGTTTGCCAAGTACATTTCTTTATTATTAGAGGCAGATATGCCAAACATGTATCATTAAGTAGCTTGGGGTTTGCCCTAGTACATTTCTTTATTATTAGAGGCAGATATGCCATACATGTATCATTACGTAGCTTGGGGTTTGTCCCAAAACTTTTCTTTATTATTGCAGGCAGATTTGCCATACATGTATCATTAAGTAGCTTGGGGTTTGCCCCAGTATATTTCTTTATTATAAGAGGCAGACATGCCATACATGGATCATAAAGAACCTTGGGGTTTGCCCCAGTTCATTTCTTTATTATAAGAGGCAGATATGACAAACATGGATCATAAAGAAGTTTGTGGTTTGCACCAGTACATATTTTTATTATTGCAGGCAGATATGCCATAAATGTATCATTAAGTAGCTTGCGGTTTGCCCCAGTACATTTCTATATTATAAGAGGCAGATAAGCCATACATGGATCATAAAGAAGCTTGGGGTTTGCCCCAGTGCATATCTTTATTATAAGAGGCAGATATGCCATACATGGATCATAAAGAAGCTTGGGGTTTGCCCTGGTGCATTTCTTTATTATAAGAGGCAGATATGCCATATATGTATCATTAAGTAGCTTGGAGTTTGCCCCAGTACATATCTTTATTATTAGAGACAGATATGCCATACATGTATCATTACGAAGCTTGGGGTTTGCCCCAGTGCATTTCTTTATTATTGCAGGCAGATTTGCCATACATGTATCATTAAGTAGCTTGGGGTTTGCCCCTGTACATTTCTTTATTATAAGAGGCAGATATGCCACACATAGATCATAAAGAAGCTTGGGGTTTACCCCAGTGCATTTCTTTATTATAAGAGGCAGATATGAAATACATGGATCATAAAGAAGCTTGGGGATTGCCCCAGTACATTTCTTTACTATTAAAGGCAGATATGCCACACATGTATCATTACGTAGCTTGGGGTTTGCCCCAGTGCATATTTTTAATGTTGCAGGCAGATTTGCCATACATGTATCATTAAGTAGCTTGGGGTTTTCCCCAGTACATTTCTTTATTACAAGAGGCAAATATGGCATACATGTATCATAAAGAAGCTTGGGGTTTGCTCTAGTGCATTTCTTTATTATAAGAGGCAGATATGCCATATATGTATCATTAAGTAGCTTGGGGTTTGCCCCAGTACATATCTATATTATAAGAGACAGATATGCCATACATGTATCATTACGAAGCTTCGGGTTTGCCCCAGTGCATTTCTTTATTATTGCAGGCAGATTTGCCATACATGTATCATTAAGTAGCTTGGGGTTTGCCCCAGTACATTTCTTTATTATAAGAGACAGATATGCCATACATAGATCATAAAGAAGCTTGGGGTTTGCCCCAGTGCATTTCTTTATTATAAGAGGCTGATATGCCATACATGTATCAGTAACTGCCTTGGGGTTTGCCCCAGTACATTTCAGTATTATTAGAGGCAGATATAAAATACATGTATCATTGCGTAGCTTGGGGTTTGTCCCAAAACATTTCTTTATTATTGCAGGCAGGTTTGCCATACATATATCATTAAGTAGCTTGGGGTTTGCCCCAGTATATTTCTTTATTATAAGAGGCAGACATGTCATACATGGATCATAAAGAAGCTTGGGGTTTGCACCAGTACATGTTTTTATTATTCCAGGCAGATATGCCATATATGTATCATTAAGTAGCTTGGGGTTTGCCCCCAGTACATTTCCATATTATAAGAGGCAGATAAGCCATACGTGGATCATAAAGAAGCTTGGGGTTTGCCCCAGTGCATTTCTTTATTATTGCAGGCATATTTGCCATACATGTATCATTAAGTAGCTTGGGGTTTGCCCCAGTACATTATTTTATTATTAGAGGTAGATATGCCATACATAGATCATAAAGAAGCTTGGGGTTTGCCCCAGTGCATTTCTTTATTATAAGAGGCAGATATGCCATACATAGATCATAAAGAAGCTTGGGGTTTGCCCCAGTGCATTTCTTTATTATAAGAGGCAGATATGCCATACATAGATCATAAAGAAGCTTGGGGTTTGCCTCAGTGCATTTCTTTATTATAAGACCCTGTCAGCACACAACAGCGGGCCAACGTCGGGCCGATAGCGGTTCGACGTTGCCACGTCGTACCGCTATCGGCCCGACGATGGCCCGGCATTCTTTGCTGGCTGGGGAGGCAGATATGCCATACATGGATCATTAAGAAGCTTGGGGATTGCCCCAGTACATTTCTTTACTATTAGAGGCAGAGATGCCACACATGTATCATTACGTAGCTTGGGGTTTGCCCCAGTGCATTTCTTTAATGTTGCAGGCAGATTTGCCATACATGTATCATTAAGTAACTTGGGGTTTGCCCCTGTACATTTCTTTATTATAAGAGGCAGATATGCCATACATAGATCATAAAGAAGCTTGGGGTTTGCCCCAGTGCATTTCTTTATTATAAGAGGCTGATATGCCATACATGTATCAGTAAGTAGCTTAGGGTTTGCCCCAGTACATTTCAGTATTATTAGAGGCAGATATGCCATACATGTATCATTACGTAGCTTGGTGTTTGCCCCAGTACATTTCTTTATTATAAGAGGCAGATATGCCATACATGTATCATTAAGTAGCTTGGGGTTTGCCAAGTACATTTCTTTATTTTTAGAGGCAGATATGCCAAACATGTATCATTAAGTAGCTTGGGGTTTGCCGCAGTATATTTCAGTATTATTAGAGGCAGATATGCCATACATGTATCATTACGTAGCTTGGGGTTTGCCCCAGTACATTTCTTTATTATAAGAGGCAGATATGCCATACGTGTATCATTAAGTAGCTTGGGGTTTGCAAAGTACATTTCATTATTTTTAGAGGCAGATATGCCAAACATGTATCATTAAGTAGCTTGGGGTTTGCCCCAGTACATTTCTTTATTATTAGAGGCAGATATTCCATACATGTATCATTACGTAGCTTGGGGTTTGTCCCGAAGCATTTCTTTATTATTGCAGACAGATTTGCCATACATGTATCATTAAGTAGCTTGGGGTTTGCCCCAGTATATTTCTTTATTATAAGAGACAGACATGGCATACATGGATCATAAAGAAGCTTGGGGTTTGCACCAGTACATGTTTTTATTATTCCAGGCAGATATGCCATATAAGTATCATTAAGTAGCTTGGGGTTTGTCCCAGTACATTTCTATATTATAAGAGGCAGATAAGACATACATGGATCATAAAGAAGCTTGGGGTCTGCCCCAGTGCATTTCTTTATTATTGCAGGCAGATTTGCCATACATGTATCATTAAGTAGCTTGGGGTTTGCCCCTGTATATTTCTTTATTATAAGAGGCAGACTTGCCATACATGGATCATAAAGAAGCTTGGGGTTTGCACCAGTACATGTTTTTATTATTCCAGGCAGATATGCCATATATGTATCATTAAGTAGCTTGGGGTTTGCCCCAGTACATTTCCATATTATAAGAGGCAGATAAGCCATACATGGATCATAAAGAAGCTTGGGGTTTGCCCCAGTGCATTTCTTTATTATTGCAGGCAGATTTGCCATACATGTATCATTAAGTAGCTTGGGGTTTGCCCCAGTACATTTCTTTATTATTAGAGGCAGATATGCCATACATAGATCATAAAGAAGCTTGGGGTTTGCCCAAGTGCATTTCTTTATTATAAGAGGCAGATATGCCATACATAGATCATAAAGAAGCTTGGGGTTTGCCCCAGTGCATTTCTTTATTATAAGAGGCAGATATGCCATACATAGATCATAAAGAAGCTTGGGTTTTGCCCCAGTGCATTTCTTTATTATAAGACCCTGTCAGCACACAACAGCGGGCCAACGTCGGGCCGATAGCGGTTCGACGTTGCCACGACGTACCGCTATCGGCCCGACGATGGTCCGGCATTCTTTGCTGGCTGGGGAGGCAGATATGCCATACATGGATCATTAAGAAGCTTGGGGATTGCCCCAGTACATTTCTTTACTATTAGAGGCAGAGATGCCACACATGTATCATTACGTAGCTTGGGGTTTGCCCCAGTGTATTTCTTTAATGTTGCAGGCAGATTTGCCAAACATGTATCATTAAGTAGCTTGGGGTTTGCCCCAGTACATTTCTTTATTATAAGAGGCAGATATGCCATACATAGATCATAAAGAAGCTTGGGGTTTGCCCCAGTGCATTTCTTTATTATAAGAGGCTGATATGCCATGCATGTATCAGTAAGTAGCTTGGGGTTTGCCCCAGTAAATTTCAGTATTATTAGAGGCAGATATGCCATACATGTATCATTAAGTAGCTTGGGGTTTGCCCAAGTACATTTCTTTATTATAAGAGGCAGATATGCCATACATGTATCATTAAGTAGCTTGGGGTTTGCCAAGTACATTTCTTTATTATTAGAGGCAGATATGCCAAACATGTATCATTAAGTAGCTTGGGGTTTGCCCCAGTACATTTCTTTATTATTAGAGGCAGATATTCCATACATGTATCATTACGTATCTTGGGGTTTGTCCCAAAGCATTTCTTTATTATTGCAGGCAGATTTGCCATACATGTATCATTAAGTAGCTTGGGGTTTGCCCCAGTATATTTCTTTATTATAAGAGGCAGACATGCCATACATGGATCATAAAGAAGCTTGGGGTTTGCACCAGTACATGTTTTTATTATTCCAGGCAGATATGCCATATATGTATCATTAAGTAGCTTGGGGTTTGTCCCAGTACATTTTTATATTATAAGAGGCAGATAAGCCATACATGGATCATTACGAAGCTTGGGGTTTGCCCCAGTGCATTTCTTTATTATTGCAGGCAGATTTGCCATACAAGTATCATTAAGTAGCTTGGGGTTTGCCCCAGTACATTTCTTTATTAATTGCAGGCAGATTTGCCATACATGTATCATTTAGTAGCTTGGGGTTTGCCCCAGTACATTATTTTATTATTAGATGTAGATATGCCATACATAGATCATAAAGAAGCTTGGGGTTTGCCCCAGTGCATTTCTTTATTATAAGAGGCAGATATGCCATACATAGATCATAAAGAAGCTTGGGGTTTGCCCCAGTGCATTTCTTTATTATAAGAGGCAGATATGCCATACATAGATCATAAAGAAGCTTGGGGTTTGCCTCAGTGCATTTCTTTATTATAAGATCGAGGCAGATATGCCATACATGGATCATTAAGAAGCTTGGGGATTGCCCCAGTACATTTCTTTACTATTAGAGGCAGATATGCCACATATGTATCATTACGTAGCTTGGGATTTGCCCCAGTGCATTTCTTTAATGTTGCAGGCAGATTTGCCATACATGTATCATTAAGTAGCTTGGGGTTTGCCCCAGTACATTTCTTTATTATAAGAGGCAGATATGCCATACATAGATCATAAAGAAGCTTGGGGTTTGCCCCAGTGCATTTATTTATTATAAGAGGCTGATATGCCATACATGTATCAGTAAGTAGCTTAGGGTTTGCCCCAGTACATTTCAGTATTATTAGAGGCAGATATGCCATACATGTATCATTACGTAGCTTGGGGTTTGCCCCAGTACATTTCTTTATTATAAGAGGCAGATATAAAACACAGGTATCATTAAGTAGCTTGGGGTTTGCCAAGTACATTTCTTTATTTTTAGAGGCAGATATGCCAAACATGTATCATTAAGTAGCTTGGGGTTTGCCCCAGTACATTTCTTTATTATTAGAGGCAGATATTCCATACATGTATCATTACGTAGCTTGGGGTATGTCCCAAAGCATTTCTTTATTATTGCAGGCAGATATGCCATACATGTATCATTAAGTAGCTTGGGGTTTGCCCCAGTATATTTCTTTATTATAAGAGGCAGACATGCCATACATGGATCATAAAGAAGCTTGGGGTTTACACCAGTACATGTTTTTATTATTCCAGGCAGATATGCCATATATGTATCATTAAGTAGCTTGGGGTTTGTCCCAGTACATTTCTATATTATAAGAGGCAGATAAGCCATACATGGATCATAAAGAAGCTTGGGGTTTGCCCCAGTGCATTTCTTTATTACTGCAGGCAGATTTGCCATACATGTATCATTAAGTAGCTTGGGGTTTGCCCCAGTATATTTCTTTATTATAAGAGGCAGACATGCCATACATGGATCATAAAGAAGCTTGGGGTTTGCACCAGTACATGTTTTTATTATTCCAGGCAGATATGTCATTTATGTATCATTAAGTAGCTTGGGGTTTGCCCCAGTACATTTCCATATTATAAGAGGCAGATAAGCCATACATGGATCATAAAGAAGCTTGGGGTTTGCCCCAGTGCATTTCTTTATTATTGCAGGCAGATTTGCCATACATGTATCATTAAGTAGCTTGGGGTTTGCCCCCAGTACATTTCTTTATTATTAGAGGCAGATATGCCATACATAGATCATAAAGAAGCTTGGGGTTTGCCCCAGTGCATTTCTTTATTATAAGAGGCAGATATGCCATACATAGATCATAAAGAAGCTTGGGGTTTGCCCCAGTGCATTTCTTTATTATAAGAGGCAGATATGCCATACATAGATCATAAAGAAGCTTGGGTTTTGCCCCAGTGCATTTCTTTATTATAAGACCCTGTCAGCACACAACAGCGGGCCAACGTCGGGCCGATAGCGGTTCGACGTTGCCACGTCGTACCGCTATCGGCCCGACGATGGCCCGGCATTCTTTGCTGGCTGGGGAGGCAGATATGCCATACATGGATCATTAAGAAGCTTGGGGATTGCCCCAGTACATTTCTTTACTATTAGAGGCAGATATACCACACATGTATCATTACGTAGCTTGGGGTTTGCCCCAGTGTATTTCTTTAATGTTGCAGGCAGATTTGCCATACATGTATCATTAAGTAGCTTGGGGTTTGCCCCAGTACATTTCTTTATTATAAGAGGCAGATATGCCATACATAGATCATAAAGAAGCTTGGGGTTTGCCAAGTACATTTCTTTATTTTTAGAGGCAGATATGCCAAACATGTATCATTAAGTAGCTTGGGGTTTGCCCCAGTACGTTTCTTTATTATTAGAGGCAGATATTCCATACATGTATCATTACGTAGCTTGGGGTTTGTCCCAAAGCATTTCTTTATTATTGCAGGCAGATATGCCATACATGTATCATTAAGTAGCTTGGGGTTTGCCCCAGTATATTTCTTTATTATAAGAGGCAGACATGCCATACATGGATCATAAAGAAGCTTGGGGTTTGCACCAGTACATGTTTTTATTATTCCAGGCAGATATGCCATATATGTATCATTAAGTAGCTTGGGGTTTGTCCCAGTACATTTCTATATTATAAGAGGCAGATAAGCCATACATGGATCATAAAGAAGCTTGGGGTTTGCCCCAGTGCATTTCTTTATTATTGCAGGCAGATTTGCCATACATGTATCATTAAGTAGCTTGGGGTTTGCCCCAGTATATTTCTTTATTATAAGAGGCAGACATGCCATACATGGATCATAAAGAAGCTTGGGGTTTGCACCAGTACATGTTTTTATTATTCCAGGCAGATATGCCATATATGTATCATTAAGTAGCTTGGGGTTTGCCCCAGTACATTTCCATATTATAAGAGGCTTATAAGCCATACATGGATCATAAAGAAGCTTGGGGTTTGCCCCAGTGCATTTCTTTATTATTGCAGGCTGATTTGCCATACATGTATCATTAAGTAGCTTGGGGTTTGCCCCAGTATATTTCTTTATTATTAGAGGCAGATATGCCATACATAGATCATAAAGAAGCTTGGGGTTTGCCCCAGTGCATTTCTTTATTATAAGAGGCAGATATGCCATACATAGATCATAAAGAAGCTTGGGGTTTGCCCCAGTGCATTTCTTTATTATAAGAGGCAGATATGCCATACATAGATCATAAAGAAGCTTGGGGTTTGCCCCAGTGCATTTCTTTATTATAAGACCCTGTCAGCACACAACAGCGGGCCAACGTCGGGCCGATAGCGGTTCGACGTTGCCACGTCGTACCGCTATCGGCCCGACGATGGCCCGGCATTCTTTGCTGGCTGGGGAGGCAGATATGCCATACATGGATCATTAAGAAGCTTGGGGATTGCCCCAGTACATTTCTTTACTATTAGAGGCAGATATGCCACACATGTATCATTACGTAGCTTGGGGTTTGCCCCAGTGTATTTCTTTAATGTTGCAGGCAGATTTGCCATACATGTATCATTAAGTAGCTTGGGGTTTGCCCCAGTACATTTCTTTATTATAAGAGGCTGATATGCCATACATGTATCAGTAAGTAGCTAGGGGTTTGCCCCAGTACATTTCAGTATTATTAGAGGCAGATATGCCATACATGTATCATTACGTAGCTTGGGGTTTGCCCCAGTACATTTCTTTATTATAAGAGGCAGATATGCCATACATGTATCATTAAGTAGCTTGGGGTTTGCCAAGTACATTTCTATATTATTAGAGGCAGATATGCCAAACATGTATCATTAAGTAGCTTGGGGTTTGCCCGAGTACATTTCTTTATTATTAGAGGCAGATATTCCATACATGTATCATTACGTAGCTTGGGGTTTGTCCCAAAGCATTTCTTTATTATTGCAGGCAGATTTGCCATACATGTATCATTAAGTAGCTTGGGGTTTGCCCCAGTATATTTCTTTATTATAAGAGGCAGACATGCCATACATGGATCATAAAGAAGCTTGGGGTTTGCACCAGTACATGTTTTTATTATTCCAGGCAGATATGCCATATATGTATCATTAAGTAGCTTGGGGTTTGTCCCAGTACATTTTTATATTATAAGAGGCAGATAAGCCATACATGGATCATAAAGAAGCTTGGGGTTTGCCCCAGTGCATTTCTTTATTATTGCAGGCAGATTTGCCATACATGTATCATTAAGTAGCTTGGGGTTTGCCCCAGTATATTTCTTTATTATAAGAGGCAGACATGCCATACATGGATCATAAAGAAGCTTGGGGTTTGCACCAGTACATGTTTTTATTATTCCAGGCAGATATGCCATATATGTATCATTAAGTAGCTTGGGGTTTGTCCCAGTACATTTTTATATTATAAGAGGCAGATAAGCCATACATGGATCATAAAGAAGCTTGGGGTTTGCCCCAGTGCATTTCTTTATTATTGCAGGCAGATTTGCCATACATGTATCATTAAGTAGCTTGGGGTTTGCCCCAGTATATTTCTTTATTATAAGAGGCAGACATGCCATACATGGATCATAAAGAAGCTTGGGGTTTGCACCAGTACATGTTTTTATTATTCCAGGCAGATATGCCATATATGTATCATTAAGTAGCTTGGGGTTTGCCCCAGTACATTTCCATATTATTTGAGGCAGATAAGCCATACATGGATCATAAAGAAGCTTGGGGTTTGCCCCAGTGCATTTCTTTATTATTGCAGGCAGATTTGCCATACATGTATCATTAAGTAGCTTGGGGTTTGCCCCAGTACATTTCTTTACTATTAGGGGAAATATGCCACACATGTATCATTACGTAGCTTGGGGTTTGCCACAGTGTATTTCTTTAATGTTGCAGGCAGATTTGCCATACATGTATCATTAAGTAGCTTGGGGTTTGCCCCAGTACATTTCTTTATTATAAGAGGCAGATATGCCATACATAGATCATAAAGAAGCTTGGGGTTTGCCCTAGTGCAATTCCTTATTATAAGAGGCAGATATGCCATACATAGATCATAAAGAAGCTTGGGGTTTGCCCCAGTGCATTTCTTTATTATTAGACCCTGTCAGCACACAACAGCGGGCCAACGTCGGGCCGATAGCGGTTCGACGTTGCCACGTCGTACCGCTATCGGCCCGACGATGGCCCGGCATTCTTTGCTGGCTGGGGAGGCAGATATGCCATACATGGATTATTAAGAAGCTTGGGGATTGCCCCAGTACATTTCTTTACTATTAGAGGCAGATATGCCACACATGTATCATTACGTAGCTTGGGGTTTGCCCCAGTGTATTTCTTTAATGTTGCAGGCAGATTTGCCATACATGTATCATTAAGTAGCTTGGGGTTTGCCCCAGTACATTTCTTTATTATAAGAGGCAGATATGCCATACATAGATCATAAAGAAGCTTGGGGTTTGCCAAGTACATTTCTTTATTTTTAGAGGCAGATATGCCAAACATGTATCATTAAGTAGCTTGGGGTTTGCCCCAGTACATTTCTTTATTATTAGAGGCAGATATTCCATACATGTATCATTACGTAGCTTGGGGTTTGTCCCAAAGAATTTCTTTATTATTGCAGGCAGATATGCCATACATGTATCATTAAGTAGCTTGGGGTTTGCCCCAGTATATTTCTTTATTATAAGAGGCAGACATGCCATACATGGATCATAAAGAAGCTTGGGGTTTGCACCAGTACATGTTTTTATTATTCCAGGCAGATATGCCATATATGTATCATTAAGTATCTTGGGGTTTGTCCCAGTACATTTCTATATTATAAGAGGCAGATAAGCCATGCATGGATCATAAGGAAGCTTGGGGTTTGCCCCAGTGCATTTCTTTATTATTGCAGGCAGATTTGCCATACATGTATCATTAAGTAGCTTGGGGTTTGCCCCAGTATATTTCTTTATTATAAGAGGCAGACATGCCAAACATGGATCATAAAGAAGCTTGGGGTTTGCACCAGTACATGTTTTTATTATTCCAGGCAGATATGCCATATATGTATCATTAAGTAGCTTGGGGTTTGCCCCAGTACATTTACATATTATAAGAGGCAGATAAGCCATACATGGATCATAAAGAAGCTTGGGGTTTGCCCCAGTGCATTTCTTTATTATTGCAGGCAGATTTGCCATACATGTATCATTAAGTAGCTTGGGGTTTGCCCCAGTACATTTCTTTATTATTAGAGGCCGATATGCCATACATAGATCATAAAGAAGCTTGGGGTTTGCCCCAGTGCATTTCTTTATTATAAGAGGCAGATATGCCATACATAGATCATAAAGAAGTTTGGGGTTTGCCCCAGTGCATTTCTTTATTAGAAGAGGCAGATATGCCATACATGGATCATAAAGAAGCTTGGGGTTTGCCCCAGTGCATTTCTTTATTATAAGATCAAGCAGATATGCCATACATGGATCATTAAGAAGCTTGGGGATTGCCCCAGTACATTTCTTTACTATTAGAGGCAGATATGCCACACATGTATCATTACGTAGCTTGGGGTTTGCCCCAGTGTATTTCTTTAATGTTGCAGGCAGATTTGCCATACATGTATCATTAAGTAGCTTGGGGTTTGCCCCAGTACATTTCATTATTATAAGAGGCTGATATGCCATACATGTATCAGTAAGTAGCTAGGGGTTTGCCCCAGTACATTTCAGTATTATTAGAGGCAGATATGCCATACATGTATCATTACGTAGCTTGGGGTTTGCCCCAGTACATTTCTTTATTATAAGAGGCAGATATGCCATACATGTATCATTAAGTAGCTTGGGGTTTGCCAAGTCCATTTCTTTTTTATTAGAGGCAGATATGCCAAACATGTATCATTAAGTAGCTTGGGGTTTGCCCCAGTACATTTCTTTATTATTAGAGGCAGTTATTCCATACATGTATCATTACGTAGCTTGGGGTTTGTCCCAAAGCATTTCTTTATTATTGCAGGCAGATTTGCCATACATGTATCATTAAGTAGCTTGGGGTTTGCCCCAGTATATTTCTTTATTATAAGAGGCAGACATGCCATACATGGATCATAAAGAAGCTTGGGGTTTGCACCAGTACATGTTTTTATTATTCCAGGCAGATATGCCATATATGTATCATTAAGTAGCTTGGGGTTTGTCCCAGTACATTTTTATATTACAAGAGGCAGATAAGCCATACATGGATCATAAAGAAGCTTGGGGTTTGCCCCAGTGCATTTCTTTATTACTGCAGGCAGATTTGCCATACATGTATCATTAAGTAGCTTGGGGTTTGCCCCAGTATATTTCTTTATTATAAGAGGCAGACATGCCATACATGGATCATAAAGAAGCTTGGGGTTTGCACCAGTACATGTTTTTATTATTCCAGGCAGATATGCCATATATGTATCATTAAGTAGCTTGGGGTTTGCCCCAGTACATTTCCATATTATTAGAGGCAGATAAGCCATACATGGATCATAAAGAAGCTTTGGGTTTGCCCCAGTGCATTTCTTTATTATTGCAGGCAGATTTGCCATACATGTATCATTAAGTAGCTTGGGGTTTGCCCCAGTACATTTCTTTATTATTAGAGGCAGATATGCCATACATAGATCATAAAGAAGCTTGGGGTTTGCCCCAGTGCATTTCTTTATTATAAGAGGCAGATATGCCATACATAGATCATAAAGAAGCTTGGGGTTTGCCCCAGTGCATTTCTTTATTATAAGAGGCAGATATGCCATACATAGATCATAAAGAAGCTTGGGGTTTGCCCCAGTGCATTTCTTTATTATAAGACCCTGACAGCACACAACAGCGGGCCAACGTCCGGCCGATAGCGGTTCGACGTTGCCACGTCGTACCGCTATCGGCCCGACGATGGCCCGGCATTCTTTGCTGGCTGGGGAGGCAGATATGCCATACATGGATCATTAAGAAGCTTGGGGATTGCCCCCAGTACATTTCTTTACCATTAGAGGCAGATATGCCACACAAGTATCATTACGTAGCTTGGGGTTTGCCCCAGTGTACTTCTTTAATGTTGCAGGCAGATTTGCCTTACATGTATCATTAAGTAGCTTGGGGTTTGCCCCAGTACATTTCTTTATTATAAGAGGCAGATATGCCATACATAGATCATAAAGAAGCTTGGGGTTTGCCCCAGTGCATTTCTTTATTATAAGAGGCTGATATGCCATACATGTATCAGTAAGTAGCTTAGGGTTTGCCCCAGTACATTTCAGTATTATTAGAGGCAGATATGCCATACATGTATCATTACGTAGCTTGGGGTTTGCCCCAGTACATTTCTTTATTATAAGAGGCAGATATGCCATACATGAATCATTAAGTAGCTTGGGGTTTGCCAAGTACATTTCTTTATTATTAGAGGCAGATATGCCAAACATGTATCATTAAGTAGCTTGGGGTTTGCCCCAGTACATTTTTTATTATTAGAGGCAGATATTCCATACATGTATCATTACGTAGCTTGGGGTTTGTCCCAAAGCATTTCTTTATTATTGCAGGCAGATTTGCCATACATGTATCATTAAGTAGCTTGGGGTTTGCCCCAGTATATTTCTTTATTATAAGAGGCAGACATGCCATACATGGATCATAAAGAAGCTTGGGGTTTGCACCAGTACATGTTTTTATTATTCCAGGCAGATATGCCATATATGTATCATTAAGTAGCTTGGGGTTTGTCCCAGTACATTTCTATATTATAAGAGGCAGATAAGCCATACATGGATCAAAAAGAAGCTTGAGGTTTGCCCCAGTGCATTTCTTTATTATTGCAGGCAGATATGTCATACATGTACCATTAAGTAGCTTGGGTTTTGCCCCAGTATATTTCTTTATTATAAGAGGCAGACATGCCATACATGGATCATAAAGAAGCTTGGGGTTTGCACCAGTACATGTTTTTATTATTCCAGGCAGATATGTCATATATGTATAATTAAGTAGCTTGGGGTTTGCCCCAGTACATTTCCATATTATAAGAGGCAGATAAGCCATACATGGATCATAAAGAAGCTTGGGGTTTGCCCCAGTGCATTTCTTTATTATTGCAGGCAGATTTGCCATACATGTATCATTAAGTAGCTTGGGGTTTGCCCCAGTACATTTCTTTATTATTAGAGGCAGATATGCCATACATAGATCATAAAGAAGCTTGGGGTTTGCCCCAGTGCATTTCTTTATTATAAGAGGCAGATATGCCATACATAGATCATAAAGAAGCTTGGGGTTTGCCCCAGTGCATTTCTTTATTATAAGAGGCAGATATGCCATACATAGATCATAAAGAAGCTTGGGGTTTGCCCCAGTGCATTTCTTTATTATAAGAGACAGATATGCCATACATGGATCATAAAGAAGCTTGGGGTTTGCCCCAGTGCATTTCTTTATTATAAGAGGCAGATATGCCATACATGTATCATTAAGTAGCTTGGGGTTTGCCCCAGTACATCTCTTTATTATTAGAGACAGATATGCCATACATGTATCATTAAGTAGCTTGGGGTTTGCCCCAGTACGATACTTTATTATTAGAGGCCGATATACCACACATGAATCAAAAAGTAGCTTGGGTTTTGCCCCAGTATATATATATATTACAAGAGGCACATATGCCATACATGTATCATTAAGTAGCTCGGGGTTTGCCCCAATGCATTTCTTTATTATAAGAGGCAGATATGCCATACATGGATAATAAAGTAGCTTGGGGTTTGCCCCAGTCAAGTTCTTTATTATTAACATATATCATTAAGAAGCTTTGAGTTTGTCCCAGTATATTTCTTTATTATTAGAGGCAGATATGCCATACATGTATCATTACGTAGCTTGGGGTTTGCCCCAGTACATTTCTATATTATTAGAGGCAGATATGCCATACATGTATCATTACGTAGCTTGGGGTTTGCCCCTGTGCGTTTCTTTATTATCGCAGGCAAATATGTCATGCATGTATCATTATGTAGCTTGGGGTTTGCCCCAGTACATTTCTTTATTATTAGAGGCAGATATGCCATACATGTATCATTACGTAGCTTGGGGTTTGCCCAGTGCATTTCTTTATTATTGCGGGCAGATTTGCCACACATGCATCCATAAGTAGCTCGGGGTTTGCCCCAGTACATTTCTTTATTATAAGAGGCAGATATGCCATACATGGAACATTACGTAGCTTGGGGTTTGCCTCAGTACATTCCTTTATTATTGCAAGAAGATATGCCATACATGTATCATTACGTAGCTTGGGGTTTGCCCCAGTATATTTCTTTATTATTAGAGGCAGATATGCCATACATGTATCATTAAGTAGCTTTGGGTTCGCCCCAGTACAATTCTTTATTATAAGAGGCAGATATGCCATACATGGATCATAAAGAAGCTTTGGGTTTGCCCAAGAGCGTTTCTTTATTATAAGAGGTAGATATGCCATACATGTATCATTAAGAATCTTGGGGTTTGCCCCAGTAGATTTCTTTATTATAAGAGGCAGATAAGCCATACATGGATCATTAAATAGCTTGGGGTTTGCCCCAGAGCATTTCTGTATTATAAGAGGCTGATATGCCATACGTGTATCAGTAAGTAGCTTGGGGTTTGCCCCAGTACATTTCGTTATTATTAGAGGCAGATATGCCATACATGTATCATTACGTAGCTTGGGGTTTGCCCCAGTACATTTCTTTATTATAAGAAGCAGATATGCCATACATGTATCATTAAGTAGCTTTGGGTTTGCCAAGTACCTTTCTTTATTATTAGAGTCAGATATGCCAAACATGTATCATTAAGTAGCTTGGGGTTTGCCCCAGTACATTTCTTTATTATTAGAGGCAGATATAAAATGCATGTATCATTACGTAGCTTGGGGTTTGCCCCAATACATTTCTTTATTATTGCAGGCAGATTTGCCATACATGTATCATTAAAAAGCTTGGGGTTTGCCCCAGTATATTTTTTATTATTAGAGACAGATATGCCATACATGGATCATAAAGAAGCTTGGGGTTTGCCCCAGTTCATTTCTTTATTATAAGATGCAGATATGACATAGATGGATCATAAGGAAGCTTGGTCATAAAGTCCATGTTTTTATTATTGCAGGCAGATATGCCATATATGTATCATTAAGTAGCCTGGGGTTTGCCCCAGTACATTTCTATATTATAAGAGGCAGATAAGCATTATATGTATCATTAAGTAGCTTGGGGTTTGCCAAGTACATATCTTTATCATTAGAGTCAGATATGCCAAACATGTATCATTAAGTAGCTTGGGGTTTGCCCCAGTACATTTCTTTATTATTAGAGGCAGATATAAAATATATGTATCATTACGCAGCTTGGGGTTTGCCAAGTACATTTCTTTATTATTAGAGTCAGATATGCCAAACATGTATCATTAAGTAGCTTGGGGTTTGCCCCAGTACATTTCTTTATTATTAGAGGCAGATATTTCATACATGTATCATTACGTAGCTTGGGGTTTGCCCTTGTGCGTTTCTTTATTATTGCAGGCAAATATGTCATGCATGTATCATTATGTAGCTTGGGGTTTACCCCAGTACATTTCTTTATTATTAGAGGCAGATATGCCATACATGTATCATTACGTAGGTTGGGGTTTGCCCCAGTGCATTTCTTTATTATTGCGGGCTGATTTGCCACATATGCATCCATAAGTAGCTCGGGGTTTGCCCCAGTACATTTCTTTATTATAAGAGGCAGATATGCCATACATGGATCATTACGTAGCTTGGGGTTTGCCTCAATACATTCCTTTATTATTGCAAGAAGATATGCCATACATGTATCATTACGTAGCTTGGGGTTTGCCCCAGTACATGTCTTTATTATTAGAGGCAGATATGCCATACATGTATCATTAAGTAGCTTTGGGTTTGCCCCAGTGCATTTCTTTATTATAAGAGGCAGATATGCCATACATGGATCATAAAGAAGCTTTGGGTTTGCCCCAGAGCGTTTCTTTATTATAAGAGGTAGATATGCCATACATGTATCATTAAGAATCTTGGGGTTTGCCCCAGTAGATTTCTTTATTATAAGAGGCAGATAAGCCATACATGGATCATAAAATAGCTTGGGGTTTGCCCCAGAGCATTTCTGTATTATAAGAGGCTGATATGCCATACATGTATCAGTAAGTAGCTTGGGGTTTGCCCCAGTACATTTCGTTATTATTAGAGGCAGATATGCCATACATGTATCATTACGTAGCTTGGGGTTTGCCCCAGTACATTTCTTTATTATAAGAGGCAGATATGCCATACATGTATCATTCAGTAGCTTTGGGTTTGCCAAGTACATTTTCTTTATTATTAGAGTCAGCTATGCCAAACATGTATCATTAAGTAGCTTGGGGTTTGCCCCAGTACATTTCTTTATTATTAGAGGCAGATATAAAATACATGTATCATTACGTAGCTTGGGGTTTGCCCCAATACATTTCTTTATTATTGCAGGCAGATTTGCCATACATGTATCATTAAAAAGCTTGGGGTTTGCCCCAGTATATTTTTTATTATTAGAGACAGATATGCCATACATGGATCATAAAGAAGCTTGGGGTTTGCCCCAGTTCATTTCTTTATTATAAGATGCAGATATGACATACATGGATCATAAAGAAGCTTGGTTATAAAGTCCATGTTTTTATTATTGCAGGCAGATATGCCATATATGTATCATTAAGTAGCCTGGGGTTTGCCCCAGTACATTTCTATATTATAAGAAGCAGATAAGCCATACATGTATCATTAAGTAGCTTGGGGTTTGCCAAGTACATTTCTTTATTATTAGAGTCAGATATGCCAAACATGTATCATTAAGTAGCTTGGGGTTTGCCCCAGTACATTTCTTTATTATTAGAGGCAGATATAAAATACATGTATCATTACGTAGCTTGGGGTTTGCCAAGTACATTTCTTTATTATTAGAGTCAGATATGCCAAACATGTATCATTAAGTAGCTTGGGGTTTGCCCCAGTACATTTGTTTATTATTAGAGACAGATACGTCATACATGTATCATTACGTAGCTTGGGGTTTGCCCCAATACATTTCTTTATTATTGCAGGCAGATTTGCCATACATGTATCATAAAGAAGCTTGGGGTTTGCCCCAGTTCATTTCTTTATTATAAGATGCAGATATGACATACATGGATCATCAAGAAGCTTGGTCATAAAGTACATGTTTTTGTTATTGCAGGCAGATATGCCATATATGTATCAATACGTAGCTTTGGGTTTGCCCCCGTACAATTCTATATTATAAGAGGCAGATAAGCCATACATGGATCATAAAGAAGCTTTGGGTTTGCCCCAGGTCATTTCTTTATTATAAGAGGCAGATATGCCATACATTGATCTTAAAGAAGCTTGGGGTTTGCCCCAGTTCATTTCTTTATTATAAGAGGCAGATATGCCATACATGTATCATTAAGTAGCTTAGGGTTTGCCCCAGTACATATCTTTATTATTACAGGCAGATATGCCTTCCATGTATCATTACGAAGCTTGGGGTTTCCCCCAGTGCATTTCTTTATTATTGCAGGCAGATTTGCCATACATGTATTATTAAGTAGCTTGGGGTTTGCCCCAGTAAATTTCTTTATTATAAGAGGTAGATATGCCATACATGGATCATAAAGCAGCTTGGGGTTTGCCCCCGTTCATTTCTTCATTATAAGAGGCAGATATGCCATACATGGATCATAAAAAGCTTGAGGTTTGCCCCAGTGCATTTCTTTATTAATTTCCATACATGTATCATTATCATTAAGTAGCTTGGGGTTTACCTCAGTGCATTTCTTTATTATAAGAGGCAGATATGCCATACATGTATCAGTAAGTCGCTTAAGGTTTGCCCCAGTACATTTCTTTATTTTAAGAGACAGATTAGCCATACATGTATCAGTAAGTTGTTTGAGGTTCTTCCGTGGCATTTTATTTATGTTGTTGTTTGTTACTTACTGTGTGTATCACTTGTGTCTTTTAATTTTGGATGGCCATATGGCCATTTTGTGGGAAAGTGACTGTCCATATGGCCTTCCTTTGTTTGGGTTTCCATTGTGGTCTGGTCGATTAATGTTTGTATTTCTTTCCCTTTGGTGTCTTTTATGGATGGAGTAAGTTAATTGTATCAATTCCTGATCTTTGTTTTACTTCTACTTTGCCCCAGTGCGTTTCTTTATTAATAGAGGCAGATATGCAATACATGTATCAGTAAATCGTTTGAGGTTTGCCCCCAGTACATTTCTTTATTATAAGAGGCAGATATGCCATACATGTATCAGTAAGTAGCTTGAGGTTTGCCCCAGTACATTTTATTATTACAGGCAGATATGCCATACATTTATCATTACGTAGCTTGCGGTTTGCCACAGTACATTTCTTTATTATTAGAGGCAGATACGCCATACATGTATCATAACGTAGCTTTGGGTTTGCCCCAGTGCATTTCTTTATTATAAGAGGCAGATATGCCATACATGGATCATAAAGAAGGTTTGGGTTTGCCCCAGTTAATTTCTTTATTATTAGAGTCAGATATGCAATACATGTATCATTAAGTAGCTTGGGGTTTGCCTCAGTATATTTCTTTATTATAAGAGGCATATATATATACCACACACAGATCATAAAGAAGCTTGAGGTTTGCCCCAGTTCATTTCTTTAATGTTGCAGGCAGATTTGCCATACATGTATCATTAAGTGGCTTGGGGTTTGCCCCAGTACATTTCTTTATTACAAGATGCAAATATGGCATTCATGTATCATAAAGAAGTTTGGGGTTTGCCCTAGTACATTTCTGTATTATAAGAGGCAAAGATGCCATACATGGATCATAATGAAGCTTGGGGTTTGTCCCAGAGCGATTCTTTATTATAAGGGTTAGATATGCCATACATGTATCATTACATAGCTTGGGGTTTGCCCCAGTGCATTTCCCTAATGTTGCAGGTAGATTTGCCATACATGTATCATTAAGTAGCTTGGGTATTGTCACAGTACATTTCTTTATTACAAGAGGCAGATATGCCATACATGTATCATAAAAAAGCTTGGGGTTTGCCCCAGTGCATTTCTTTAATGTTGCAAGCAGATTTGCCATACATGTATCATTAAGTAGCTTGGGGTTTGCCCCGGTACATTTCTTTATTACAATAGGCAAATATGCCATACATGTATCATAAAGAAGCTTGGGGTTTGCCCCAGTACATTTCTGTATTATCAGAGGTAGATATGCCACACATGTATCATTACGTAGCTTGGGATTTGCCCCAGTGCATCTCATTATTATAAGAGGCAGATATGCCATACATGTATCAGTAAGTAGCTTGAGGTTCGCCCCAGTACATTTCTTTATTATTACAGGCAGATATGCCATACATTTATCATTACGTAGCTTGGGGTTTGCCATAGTACATTTCTTTATTATTAGAGGCAGATATGCCATACATGTATCATTACGTAGCTTGGGGTTTGCCCCAGTGCATTTATTTATTATAAGAGGCAGATATGCCACATATGGATCATAAAGAAGGTTTGGGTTTTCCCCAGTACATTTCTGTATTATTAGAGGTAGATATGCCACACATGTATCATTACGTAGCTTGGGGTTTGCCCCAGTGCATTTCATTATTATAAGAGGCAGATATGCCATACATGTATCAGTAAGTAGCTTGAGATTTGCCCCAGTACATTTCTTTATTATTACAGACAGATATGCCATACATTTATCATTACGTAGCTTGGGGTTTGCCACAGTACTTTTCTTTATTATTAGAGGCAGATATGCCATACATGTATCATTACGTAGCTTGGGCTTTGCCCCAGTGCATTTATTTATTATAAGAGGCAGATATGCCATACATGGATCATAAAGAAGGTTTGGGTTTGCCCCAGTTAATTTCTTTATTATTAGAGGCAGATATGCAATACATGTATCATTAAGTAGCTTGGGGTTTGCCTCAGTATATTTCTTTATTATAAGAGGCAGATATGCCATACATGGATCATAAAGAAGCTTGAGGTTTGCTCCAGTTCATTTCTTTAATGTTGCAGGCAGACTTGCCATACATGTATCATTAAGTGGCTTGGGGTTTGCCCAAGTACATTTCTTTATTACAAGATGCAAATATGGCATTCGTGTATCATAAAGAAGTTTGGGGTTTGCCCCAGTTCATTTCTGTATTATAAGAGGTAGATATGCCACACATGTGTCATTACGTAGCATTGGGTTAGCCCCAGTGCATTTCATTATAATAAGAGGCAAATATGCCATACATGGATCATAATGAAGCTTGGGGTTTTCCCCAGAGCGAGTCTATATTATAAGGGTTAGATATGCCATACATGTATCATTACGTAGCTTGGGGTTTGCCACAGTGCATTTCTTTAATGTTGCAAGCAGATTTGCCATACATGTATCATTAAGTAGCTTGGGGTTTGTCACAGTACATTTCTTTATTACAAGAGGCAGATATGCCATACATGTATCAGTAAGTGGCTTCAGGTTTGCCCCAGTACATTCCTTTGTTTTAAGAGGCAGATATGCCATACATGTATCAGTAAGTAGCTTGAGGTTTGTCCCAGTGCGTTGCTTTCTTATTAGAGGCAGATATGCAATACATGTATCAGTAAATTGTTTGAGGTTTGCCGCAGTACATTTCTTTATTATAAGAGGCAGATATGCCATACATGTATCAGTAAGTAGCTTGAGGTTTGCCCCAGTACATTTCGTTATCATTGCAGGCAGATATGCCATACATGTATCATTAAGTAGCTTGGGGTTTGCCACAGTACATTTCTTTATTATTAGAGGCAGATATGCCATACATGTATTATGACGTAGCTTCGGGTTTGCCCCAGTGCATTTCTGTATTATTAGAGGCAGATATGTCATACATGTATCAAAAAGAAGCTTGGGGTTCTCCCCAGTAAATTTATTTATTATAAGAGGCAGATATGCCATACATGGATCATATAGCAGCTTGGGGTTTGCCCCAGTACATATCTTTATTATTCGAGGCAGATATGCCATATATGTATCAGGTAGTAGCTTGAGATCTGCCCCAGTACATATCTTTATTATTCGAGGCAGATATACCATACATGTATCACTACGAAGCTTGGGGTTTGCCCCAGTGCATTTCTTTTGTTATTGCAGGCAGATATGCCATACATGTAACATTAAGTAGCTTTGGGTTTACCCCAGTGCATTTTTTTTATTATAAGAGGCAGATATGCCATACATGTATCAGTAAGTCGCTTTCGGTTTGCCCCAGTGCATTTCTTTATTTTAAGAGGCAGATATGCCATACATGTATCAGTAAGTAGTTTGAGGTTTGCCCCAATGCGTTTCTTTATTATTAGAGGCAGATATGCAATATATGTATCAGTAAATTGTTTGAGGTTTGCCCCAGAACATTTCTTTATTATAAGAGGCAGATATGCCATACATGTATCAGTAAGTAGCTTGAGGTTTGCCCCAGTACATTTCTTTATCATTGCAGGCAGATATGCCAAACATGTATCATTACGTAGCTTGGGGTTTGCCACAGTACATTTCTTTATTAATAGAGGCAGATATGCCATACATGTATCATGACGTAGCTTCGGGTTTGCCCCAGTGCATTTCTGTATTATTGAGGCAGATATGTCATACATGTATCAAAAAGAAGCTTGGGGTTCTCCCCAGTAAATTTCTTTATTATAAGAGGCAGATATGCCATACATGGATCATATAGCAGCTTGGGGTTTGCCCCAGTACATATCTTTATTATTCGAGGCAGATATGCCATATATGTATCAGGTAGTAGCTTGAGATTTGCCCCAGTACATATCTTTATTATTCGAGGCAGATATGCCATACATGTATCACTACGAAGCTTGGGGTTTGCCCCAGTGCATTTCTTTTGTTATTGCAGGCAGATATGCCATACATGTAACATTAAGTAGCTTTGGGTTTACCCCAGTGCATTTTTTTTATTATAAGAGGCAGATATGCCATACATGTATCAGTAAGTCGCTTTCGGTTTGCCCCAGTGCATTTCTTTATTTTAAGAGGCAGATATGCCATACATGTATCAGTAAGTAGTTTGAGGTTTGCCCCAATGCGTTTCTTTATTATTAGAGGCAGATATGCAATATATGTATCAGTAAATTGTTTGAGGTTTGCCCCAGAACATTTCTTTATTATAAGAGGCAGATATGCCATACATGTATCAGTAAGTAGCTTGAGGTTTGCCCCAGTACATTTCTTTATCATTGCAGGCAGATATGCCAAACATGTATCATTACGTAGCTTGGGGTTTGCCACAGTACATTTCTTTATTAATAGAGGCAGATATGCCAAACACGTATCATTACGTAGCTTGGGGTTTGCCTAAGTGCATTTCTTTATTATTAGAGGCAGATATGTCATACATGTATCATAAAGAAGGTTTGGGTTTGCCCGAATTAATTTCTTTATTATTAGAGGCAGATATGCAATACATGTATCTTGGGGTTTGCCTCAGTATATTTCTTTATTATAAGAGGCAGATATGCCATGCATGTATCGTTACGTAGCTTGGGGGTTTCCCCAGTGCATTACTTTATTATTGGTGGCAGATTTGCCACACATGTATCATTAAGTAGCTTGGGGTTTGCCCCTGTACATTGCTTTATTATAAGAGGTAGATATGTCATACATGTATCATTACGTAGCTTGGGGCTTGCCCCAGTGCATTTCTTTATTATTGCAGGCAGATATGCCATACATGTATCATTAAGTAGCTTGAGGTTTGCCCCAGTGTATTTCTTAATTATAAGAGGCAGATATGCCATGCATGTATCAGTAAGTAGCTTGGGGTTTGACTCAGTGCATTTCTTCTTTTTATAAAAAGCAGATATGCCATACATGGATAATAAAGTAGCTTGGGGTTTGCCCCAGTACATTTCTTTATTATTAGAGTCAGATATTCCATACATGCATTATTACGTAGCTTGGGGCTTGCCCCAGTGCATTTCTTTATTATTGCAGGCAGATATGCCATACATGTATCATTAAGTAGCTTGAGGTTTGCCCCAGTGTATTTCTTTATTAATAGAGGCAGATATGCCATACATGTATCAGTAAGTAGCTTGGGGTTTGACCCAGTGCATTTCTTCTTTTTATAAAAAGCAGATATGCCATACATGGATAATAAAGTAGCTTGGGGTTTGCCCCAGTACATTTCTTTATTATTAGATGCAGATATGCCAAAAATGTATCATTAAGTAGCTTGGGCTTATGCCCCAGTACATTTCTTTATTATAAGAGGCAGATATGCCATACATGTATCATTAAGTAGCTTTGGGTTTGCCCCAGTACATTTCTTTATTATTAGAGTCAGATATTCCATACATGTATCATTACGTAACTTTGGGTTTGCCCCAGTACATTTTTTATTATTGCGGGCAGATTTGCCATACATGTATCATTAAGTAGCTTGGGGTTTGCCCCAGTACATTTCTTTATTTTAAGAGGCAGATATGCCATACATGTATCATTACGTAGCTTGGGGTTTGCCCCAGTACATTTCCTTATTATTAGAGGCCGATATGCCATACATGTATCATCACGTAGCTCAGGGTTTGCCCCAGTGCAATTCTTTATTATTAGATACAGATATATCATACATGTATCATTAAAAAGATTGGGGTTTGTCCCAGTACATTTCATTATTATTAGAGGCAGATATGCCATACATGTATCATTACGTAGCTTGGGGATTGCCCCAGTACATTTCTTAATTACAAGAGGCAGATATGCAATACATGTATCATTACGTAGCTTGGGGTTTGCCCCAGTACATTTCTTTATTATAAGAGGCAGATGTAACATACGTGGATCATAAAGTAGCTTGGGGTTTGCCCGAGTTCATTTCTTTATTATTGCAGGCAGATATGCCATACATGTATCATTAAGTAGCTTGGGGTTTGCTACAGTACATTTCTTTATTATAAGAGGCAGATATGCCATTCATAGATCATAAAGAAGCTTGGGGTTTGCCCCAGTGCCTTTATTCATTATAAGAGGCAGATATGCCATACATGGATCATAAAGAAGCTTTGGGTTTGCCCCAGTGCATTTCATTATTATTAGAAGCAGATATGTCATACATGTATCATGAAGAAGCTTGGGGTTTGCCCCAGTGCATTTCTTTATTATAAGAGACAGATAAGCAATACATGTATCATTACGTAGCTTGGGGTTTGCCCCAGTACATTTCTTTATTACAAGAGGCAGATATGCCATACATGTATCAGTAAGTAGCTTGAGGTTTGCCCCAGTGCGTTTCATTATTATTAGAGGCAGATATGCAATACATGTATCAGTAAGTAGTTTGAGGTTTGCCCCAGTACATTTCTTTATTATAAGAGGCAGATATGCCATACATGTATCAGTAAGTAGCTTGAGGTTTGCCCCAGTGCGTTTCTTTATTATTAGAGGCAAATATGCAATACATGTATCAGTAAGTAGTTTGAGGTTAACCCAGGTACATTTCTTTATTAAAAGAGGCAGACATGCCATACATGTATCGGTAAGTAATGTGAGGTTTGCCCCAGTACATTTCTTTATTATTGCAGGCAGATATGCCAAACATGTATCATTACGTAGCTTAGGGTTTGCCCCAGTACATTTCCTTATTATTAGAGGCCGATATGCCATACATGTATCATTACGTAGCTCAGGGTTTGCCCCAGTGCAATTCTTTATTATTAGAGGCAGATATATCATACATGTAGCATTAAGAAGATTGGGGTCTGCCCCAGTACATTTCATTATTATTAGAGGCAGATATGCCATACATGTATCATTACGTAGCTTGGGGATTGCCCAAGTACATTTCTTAATTACAAGAGGCAGATATGCAATACATGTATCATTACGTAGCTTGGGGTTTGCCCCAGTACATTTCTTTATTATTAGAGGCAGATGTAACATACGTGGATCATAAAGTAGCTTGGGGTTTGCCCCAGTTCATTTCTTTATTATTGCAGGCAGATATGCCATACATGTATCATTAAGTAGCTTGGGGTTTGCTCCATAACATTTCTTTATTATAAGAGGCAGATATGCCATTCATGGATCATAAAGAAGCTTGGGGTTTGCCCCAGTGCATTTCTTCATTATAAGAGGCAGATATGCCATACATGGATCATAAAGAAGCTTGGGGTTTGCCCCAGTGCATTTCATTATTATTAGAAGCAGATATGTCATGCATGTATCATTAAGAAGCTTAGGGTTTGCCCCAGTACATTTCTTTATTATTAGAGGCAGATATGCAATACATGTATCATTACGTAGCTTGGGGTTTGCCCCAGTGCATTTATTTATTACAAGAGGCAGATATACCATACATGTATCAGTAAAAAGCTTGAGGTTTGCCCCAGTGCGTTTCTTTATTATTAGAGGCAGATATGCAATACATTTATCAGTAAGTAGTTTGAGGTTTGCCCCAGTACATTTCTTTATTATTCCAGGCAGATATGCCATACATGTATCATTACGTAGCTTGGGGTTTGCCCCAGTACATTTCCTTATTATTAGAGGCCGATATGCCATACATGTATCATTACGTAGCTCAGGGTTTGCCCCAGTGCAATTCTTTATTATTAGAGGCAGATATATCATACATGTATCATTAAGAAGATTGGGGTTTGCCCCAGTATATTTCATTATTATTAGAGGCAGATATGCCATACATGTATCAATATGTAGCTTGGGGATTGCCCCAATACATTTCTTAATTACAAGAGGCAGATATGCAATACATGTATCATTACGAAGCTTGGGGTTTGCCCCAGTACATTTCTTTTATATTAGAGGCAGATGTGACTTACGTGGATCATAAAGTAGCTTGGGGTTTGCCCAGTTCATTTCTTTATTACTGCAGGGAGATATGCCATACATGTATCATTAAGTAGCTTGGGGTTTGCTCCTGTACATTTCTTTATTAATAGAGGCAGATAAGCAATACATGGATCATAAAGAAGCTTGGGGTTTGCTCCAGTGCATTTCATTATTATTAGAAGCAGATATGTCATACTTGTATCATAAAGAAGCTTGGGGTTTGCCCCAGTACATTTCTTTATTATTAGAGGCAGATATGCAATACATGTATCAGTAAGTAGTTTGAGGTTTGCCCCAGTACATCTCTTTATTATAAGAGGCAGATATGCCATACATATATCAGTAAGTAGCTTGAGGTTTGCCCCAGTGCGTTTCTTTATTATTAGAGGCAGATATGCAATACATGTATCAGTAAGTAGTTTGAGGTTTGCCCAGGAACATTTCTTTATGATAAGAGGCAGATATGTCATACATGTATCAGTAAGTAGCTTGAGGTTTGCCCCAGTACATTTCTTTATTATTGCAGGCAGATATGCAATACATGTATCATTATGTAGCTTGGGGTTTGCCCCAGTACATTTCCTTAATATTAGAGGCCGATATGCCATACATGTATCATTACGTAGCTCAGGGTTTGCCCCAGTGCAATTCTTTATTATTAGAGGCAGATATATCATACATGTATCATTAAATGATTGGGGTTTGCCCCAGTACATTTCATTATTATTAGAGGCAGATATGCCATACATGTATCATTACGTAGCTTGGGGATTGCCCCAGTACATTTCTTAATTACAAGAGGCAGATATGCAATACATGTATCATTACGTAGCTTGGGGTTTGCCCCAGTACATGTCTTTATTATTAGAGGCAGATGTAACATACGTGGATCATAAAGTAGCTTGGGGTTTGCCCCAGTTCATTTCTTATTATTGCTGGCAGATATGCCATTCATGTATCATTAAGTAGATTGGGGTTTGCCCCAGTGCATTTCTTTATTATTGGACGCAGATATGCCATGCATGTATCATTAAGTAGCTTGCGGATTGTCCCAATGCGTTTCTTTATTATTGGAGGCAGATATGCCATAAATGGATCCTCAAGTAGCATGAAAATGCTCCAATATAGCACTGTTATTTAAATGATAAGTAGAATGTTGAACGACGAGAAGCTTGGAGTTTGCCCCAGTGCATTTTTTTAATTGTTAGATGCATATATGCCATACATGTATAGTTAAGTAGCTTGGGTGTTTACCCCAGTGCATTTCTTTGTTATTTGAGGCAGATATGCCATACATGTATCATTACGTAGCTTCGGGTTTGCCCCAGTGCATTTCTTTATTTTTCGAGGCAGACATGCCAAACATGCATCTTTAAGTAGGTCGTGTTTACTCCAGTGCATGTCTTTATTATAAAGGGCAGGTGTGCCATACAAGTATCATTAAGTAACTTTGGGTTTGTTCCAGTGCATTTTGTTTATTATTAGGAGCAGACATCCCATACATGGACCTTTAAGTAGCTTTGGGTATGCCCAGTGCATTTCTTTATTATTGGAGGCAGATATGCCATACATAGATCTTCACGTAGCTTAGGATTGCTCAAATATAGAACTGTTATTTAAATGATAAGTAGAATGTTGCACGACGAGAAGCTTGGAGGTTGACCCCGTGCATTTTTTTTATTATTAGAGGCAGATACGCCATACATGGATCATTAAGTAGCTTGGGGTTTGCCCCAGTCCATTTCCTTATTATTGGAGGCAGACATGCCATACATGGATCTTTAAGTAGGTTGGGGTTTGCCCCATTGTATTTTGTATTATTAGAGGCAGATATGCCATACATGTATCATTAAGTAGTTTGGGGTTTGCCCAAGTGTATTTATTATTAAGGGCAGATATACCATACATAGATCACTAAGTAGCCTGGTGTTGCCCCAGTGGATTATATTTATTATTAGGGGTAGACATACCATACAAGGATCTTTAAGTAGCTTGGGGATTGCCCCAGTACATGTCTTTATTATTGGTGGCAGATATGCCATAAATGGATCTTTAAGTAGCATGAAATTGCTCCAATATAGTACTGTAATTTTAATGATAAGTAGAATGTTGAACGACGAGAAGCTTGGTGTTTGCCCCAGTGCATTTTATGAATTGTTAGAGGCAGATATGCCATACATGTATCATTAAGTAGCTTGGGGTTTGTCCCAATGCTTTTCTTTATTATTAGAGGCAGATATGCCATACATGTATCATTACGTAGCTTGGGCTTTGCCCCAGTGAATTTCTTTATTTTTGGAGGCAGACATGCCATACATGCATCTTTAAGTAGGTTGGGTTTACTCCAGTGCATTTCTGTATTATAAGGGGCAGATGTGCCATACATGGATCTTAAATAGCTTGGGGATTGCCCCAGTACATGTCTTCATTATTGGTGGCAGATATGCCATAAATGGATCTTTAAGTAGCATGAAATTACTCCAATATAGTTCTGTAATTTAAATGATAATTAGAATGTTGAACGACGATAACTTGGTGTTTGTCCCAGTGCATTTTATGAATTGTTAGAGGCAGATATGCCATACATGTATCATTAAGTAGCTTGGGGTTTGTCCCAATGCTTTTCTTTATTATTAGAGGCAGATATGCCATACATGTATCATTACGTAGCTTGGGCTTTGCCCCAGTGAATTTCTTTATTTTTGGAGGCAGACATGCCATACATGCATCTTTAAGTAGGTTGGGTTTACTCCAGTGCATTTCTGTATTATAAGGGGCAGATGTGCCATACATGGATCTTAAATAGCTTGGGGTTTGCCCCAGTGCTTTTCTTTATTTTTGGTGGCAGACATACCATACATTGATCTTTAAGTAACTTGGGGGTTTCCCCCAGTGCATTTTTATAAGAGGCAGATTTGCCATACATAGATCTTTAAGTAGCTTGGGAGTGCTCCAATATGGTACTGTAATTTAAATGTTAAGCTTAGGTTTGCCACAGTGCATTTCTTTGTTATAAGAGGCAGACATGCCATACATGGATCTGTAAGTAGCTTTGGGTGGCTTCAATATAGTACTGTAATTTATATGTAAAGTAGACATCGGCCAGTTGTGCCAAAACTGCGTCTTAAACGTGCAAACCAGTACACAAAGTTTCATGAACAATAGAAACAAAGCAATGATCAGGAATTGATGCAATTCATTTACACCCTCACAAGAGACCCAAATGGAAAGAAGCAAAAACACAAGGTATAATTATAACCAGACCACAATGGAAACAACAGCATAGGAGAGCCAAAAGGATGGCTACTTTCCCACAAACTGGCCAACTTGCTATCCAACATAAAAAAGGAGATACATATAATAAGTGACAAACAATTACACAAATAAACGCCACAGAAGAACCGCATTGTAAGTAAACATACTTCCACTCGGGATATAAATCGATTTACGGTGCTGTATTCCCAGCCCTTACTTCTGAACTATTCTCCTACTATTAGACCCAAAGTAGAAGTAAAACAAAGATCAGGAATTGATACAATTAACTTACTCCATCCATAAAAGACACCAAAGGGAAAGAAATACAAACATTTAGCGACCAGACCATAATGGAAACCTAAACAAAGGAAGGCCATATGGACAGTTACTTTCCCACAAAATGGCCATATGGCCATCCAAAATTAAAAGACACAAGTGATACACACAGTAAGTAACAAACAACAACATAAATAAATCGCCACAGAAGAGCCGCCTTGGAACGGTCAGTGGAAGATTTCCACTGGGGGGCTTAAATCGATTTTACGTGGCCACAATCCTCGCCCTTACTTCCGTCGCGATTTAGACAAAAAATTTGTTCGGTCCGCATGAAGGCCTCCTAACTCATCAGTGCAACATCTCCGTGAACACAGAAATCAAAGAACCACAGAGGTGAGACAACGGTGAGGACTCGACAGCAAGAAACCACTGAAATGCTGGAGCAAAAGAAAACCAACAGTTAGACTCCGATGAGCCCGACCAGAGACAGAGCATCAGGCACCAACCAACATTATCTCTTTAATTTTCAATAAGCCTTTACGTTGGAGCCGTCACAGAATCTGAGACCTGACCCACCGGCGTGCAATTAAAGAGGGAAGCAAAGTTGCCAACCGTGATTGGGTTAACTACCATGCATGCAGTCTGTCGTATAATATCCATGTTGTACCCAATCTTTTTATATCGAAGAATGATTTTACGAAATTGGGTGCTGAAGTCATTGCGGTTATATATTTTTCTGAATTTATATACTAAGTCACCATAAAATTCGGGTTCCGATAGACCTTGTTGCAGAAGAGATTTAAGTGCAATATTGAATTTTGAAATTAAATCAGAATGGCGTCTATAAAATTTTGAAAAGGCTTTGCGTAGTTTATGGTACCGATAACCCTGATTAAGGAGTTTAGCCGTTAATACTTTATTACGAGTGTTGAAGTCAGTTACATGACTACACACTCTAGCAAATCGAATTAATTGCGAAATATAAACGCCATAGGATGGCGCACAAGGAACATCACCATCCAAAAAAGGAAAATTTACAATCTCAAAATCAAAGTCATCGCGTTTATCATAAATTTTGCACGAAACAAATCCATCTACAATAGATAGATGTAAATCCAAAAACGGGGCCTCGGTATCAGAAGAATTTGCTTTATTTAACTGAAGTTCTAGGGGGTAAATCTGACTGATCAAACCATCAAAATAGGTATTATCAATATTTAATAAATCATCTAAATATCTAGAAGTAGAGCTAAAAGCTTCAATAATTTCAGATTGGTTATCAATGGAAAGCGACAAAATGAAGTCTCTTTCATAACAATACAAGAACAGATCAGCCACAAGAGGTTGCGCAATTAGTACCCATCGGAATACCCACAATTTGTCTAAATAACTTAGTACCGAATCTAATATAAATATTGTCAAGTAGAAAGGTGAGGGCATCACACACTTTCTGACATGACCAAAGTGTATAATTCTTATGCTGTTTAGAAGTGAAAAAGATTTCACATATATAAAAAAATTGTTAGAAGTGACAGCCTCGTTATGGAATTGTAAAGTGGTCTTATATGCAACAAAGTTTAGCCTATCCAGACTACAGGTTTCCTTAAAACCCCGGCCTAAAACAGCCTTAGAACAAACTTTAGCTAATGCTGGATATGAGAATATAATTGGCTATAAATAAACAATTCAATTTACATTCTTTCAAAGATTTATTAAATCATTTAAACCAGCTTTATGTGTATATTTTGAACGTATGAAGCCATCGAACTTATAAATATATAGAAAATGAAATGTCCCTGTATCTCTATGTTCTAAAACGGGTTCACTACTAAAAGTAGATCATCAGAAGAACATTTACAATATGGAATTAATGCTGTTAACAACTAAAGCAACAGCATTGTAATTGTTCTTATGGTGTTCATTTTACTGTGAATCGGATTAGTGATATACAGAAACAGGCACATTTCAGACTTAGACAAATGTCCCAAAACAACATTGTTATATGTCAACAGTAAACAACATCAACACAAGTACTGTTTAATGGTATTTTTATCATTGCTTACCGGTTTCAGATCTTCATGACCTCAAGATCTGAAACCGATTGGCAACAACAAAATATTATTAAATAGCACATATGGTAATGTTCTTTACTGATAATATATCCAGTTTTTTCAACGTTTTTTATTATTATTATCGAAGATTCCATACCAGATGAAACTGTAAGTTACAATAAGGAGGGAAAATGCACTCTCTCCAGCAAAAATCTAACCTAGTATGAAAATAGCCTGTTTTCCTTAATCGGTTTCAACACTACACGTAGTGTACACCTACATCATCAGAAGATCAAATACAATATGGAAGTAAAGATATAAGCGCCAACTGCAAAGACGATATAAAAACAATGTAATTGTTCTTATGATGATCTGCATGTAATTGTGAACCACATTTAGAAAATTTAGGTACGGTGACATTTTTTTATTTCACATATTTTTATATACGCATTTAAATACGAGCGGCATGTGAGGAAAACCTGGCGTACACAGCCATTAAAATCACATGATTAAGTATATACACATTAAAATTGAACTTCTTAAGGCAATTCCTCATATTCCAGTTTCTCCAATTATGGACTCTTTCCAACAATAATGTTCATTATTGGATCGAAGACTACATATCGGATGAAACTGGAAGCTAAATTAAGGAAAGAAATATACCCTTCCTCCAGTATAATTTCAAACGACAATGAAATTTGCCTCTATCGGCATTTTCTAAAAAAGATTCATTACTGAAAGTAGATCATCAGAAGAACAATAACAATATGGAATTAATGCTATTTGCACCTAAGGCAATGGCGTTATAAACAACATGGTAATTGTTTTTATGATGATGAACATTTACTTGTGAATCGGATTATTGATATACAGAACCAGGCACAATTGAGACTTATACAAATGTCCCCAAAAAAAGATTGTTATATGTAAAAAGTAAACAGCATGAACACAAGGACTATTATAATGATTTTTTTTATTGTTTACCGGTTTCAGATATTCATGACCTCAAGATCTGAAGCCAGTTGGCAGCAATTAAAATGCCATAAAATATTGCATGTGCTAATGTTGTTTACTGATTACATATATGCACAGAAAAAATTAAGGGAATAGACTTGCGTACACAGCTACACGATAAAAAGCACACAGTAGTGTTTAACAGAATTTTATGAATTCCTTATATTACAATTTCTTCAATGATGGAATCTATTAGCAAATGATGTTAAATATTTTAGCGAAGACTCCATACCAGATGAAACTGTAAGCTACAATTAGGATGAGAAAGGCACTCCCTCCAGTACAAATTTCACATAACATTACATGTGTCTGCATTCTCTAAATCGGTTTCAACAAAACAGGTATATTATGAGAAGAACAATTTTAATATGTAAGTTAAGATATTAGCGTCAACTGCAACGACGTTATAAAAGATTGTATTTGTTCTTTTGGTGCTCTCCATTTAGTTGTGAACCGGATTTAGAAAAAAAACAGGTACGGGTACATTTATTGTTGCATTTCTACATATCTTTATATAAACAAATATTAATATCACAAGATTAAGTATACACACATATAAAATGAACTTCTTAAAGCAATTCTCATATTCAAGTTTCTCAAAACATGGAATCCTTAAAAAAAATAATGTTCATAATTGGATCTAAACTACATTTCGAATCAAACTGGAAGCTGAAATTAGAAAAGAAATAGACACCTCAACAAGTATAACTTTGAACGAGAATGAAATGTGCCTGAATCTGTATTTTCTAAAACAGCTTTATTACTAAACGTAGATCATCAGACGAACAATTACAATATGGAATCTATGCTGTTAGCAACTAAAGCAACGTCATTATAAACAAAATTGAAATTGTTCTTATGATGATGTACATTTAGTTGTGAATCGGATTAGTGATATACAGATACAGGCACAATTCAGTTTTAGACAAACGTCCGAAAACAAGATTGTTATATGTAAAAAGTAACAACATTAACCCAAGGACTTTTTAATGGTATTTTTATTATTGCTAACCAGTTTCAGATCTTCATGACCTCCAGTTCTGAAACCGTTTGGCAACATTAAAAATCCTATTAATTAGTGAATGTGCTAATGTTGTTTACTGATTACATATATGCGCAGCAAAATGTAGGGAAAGATACTTCGTACATAGCTGCAGGATAAGAAAGCAGCACAGAGTAGTGCACGACATGATTTTCTGAATTTCTCTTATTCAAGTGTCTTCAATTATGGAATCTTTTTGCAAAGAATGTTCATGTTAAGTAAACTAAGGTGAAAAAAGGGACTTCTTCCAGGAGAAATTTAACCTTGCATCAAATGTGCCTGCATATTGTTAATCGGTTTCAACATTACAGGTAGATCTTCAGAAGAACAGTTACAATATGAAAGTAGCAGATATAAGCGTCAGCTACAACGACATAATAAAAACATTGTAATTGTTCTTATGATGTTCTGCATTTAGTTGTGAACCGGATTTTTGAAATACAGATAAGGGAACATATATTTTGTCTTATTTCTACAAAAAGTTTACATATACATCTAAATTCGAGCGGCACATGTGAGGAAAAAGTGGCGTACACACCCATTTGTATCACAAAACTAAATTACACAAGACTAAGTATACACACATTTAAAATGAACTTCTTAAAGCAATCCTTCATATTCCAGTTTCTCGAACTATGGAATGTTTAAAAAAATAATGTTCATTATTGGATCGTAGACTACATATCGGATGAAACTGGAAGCTGAAATAAATACAGATTTAGACACTTCTCCCAGTAAAACCTTAAAGGAGAATGAAATGTGCCTCTATCTGTATTTTCTAAAAAGTTTTTTTACAACAGGTTTATCATCAGAAGAACAATAACAATATGGCATTAATGATGATAATACCTATAGCAACGACATTATAAACAACATTGTAATTGCTCTTATGATGGTGAGCATTTTGTTGTAAATCGGAATAGTGCTATACAGAACCAAGCACAATTCAGTTTTAAAAAATGTCCCAAAACAAGATTATTATACGTAAAAAGTAAACAATATTCACACAAGGATTGTTTAATGGTAGTTGTGTTTTTGCTAACCAGTATATGATCTTTATGACCTCAAGATCTGAAACCAATTGGCAACAATACAAATACTGTCAAATAGTTCATGGGTAATATTGTTTACTGACTACATACAAGCGGAGCAAATATAAAGGAAATAAACTTGCGTACACAGCTCCGAGATAAGAAAGCACACAGTGGTGCTCAACATGATGTTGCTAATTCCACACATTCCAACGTCTTCAATTATAGAATCGTTTAGCAAAGATTGTTTATAACTTTATCAAAGACTCATTACCAGCTGAAACTGTAAGGTAAGCTAAGGAGGAAAAAGGCACTCTCTCAAGTATAAATTTCACATAAAATATAATGTGCCTGTATTCTCTAAATCGGTTTCAACACTACAGATAGATTATCAGAAGAATAATTACCATATGTAAGTTAACTGCAACAGTGTAATTCTTTTTATGGTGATCTGCATTTTCTTTATTTCTACATATCATTATATTCACAGCCATTAATATCACAATATTAAGTACACACACATTAATATTGAACTTCTAAGCAATTCCTCATATTCCAGTTTCTCCAAATATGGAATCTTTCAAACAATCATGTTCATTATTGGAACGATGACTATATATCGAAACAAACTGAAAGCCAAATTAAGAGAAGAAATAGACTCTTCCTCCAGTATAACTTTAAACGAGAATGAAATATGCCTCTATCTGTATTTTCTGAAACAGTTTCACAACTTGTAGTATGACTATCTGATTTTCTCTTTGAAATGATGCTGAAATAATTTCGATACAGAACAATAAACTCTGGGCGGAGATTAGAAACCACTGTAGCTGCAAAAGGCGGAGCCAAAAAGCGTACAATAAGTTCCCAATTTCGGAAGTTGTTGTACCCCCTTCCTACGGAAATAAAAATTTCGAAACAATAGTTCGCCTGTACTTTTATAGTGTCACCTTGACATATTTACCTAGCAAAATTACACTTCTTTTCACGATAGTTCGTTTGTTTGATTTCGAAGAGGTTTAACATTGTATTGTCACCGACAACATTGTATTGATCATGTAGGAGACGTTGCTTTCGGTTTTGTAGGTCTTGTACCCAAAACTGTGATGAAATGACATCTAAGCCCTGCAACCCAATTAAACCAATAGCGTTACCTGAAAGCGTTTGCCTTACCCTCTTCCCCTTGACAATTAATAAAACAATAAAACCCGCCCATCGGAGCTTGGAGAAATAGATTGGACTGCACGATGCTACCACGCAAAGCTGATACCAACCGCACAGTATTACTGGTAGCCCGTTTAGAAGGTCTAAGCCTGACCAGGAAAGTTGCTGCGAGTCTGCCCGTCCATGCTTACAAACCTTATTAGTTTCATTGGGCGACAGGACTTGAGATGTCATTTGATCTAAATGTCGAGTAAAAGTCCCACAAAATTGTAAGTAGCGTCTCCAAAAGGACCTAAATATTGTTCGGGGATGTTAAACCTCAAATCAAACAAAATAATACATAAACAAATCCCTTAGAAACAAATATATATAAGGTTGGATATAATCACAAACAGTGCAAACAAAATAAATGAAAAACTAAGCGCTTTCGGCTTTCGCCTTCTTCAGATGTTAAAAACTCTGATGAAGGCGAAAGCCGAAAGCGCTTAGTTTTTCATTTATTTTGTTTGCACTGTTTGTGATTATATCCAACCTTATACTAACCCCAAATCATAATTGTATCCAGTTATCGGATCCAGTGCCACCGAGTAGATTTTTTGTTTGATGTTTTGCCTCATTTCCCCCTTTATATATATACTCAAATAAATAAATAAATAAGACAATTTCTGATGTATCCACACACCACACTGTCCGGTTACAAAATGAAGAAGCTGACATCTGCAGAGCGGAAGTGGGAGGGATTGCCATACTACAAGCCAGTTATGATATTCCGCCTACCTCGAAATTGTAAACTGCTTATGTCTCGTTGAGCATACTATCACTATAACTTAAAGTAGATTTTCAATATGTAATTTATTCTGTTAGCACCTAAAGGCAACGGCGTTATAAACAACTTTATAATTGTTCTTATGATGATGTCCATTTAGTTGAGAATCGGATTAATGAGATACAGCACAATTCAGTCTTAGATAAACGTCCCAGAACAAGATTACTATATGTAAAAATAGCCATCGGAAGAGATGGCAAATCCCCCGACCAAAAGCCAATATGGCCTTCAGAAGATTGTTCACCAATAGAAAGTGCAACAGAATTAAACCCGCAATATATCACAAAAGTATTGCAGTTATGACCATCACAAGATTATACTCTCAGGGGAGATAACTAAAAAACCAGGGCACTCAGAAATGTGGTTCTTGCGCATGACATGCCTGCTTAAGCTCGTGTATTTCTGTTCAAAGTACCATCGATATGTTTCAAAAGGTATTGGAGATATGGTGATCACAAGCTGGTCATACTGTTATATTGGAAGGGTAGATAACTCAAATACCACAGCACCAACACTTGTGGTTCTTGCACATGACATCCTTTCTGTACCTTGTATACAATTGTGCCAAGTTCCTTCAATATATCTCAAAGGGTGTTGGAGTTATGGCCATCACAAGGTTATATTGCCAGGGGAGATAACTAAAAAACCAGAGCACCCAGAGTTGTAATTCTTGAGCATGACACACCTGCTTAACCTCATGTACATCTTCATTAAGTACCACAAATATGTCTCAAATGGTATTGTAGGTACGATGATCACAAGGTTGTCATACTGTTCTATTGGAAGGGGAGATAACTCAAATATCATGGCACCCAGAGTTGTAGTTCTTAGGCATGAAGGGCCGTCTCAACGTTGTATACAATTGTGCCAAGTACCATCAATATATCTCAAAGGGTATTGGAGTAATGGCCATCACAAGGTTATATTGTCAGGGGAAATAATTAAAAAACCAGGGCACCCAGAGTTGTGGTTCTTGCACGTGACACACCTGCTTAACCTCGTGTACAACTGTACCAAGTATCATCAATATATCTCAAAGAGAGTTGGAGATGTGGCCATCACAAGGTAGTGATTCTATATTATTAGAAGTGGAGATAACATAAAAAACATGGCACCCAGAGTTGTGGTTCTTGTGCATGACACACCTTCTCAGCCTTGTGAACAACTGTGCCAGGTATCATCAATATATCTTAAAGGGTATTGGAATTATGGCCATCACAAGGTTGTCACTCTATTTTATTGGAAGGGGAGATAACTCCAAAACCATGGCAACCAGAGTTGTGGTTCTTGTGCATGACACGCCGTCTCAGCCTTGTGAACAACTGTGCCAGGTACCATCAATATATCTGAAAGGGGTTTGGAGTTATGGCCATCACAAAGTAGTCATTCTATTTTATTATAAGGGGAGATAACTAAAAAAAGTATGTCATCTAGAGTTCTGGTTCTTGCGCATGACACACCATCTCAGCCTTGTAAACAATTGTGCCAAGAACCATCAATGAATCTCAAAGGGTATAGGAGTTATGGCCATCACAAGGTTGTCACTCTGTTTTATTGGAAGGGGAGATAACTCCAAAACCATGGCAACCAGAGTTGTGGTTCTTGTGCATGACACGCCGTCTCAGCCTTGTGAACAACTGTGCCAGGTACCATCAATATATCTCAAAGGGTATTGGAGTTATGGCCATCACAAAGTAGTCATTCTATTTTATTAAAAGGGGAGATAACTAAAAAAGTATGGTATCCAGAGTTCTGGTTCTTGCGCATGACACGCCGTCTCGGCCTTGTGAACAATTCTGCCAATAACCATCAATGATTCTCAAAGGGTATAGGAGTTATGGCCATCACAAGGTTGCGTCTACGGACGGACGGACGGACAGACGGACGGACGGACGCACGCCAGGCTGATCGCTATATCCCCCGAACCTATTCGGTCGGGGGATAAAAAGTGAACAACATGAACACAAGGACTATTTCATGGTATTCATATATGTGACTTCAGTTTCTTTCTTTTCTTGTCATCCTGTCTTGAAATTCTGCTTTTTTCTTTGGACCTGTAGAAAAATATCAATCGACAATAAAGAGTACTTAATAGGTTATATGTCTTGCCTTAAATGCCGAAAAATATGAATGCATCAATTAAGGTTTCTGTATCCAGTCGTGCCCTTCGGAGTCTTTCTGTTTTTTTTTTTTGTTTTTTTTTTTGTTTTGTTTTTTGATCGATTTAAAAATAGAAGTGAATGTAATGATCAGAAATATATACAATTAAATTCCACTGGGGTGCTTAAATCGAAGCCCCCGACTGTAATTTTTCAAGTATCAGCTTAAGGCGGTTGTTTTGTCACAATACATACTTGTTAATTTTCGTCTTTGAAAGTACGTATCGCTTTAATATCCTTGTAAAGGTTATTGTCTGTTTTTAAAATATTCACCATTAAGATATCTGAAGGGAGCGTATCGACCGCTGGATTTCTTAACGGTGAAGATTTTAAAAATATGCATTAACCTGCTTTGTGTTTGCCTTTGACACATTGCCCTGATTTATAACAGTCCAATAATAGCTTACCATAAAGTAAGCTGGTTTCTTCTATTTGTGTGCTACAATATAAAACTGTAATTTTTAAATGTTAAGTAGAAGTAAAACAAAGATCATGAATCGGTACAATTAACTTACTCCATCAACCAAAGACAACAAAGGGAAAGAAACACAAACACAAAGCGACCAGACCATAATGGAAACCTAAACCAAGGAAGGCCATAAGGACAGTTACTTTCCCACAAAATGGCCAAATGGCAATCTTAATTAAAAAGACACAAGTGATACACACAATAAGTAACAAACAATAACATTCTTTCTACTGACCGTTCCAAGGCGTTCGAATCCAGCCATCGCTATCAAGGTGTGTCCTTGGGCAAAATTGAAAAAAGGCGAAATGATCAGGAACTGATACAATCAGATCCCACATCATATCCAAAACATCACAAGGGAAAGTGAAAACATAAAATTACATCAATTTACAATAGAGACAACTTATTCCCCGAGTCATGCAGCTCTTTCCCAAACAGGTGGTGACTCAGTGAATAATGCGAAACAAAAGATGTATAAACACACATAATGAATAGAATAAAATTTAAAATTACAAACGCCAAACACATCAAACAGGAAGGCAACACAACACAACCCACTACAAGTGGCAAATTTGAATGTTCAGACCAACAGACATGGACTCCATAAGACACATTATGACACTGCCCCACTCCACCCAGGTGTAAATGGGTAGCAGTGGTGAATAAAGTCACTTCCCCTCTCTCACGCGCGTGTAAACATCTGGAATGTGTGTTCGAGAGCGATTCAATAAGCTTGGAAGCTTTCGTCGCAATCGAACTAAAATAAATTAGTATAATGTAAGGCGGTTCTTCTGTGGCGGTTTATTTATGTAATTGTTTGTTTTTGCGATTTGTGATTTGATAAATAAAGTACAATATTATGTTATGATCTTCGATATTTAAATTTCGGAGATTTAACTGGATCTCACTGTATCGTTTCATGATCATTTCTGTATCAATTTAAATGGTGAAACTAATATATTCAATAGTATTGCTATCATACCAATGTTGAGGGCATCAGTAAGTGCCTTATTCAAAGACTTTGACTCAGTCAAAGTACACTCCTTATCCGCGTCTTCATAATTGTCGCCTGTGATAGCCTCAACTACTGCACAGAGTGCTTCTACTGCGAAGACCTGTTCAATGTAGGTATCTGCCAGACTGAAATGAGAATAATTTTGATTAGAAAAGCGACCGAAAAACACGAATGACTTACCTGAAAATAAATTGAAGTTTTGGGCTTAAGCACACAGTGAGAGACAAACGAAAAATCCAATCCATTAATAAAGAAGTTATTAACCAGACATGGAAAAAAGGTCATTTTAGAATAAGAATAAGCTTGGCATTAGACACAAAGACCTTGGTCCGCACGAACAATCATCACATAGTGCTTAACATTGTTGCCGACTTAGCTCAAATGCATCAAAAATAGGAAAGTTAGTGACTGGACTCGAAAAAAAACCTTGTTAATTTGACCTCTTAGTACGCCTGCACGTATGTATCTGGGTTTCGCCTGTAAAACATCGTCTCAAGATGTTTACCAATTCTGCCAAGTAATTTAAAACGTATTGACCGTATTTAATTTTGGGAGACGTTTGAACTCTTAGTACCTCTTTGACATTGTAGTTACATATTTTCGATTTCCGCGTATCATGATAGTTTAAGTTTCTACGAAATGATTTGAAACCGCCACCCCGCCAATCGGGGCTTTAAGAAACAGATGGGGTGCATGATGCTTCCACACAGAGCTGAATTCGACCGCGCATGAGTTCTGGCAAATCGCTTAGAGGATCTAGAAAGTAGAAGTAAAACAAAGATCAGGAATCGATAAAATTGACTTACTCCATCCATCAAAGACACAATCGGAAAGGAACACAAACACGAAGCGACTAGACCACAATGGAAACCTAAACAAAGGACGGCCAAAAGGACAGTTACTTTCCCACAAAATGTCCTAATGGCCCTCTAAATTCACAAGTGACATACACAATAAGCAACAAATAATAACATAAATAAACCGCCACATAAGAACCGCCTTGGAACGGGCATTGGAAAGAATTCCAGGGGGGGGGGGGGGCTTTAATCGATTTTACATGGCCATTATCCTCGCCCTTAATTCTGTCACGGTATAACCACTAATTTTGTTTAGTCCGCGTGAAGACTAAACAAAGACTAAGCCTGCCCAGACAAAGCGGTGCGAGTCAGCGCCAATAACCCTTACTGGTTTCATTTGGCAACAGGGAGTGCTGTTTATTAACTAAGTTTATCAAACTTCGAAGATGAAGAAATGTTATCAGCGCCCGGATAGCTCAGTCGGTAGAGCACTTGCTTTGTAAGCGAGGGGTCGCCTGTTCTGGTCGCATTTTTAACTTCATTTCTTTATGATTAATCTAATTCAGATGTCATTTCATCTCAATGTCAGATAAAAGTCCCATAAAACTGGAAGTCACGTCTCCAAAATGTCATATACTGTGTTGACGGGGACGTTAAACCTCAAATCAAACAAAACAAACAAAGAATTTGAATCCTGAAATAACACAGGTTTTTAAGTTCGGACCTGTAAATACGATATTGACTTTAGAAATATGGAACCGGGTTACACTCTTTACACTACACTTCCTCATAATCTTATGAAAGAAAAGCTTAATGATTTAATTGAATGGGCTTTTCACAGAGAAGATTCTCTCTATCTTGCATGTAATGTCAGAAATGCATTTTTCACTTCTAAAGAGCATAAGAATTATACACTTTGGTCATGTCAGAAAGTGTGTGATGCCCTCATCTTTCTACTTGACAATATTTATATTAGATTCGGTAGTAAGTTATTTAGACAAATTGTGGGTATTCCGATGGGTACTAATTGCGCACCTCTTGTGGCTGATCTGTTCTTGTATTGTTATGAAAGAGACTTCATTTTGTCGCTTTCCATTGACAACCAATCTGAAATTATTGAAGCTTTTAGCTCTACTTCTAGATATTTAGATGATTTATTAAATATTGATAATACCTATTTTGATGGTTTGATCAGTCAGATTTACCCCCTAGAACTTCAGTTAAATAAAGCAAATTCTTCTGATACCGAGGCCCCGTTTTTGGATTTACATCTATCTATTGAAGATGGATTTGTTTCGTGCAAAATTTATGATAAACGCGATGACTTTGATTTTGAGATTGTAAATTTTCCTTTTTTGGATGGTGATGTTCCTCGTGCGCCATCCCATGGCGTTTATATTTCGCAATTAATTCGATTTGCTAGAGTGTGTAGTCATGTAACTGACTTCAACACTCGTAATAAATTATTAACGGCTAAACTCCTTAATCAGGGTTATCGGTACCATAAACAACGCAAAGCCTTTTCAAAATTTTATAGACGCCATTCTGATTTAATTTCAAAATTCAATATTGCACTTAAATCTCTTCTGCAACAAGGTCTATCGGAACCCGAATTTTATGGTGACTTAGTATATAAATTCAGAAAAATATATAACCGCAATGACTTCAGCACCCAATTTCGTAAAATCATTCTTCGATATAAAAAGATTGGGTACAACATGGATATTATACGACAGACTGCATGCATGGTAGTTAACCCAATCACGGTTGGAACTCATTTTTGATTTTTATTTGCTTCCCTCTTTAATTGCACGCCGGTGGGTCAGGCCTCAGATTCTATGACGGCTCCAACGTAAAGGCTTATTGAAAATTAGAGAGATAATGTCGGTTGGTGCCTGATGCTCTGTCTCTGGTCGGGCTCATCGGAGTCTTACTGTTGGTTTTCTTTTGCTCCAGCATTTCAGTGGTTTCTTGCTGTCGAGTCCTCACCGTTTTCTCACCTCTGTGGTTCTTTGATTTTTGTGTTCACGGAGATGTTGCACTGATGAGTTAGGAGGCCTTCATGCGGACTGAACAAATTATTTGTCTAAATCGCGACGGAAGTAAGGGCGAGGATTGTGGCCACGTAAAATCGATTTAAGCCCCCCCCCCCCCCAGTGGAAATCTTCCACTGACCGTTCCATGGCGGCTCTTCTGTGGCGATTTATTTATGTTGTTGTTTGTTGCTTTCTGTGTGAGTGTCCCTTGTGTCTTTTGGTTTTGGATGGCCATATGGCCATTTTGTGGGAAAGTAACTGTCCTTATGGCCTTCCTTTGTTTAGGTTTCCATTATGGTCTGGTCGCTTAATATTTGTATTTCTTTCCCTTTGGTGTCTTTTGTGGGTGGAGGGGGTTAATTGTGTCAATTCCTGATCTTTGTTTTACTTCTACTTTTCAAGCAGCACTTATCTCATCACGGAAAAGTTTTCTGCAAGAACGGTTGATAGTTTTAGGTGTCAACATGTCCTTTATCGTGGAGGTACGAATCATGAATCGCGCCGGCCATAAATCGACTCCTGATGGTTAAAATTTCTGCCAAATATTTATATTTCTCTCTAGAAATGAGAAAGCTATTTAGCATGTTAACATTTCGGTCACCTTCGACATGTAATTACCACACTGGCCTTGAAGATACTTACTCAAGTTTTGCGAGACACGGTAAGTTAAAAGGTTAACACTTCTGCAAAGATACTAAAATCGATATAGAAATAAGACAGAACGGACCTTGAATAAGTTTCGTACACGTTGTGCGTATTATTACTACCTTTAATAAGACAAAATAGTTACTGGCCTGCGTTTTGCACCCGATAAACGTCTCATTAGAGTTAAAAATTATGCAAAGTAATCTAAAATCAATTTACAATTAAGACTGTGACTGACCATGTTAAGTTTGGGACCTCTTTAGCCTCTAAGTACGACTTTGACCTTGCGGCATAGACGTAGAAAAATCGTTGCATGATAGATAACATTAATGCCAAATACATTTTTAAAGAAACTGTACGCAAAACTGCTATCGAATTCGTATTGCGTTCCAAATACCTTGATAACAGGATTAGTACAGTCACTTACTTCATGCATTATAAGTATTTTTGACATACATGTCATCGTTTGTCAGTTTAACTTTGATAACGATACCATAGTGTAGATTGTATTTTCTTGTCCTTTGGGATCATTGATCCCATTTAGGAATTTTGAAAATATCTGAGGGTTACTGATGAGGCCTATTAGGCCTAACTGGCCGAAACTAGCTAGTTTGGCCCAGAAAACAGGTACACTCCATATTTTTCAGTTCTGTGGTGCAGTCCTTGCTTCCAAAGGATAACCCTTTTATTGAACATATTCAAAAAAATCATTTGGGAAGTTTTCAGAAAATCGCGTCCCCGCATGTGCAATATATGACTAAGAGCGAGTCTACAGGTGGGGGTACCCAAGTTCGACGCTCCGGGGGCCATAGCCTGGGAGTTTTCAGAGTGACCATATTTTGTGGGTTTAATGTACCATAGACGGGCAATACACAGAAATGTTTTCAAAAAAATTCATTGGGGAAGTTTTCAGAAAATCGCGTCCCCGCATGTGCAATATATGACTAAGCGCGAGTATACAGGTGGGGATACCCAAGTTCGACGCTCCGGGGGCCATAGCCTGGGAGTTTTCAGAGTGACCATATTTTGTGGGTTTAATGTACCATAGACGGGCAATACACAGAAATGTTTTCAAAA